>JASVER010000043.1:7526115-7828045 GCA_030449065.1 Oceanodroma leucorhoa
AGAGGAGAGGAGAGGGAAAGAGAAGGGTAAAGGAAGGGGAAGGGAAGAAGAAGGGAAGGGAAGGGGAAGGGGAAGTGAAGGGGAAGTGAAAGGGAAGGAAAGGGAAACGGAAAGGGAAAGGGAAAGGAGCTGCTTGCTTTCTTTGTCATTCACTGTAATCAACATTCATCTGGGCAGGGTGCTGTGCTTTCTGCAGGAATTCATGCTCTGAGGAGATGTCCTCTGGGGCCTGATCTCCTGGTAACTCCAGTCTTGCCTGCATTCCTGAGGTCACCTYTTCCTCATAACAGCCACAAAAAGGTTTGTGGATAAACTGAGACTGACATTGCTTTATCCTGTGTTGTCTTCTCAGCTGAGTGTGTTAGTGAGGGACACGCAGCAGTAATCAGCGAGGATGAGGAGGGTTGTTGTCATTGTAATAACTGCTTTTKCGACAAAGGATCCATTGGAAGCAGGAAATCCCCACTGTGTGCTCAGTAATTTCAGAGATGTGTCATTTCTGCTACAGGGCCATTTGCACAGGTATCTGTTCTCACAGCAGCACTTCACATGGACTGCAGAAAGCGCAGCTCACTTGGCAAGGGGAAGGACTGTGGACCTTGCTGAGATTAGATCTTTCATGTTAAAGCACAAAGATGTGTCTCCAAGACAGAGCCTGACTTCTAGTGGAAAGGCACTGCCTTCTGTAAATATTCTCTGTGCATTGTGGTTAGAAGTGGTTGTGCAATTGCAGTGGAAACTGGTGGAACCAGATGTCATGTCTGAAAAGGAGTGAATCCCTCAACGTCCTGAAGAGACTGTCAGCTCCTGCTGCTGCTGTTCCTTGGCACCCCGAGATCCTCCTGTCTCTTGTCACTTAGTTGTGCAGCTGCATCAGGATGTATGTTGCCTTGTTTTATCCTAGCATTTTTCTAGCATCATGAAGACAGTGATGTTGTCTGACTGACAGGATAGAAGAGCTCTTTTCAAAGAGGAAAACAACTCGATTGTGTCTTTACCACCTCAGCAAAAAGCCTGGAGTAATTGGGAGTTGTTGGGAGARTAACTATTAGGGATCTTTGCTCTGCTGATGAACAGAATATCTCAACCAAGAAAGGGATGCTCTTTGCCAGGTATTTTTTTTAACGGAACTTTTTTAATCAGAAAGTTCCCTTTTTGATTGCTTATTATTTGTTTGGAGGATGCACTCGTGGTACACCTATAGAAAGAAAAACCTGATAGTTTGATATTTCAGATTGCTTAAACTCATCTAACTTAACATTAAAAAAAGAAAAGTTTGTCTGTGCAGTCTTGCTTACCACCCAAATCTTGAAAATTAGTTAGTTATGCTACTCCCTAACTTCTGCAAGAGTTAAAAGCTTTCAGTCAGATTAGTGAGATTATTATGTAATTGGGAAAAGTTCCATGTAAATTTATAAAGAGACTGTTAAACATGAATAGAGTGGTGGTGTGGACAAGAATTTTAGTGATTATGCAGGATTAGTCTGCTAACYCAAAGTGACTGTAATTGGTGAAAGTAATTCTGACTTCTCAGCACCCCTAACGTCCAGCTCCTCCAGTGTCAGGGCGCAGCTCTTGCTGAACCAGGAACAAGTGAAGACAGCCAGCTAGGTAGCCGAATGGCCAAAAGTTGGGTACCATGGTACAAGAGGGAGAACATTAGGGAGGAAGGTTTGCTTGGAGAAATGCGTGTTTAGCTGGAAGGAGGAAGAGGTGCCTTTTGCTGTTGGATTTCTTTCTGTGTTTTATGACTTTTTTTTTTTCCCACTCTTCTGGTTCGTATCTGGACTACATGGTCAGGGCTTTCTGATCAGAATTATTCTGTCACTCTTGGTGATTGACAGTCAGGTCATCTSATCCAGTGTGTACTACGGGGACTTCGCCCATCAAAATGGCATTCACAGTATAACTCTACTGTTCAATTAGTATGCGCCTACAGTCAATCTTCCCCAGTAAGGGTTTTTATGTTAGCATAACTAAGAAAACTTCCGCAATTATCCTCTTGCAATCTAACAGCCACCTCTCCAGTCGGCATGGAAGCTCCCTGAGATGTTGTGATGCCACCACCCTGAGATGGTTAGTCTCTTTGGAAAGCAGCATAACTGATAATTTTCTGGTTCAGCACTTGACCAAAGTTATCTAGAGAACCTTTGCCCCATTTCATCTTCATCTGCAAGAAAGGGCAATTTGAAATATCAGACAGGCAGTCTCCACAGATACAATGCCAGCACACTACTCAGCCAAGAACTGGSAAATCAAAAGCATTTTTGTTTTTGTATCTTACCTGTCATGAAGTTCAGGGAAGGGCACTGTTTTAAGAGACTATTTCAAATGTTGTGGATTTCCTCCCTCCCCTTCTCTTCTCTTACTCATGAAAGGAAAGATTATTGGTAGTAAAAATGACTTACATGGCSTGTTCTTAAAATTAAAGCAGAAAGGGAAGTCACCAAGCTCAAACACTGTACACCAGCATCAGCAGGTGTCCCTTCAGAAGTGGGATTTTATTGAGTTTGTGCCAAATGGAGCTTTGTCACTTCTGCTGAGGCATCAAGACTCCYGACACAGGCTGGGGTGCTCTACGTGCTGGTGTTCACATGCACCGCACAATCTCAGTGCATGGGACCTGTCTGGTCCCCCCACCTCTCCCTCCCAGGCCCCTCTGGTCTATGGCAGGTGCTTGTCAGCAATATCTGTCAAAGCAGACTCTCCATGTTAGCAAGCGATGGGTCATGTCACCTGGTGGGTTCCTCAAATGGGTCAGCTTGGGAGGCAATCCCTTTGCCCGGTGCTAAGTCTTTCAAATATCATTACGCTGCCAACATTTCCTAGGTTCTTCTGAGTCATGGCTCACTAGTGGCATGTTTAGAAACTTACCTTCTTGCACATGGGTTCATTTTCCTGTCTTGCACACTTAGCAGCCTGTTCAGGAGTTTCTCACTTCAAGCTCACTGGTAGAGCAATGTCACTTTAGCAGTTGTTTTGGGCCAAAGGCCAAAAACTCCTGAACAGCCTGCTAAGTTTCTAAGAGGGACACAAAACCCATGCCCAAAAGGGTAAGTTTCTAAACGTGTCACAGATGTCTTCCTTTCAGTGAGACTTTACACAGCATTTCTCCTACAATCAGTGAAGAACATGCAACAGCAAAAGGGTTTTTTGAGGAGATTTTTGCCCACCTCATCTCAGGCTGGAGGTGCTCCCAGGGTGAGTTAAAAAGCTTTGCAGGACCCTTCTTGCACCAAAGCTGCAACTCCAAAGCCTGGAATAACCACAGCCTTGGTGCCTGTTGTTGCATGTGGACTCCCTGCAGGCGAGGAGGAAGTCATCAGAGAGCAGGCTCTCTTCCACTCCTGCTCTGCTGAAGAATTGTACTCACTCAGCAGTGGGGCAGTCAGGTCSCTGTGGACCAGTCCTCGTAATCGCTGTGAAGGAAACTTTTGCTAGGTCAGGGTTGCTGCAGCTTGACCATGGGGCCTCTAAGAAACAYGCGTGGGCTGGTGCTTCTGCCTACACACTAAATCTAGCAGCATCCCATTGCTGCTGGAGCAACTCATGCTTTTTTCTTTCTTAGCTTTTACTATCTGACATTGACCTGAGCAGTGACCTTCCAGAAGACTGGCRTTTGAGTTGGGAGATGCAGAGCACCCAATGCTTGCAGCTCCTTCTGCATTTGATATGTGACATTATGTTTCCAAAGTGCCAAGCCACCCAGGTTCACCCTGGTTTGTCTGGCTAGAGAGTTGCTTTCTTTCATTCATAAAAGATGAACATGTAAAATGGGCCCTTTTCAGCTCACTGCAGTGATTCCAAAATCTCTTGTCATTTCTCATTTCTTGCTTTCAAGTTCATGCAATAGTGATGGAGGCTGTGGCATAGTTGGGGAATGGGGATTTCCCTGRTGTTCGTAAGGAGGACACCTGCTAGCCAGCGCTGTGCATGCAGCAGGAGAGAAGAAGAGGGCTGGCTTTGTGACGCTGGCTGGGGCGGCTTCCCCAGGCGTTGGTGCTGACAGGGCAGCTGCAGTCCCAACCTGCAACTTGCAGAGATAACYCTGCCTCTGAGCTGTGCTCCCACGTCTCTCCTGTTTGATTTTGGTGCAGACATAAGGGTTCGGGTCTCTCAGCCTCCCTTTGGGGTGCTGCTAAAACRGGGAGTTAGTGCCCTGGTGAGCTTTTCAGCAGGGCAGGGAGGGAGATGTGCCACAGCCACGGTCCCAATCCTGAAGTCCTTTTGAAGGACGCCACTGGCTGGTGTGGACACTGCAGGAGGGCCGGCTAACTCCTGTGGTCCTGTTGATGTGGAGCCACAGCAGAGCAGAACGGGTGCGTGGGAGCTGATGAATAGGGTACAAGTGCCTGCAGAGTTGGCCCTGTCTAGAGACACCTGCATGGTAGAGACCCCAGGGTGGTCACCAGAAGCCTTCTACCATGAGTGCCTGTCTTGATGTTGAGGAATTGCCCTGGTGTGACTGGGGAGAGTTTTATGGGCAAATGATCACAGCCTTGGCCCACGACAGGATAAATAATGATATCATTAACCAGCACCTCTACATTTCTCTCTCTTGCTATTCCAGAGCGATTACTCAAGTGACACCGAAAGCGAAGACAATTTCCTCATGATGCCACCAAGAGATCACCTTGGCCTCACTGTGTTCTCCATGCTCTGCTGCTTCTGGCCATTGGGAATTGCTGCCTTTTACCTGTCTCATGAGGTAATGTTAAAACACCTCCTGCTAATTCAGAGTTTGGCATCCATGGAGTAGCCATCATCCCACACCAGCAAGGAAAGTTCACCAAGACCCAAATGTGGGCAAAACGTTCTCCAGGGTAGTTAAACAGGTGTGTTCCCCACCTTGATATGTCTCTGTGATAGCGGTGGTTGTCTTGTGAGGTATTTACTGAGGGAGGAGTCTACAAAATATTTTAGGTTTTAGTTGACAATGGTCAGGTTCCATGTCAGGCTCTACAATGTCCAGCTAGGGATTTTCTGTGGGCATGAATTTTGAGTGGAAAACACCCTTGCTATCTCAAACACTTGGATTTCCCATTGGGAAAACTGATCTATTGGTTCCCAAGCTGATCATCTGGAAAAGCAAACCAGATAATATCCTTCCAGGAGCAGAAAAACAATTTCTGTTCTGCAGAAGCGAATTTGCTTTCCAGGAACCATTTCCTTCCCCCCTGAAAAATTGCTCAGTCTGTTCTTCTTGTCCAATTTTAATATGGAAATATTTTTTACCAGAGAAGTGACAGTGTTCCGGTTTGTTTCCTTCATGAGACAGCCTTGCTGGTTTCCAGCCTGTGCCTAACAATCACCTCATGCCCCATCATTTGTTTCGACAAGTATGTCTTCATAAGTGCCTGCAGAGTAATTATTGAGTTTCCCAGCATGGCAGATAATGTAACATGACAGAAAAGGAGTCACACTGGAAGTCTCATCAGTGACTGCAAGGAAACATTCACTTATATTTCTATCTGCTGGTGGTAGCAATGCCTATTGCAAACTACAGTCTGTACTCCACAGCAACAAAATCATTCACCCTCTCGCCTGTCTTTCTAATCCGCCTGCACTAAGCATCTACCAGCGCTGGGTATTTGTCAAGCCAGAGCAGGCACTTCAGATCTGAAGAATCCTAGTCTTCAGTACCAAAGAAAGAGATACAGCACTACTATTTTTTGCTTTAAATGAAGTGTCTGTCATTAACTTGGAAGCCTCTGAGACAAAGTTTGTCCAGTGGAAAATAACAAGTTTCCTTGTTTGAGTGCTATTGATTTCTCAAGTTTGGGTCAAGGGATTTGCCTGATGATGATGACAGCAAAAAGTAAAGCATCAGGTGGGATCCGCACGTGCTTTAGTATCCTGCCGTTTGGTCCCTCAGGCGGAGCTATTTATCAGCAGTTTGGATGGCGACGTCTCCACACACATGGACTAGGCAGGATTTTTCACCAATGCTGCGGCCAAGGAAGGGCTGAGAGTTTGTCACTGTTAGCAGTGTGTTTGCTCTGTGCTGGGGAAAACAGTGCATTCATTAATTTCCTGCAGCAGTGTTCCTTCAGGAGGCCTGGGGATTGCTAGCTAGTTTTATCTAAGCAATGAAAGCACAGCACAGTCCAATAAATGCAAAATAAACAACATAATTAAGTACTAAAAATCAGTAAGGCTGAGAAGCTAAATGTGCTGAGAGCCAGTGTACAAAGGACAGGGCATCCACAATAGCTGTGAACTGATCTCAGGGGCCAGCGTGAATCCATAAGACCCTACTATCTCGATAGGCGCATAAGGAAGGTGGAGAAGTTCGCACGAAGGCAGTGAAAGATGATGATGTTGTGCTGAAGGATTTAGGCCCTGGAAAATGGAAACTTGGGTGTTGGTTTGGTTTAGCATAATGATGGGGAACTGCTGAATGTGCCTGCCTAAAACTAGGAGCTGTCAGCAAGAAAGGTCAGGCAGGTGCTTTGCTTTTATTAGGTTGAGAGGCAGTAAATTAATCATCTTTGTTAATTGACCCCTTGGATTCACCAAGGCAAGCTGTGGCTAAATCCAGCCGGAGGAAGGACTGTGTTTCTGAGGAATTTTGACTTCTGCTTTTTGTTTTTGCATTGGAAAATTTTGCAAAATTTTTTCTTCTCTCCTCACTAAAAAATGCTAATAATAATGCCACCCCTGCATGCTCCTTTCCTCCCATCTCTCCTCTTATCTCTCACCAACAGCTGAATCAGCTGAGAACTCCTTTCCCACATCTCTCGCAGAAAGATGTTCGAGTCCCTGCTCGTCCCAGTCCGGCACAGGCACGTCAGCCTGTCCGCTCCCTGAGTTCCCAGGCAGGTACCTTCGCTGCCTGCCTTCCCCTCCAGCACGCCCTGAAAAACCACCAGCCTTCACTGAAACTGGCACTTCTGCAGAACCCCACGTCCAACAAATTGGCTTTTTCCAGTGGAAAAATTAAGCTCAAATTAAGGCCAAAACCTTGGCTGAGAACTGGCTAAAATAGCTGGTATAAACTACGGAAATCCTGCACCTAGCGAAGCTAATACCAACAGCGGTATCGACTCATACTTTGGAGCATGAATTATTCAGAATGATGTCTTATATGTGAAGTAGTAAAACATTAGTAAAACATTACATCCTATTAGCATGTGATTTCTATTTATATAGGTCTTTTAACTTAACTCCTGAATAACATTTGAGATCTGTTGTTAATACAGAAGGTTAGTCTAACATTCCCTGTCCTTTATCAAAAGTCAGAACTATAACTAAAGATCAAAACTTGGCACTTGCATTCAAACCTTTTTTTGCAGTTGCTTGAGCTCTTGAAAATTTCATGTTTTCAAAAGTCTCTTGGGTAGTTCTACTAACAAGGCCAAGTCTGGGAAAAAATTGTAACAACGTGGGAACTTCAGAGGTGGTGGATGAATTCTCTGTGCCAGAATTTAGCACTTGTGGTGAACTTTTTTTAAAAAACTGATCTTATTTAGGCGTGCAATGCATTTACAGACGAAGGCCTGATTTGCAGAAGATGTATTTGCAGTGCAGCTCAATGCAAAGGGACAGGTGCTCTCAGTTTATTCCTGCAGCACCTGGCAGTACATTTACGCTGTATATGTCAATGTCATGGTGCAAAAGAATTATACAGGGATAATTCCTGTATTATTATTATTATTATTATTATTATTATTAAGGGCTCAGTCAGAGGGGTTTTTGTGTAGTTTGCAGAGAAGCCTTTGTAGAGGAAAATGTAAATGTCATATGCCTTTCACCATAAAACTCTCCTCCACAAACAGTGACTGATCAAAACCGCCTCATTATGTTTATTTTTTCATAAATCTCCACCCTCTGGAGTCATGCAGGTACCCCAGTTTTCATTTTTACAGGAGTTTTTAGCTTTGTAGATTGTAGGCAAGTCTGAAGCTTCATAAGTCAGAGAAAGAAGTTAAAAAAAAATCCTTTTGTCTTGTCAAGTTTACCATTAAACCTATCGGATGATTTATYGGGGCCTGTCAGGACTTCTGCTTGGTGGGGGTTGATAATCCTGCAAGGTCTTTTTGAATCCTCTTTTTCTCCCTGCGTTTATTTTTAGGAAAGAGAGCAATACTGTGGCACACATTTCTTTCCCTCCTGTAAAAATAAATTCATTATCAGACACCTAAGTCTGTGTTGGTGTGAATGAGCTTCACTTTGTACCTGCTCTGTTGCAGAAGGTGGGTGGAGCCCTTCACCCCCAGTAAGTCCCCACCACAGCATCCGAGAGATGCCAGCTGGGCCATACAGAAACGAGAGTACGTACAGCACCTCTATCCACCATCCGTGCAGCCTCCATGGAGCTGTGTCAGGCTGGCATAGACATACACCTGAAAAATCCCACTGGACACTTCTCGGCATGCTTAGGTGCTCAAATAGCCTCCAAACCTGCTTTCCTCCCCGGCAGCACGTGAGACCTGCCAGGCAGCAGACTGCAATCCAAGCACACAAGAGCAATCGCTTCCCGTCTGCCTCACTTGCTCCATGCCGTAATTACCTCCCTCACACAGTGATAGAGGGATGCACAGCTCTGTAATTATTTCCCCAGCCCATGGATTGCTTTAGTGAGCACAACTCCAAATACCATCTCTCGGACTGTCTTTAAAGAAAAGTAGGGACTGTGCACTGGGTAAAAGGATTTTCTCCGGTTTTCATACAGACACAAGGCATACGTGATCAGGCAAAGGAGTAGCTCGTCTTTCTTCATGATAACTTCTGAACTATTTGGTTACTTTCTATCCAGTTTTCAGAGATAGAGGCTTTGAAAAAACTGTATTTTGTCACGTTTCAGTGGTCACCAGGGAGAAGAGAAAGATAATGTTTGTGTCTCCACTGGGAGGGAGAAGACAGTATGAACTTAACCTTTATCAGAGACCAGAGATTAGGTGCTCAGCACACGTGAATGTGTTTCCCTTTCTTTGCTTTTCTGCATCAGATTTTGACATCTAGCCACTGCTGAAAAGGACAGGGAAATAACAGCCAGGTGTTATCTGTTGTTTCTTCATTAGAAACGTGGCTCAGTCCCCATCTCAACTGGGAAAACCATGAGACGGGATAGCAGTATGACGTGCCACACTCCACCAAACTGGCTGGTGGTGCTGGTAAGACTTTTCCGTGCTCTCCCAGCCCACCCTGTGTTTTTTTTTCCTCTCTGCCCCACTTTTCTCCATCAGAAAACAGAATATAACAGATTATAAAGAAGTTGACATGCACAGCCATGAGCATATGTTTGTACTAGTGATGCTGCATCTCCTGTTATCTGAGATGAAAAGGCACAGGCAAAACCTAAAACCTGGAGTATTTTTCTTTACTTGTAATATGTGCAGTAACAGGTCAAGCTGTATACTTGCAGGACGTGCTGGTGAGCATTGCTGAAGCAGTGCTAGCAAAGCAGACAGCGGGCTATTCCATTTTCAAGAGAGGTGGTTGATTTTTCAGCACTGCATCGTGTAGCAACGCTTTTGCAAAAGAGCTGACTGTCAAAAGAAGATGAGCTTTAACCTCCTTAAATATAATATGAAAAAAGTCCTTTTTTTGGTGTCTTGGACCAGGATACCAAATCATACAATTCCTGAGTAGAAGCTGGGCTGTTGCTTCGGGTCACACAGTTTGGATGCAGGGTACCGGGTGTGTTCTGAGGCTACCCTGCGCCATCTCTGCCATCGGTCATGCAAGGCTTCGAGCTGTCTGTGCTGATCACTCGAAAAGCAAATCTCTGCGTTTGTCATCTGGCTTTGGGTGTGCATGTGAGTGCAGGCACATGCAGGCACCCTTCTGATGACGTTTTGTAGTCTTTGAGCTGTAAAAGGTTATGATAAAACGTCTGGACAACTAAACCCTCTTGTGTCAACTAAACCTTATTTTGACTCATTCTTGTCAAAATAAGAGTCAAAATAAGTCAAAATGAGTTCCTCCTCACATGGAGCTGCTAAGGAGTTTTGTGGCAGAAATATTCCCAGCAGAGCTCTGTGCCAGTGTCTTGCTGAGGTGGCCAAGGGCCTATGGTATGGCCATTGTCCCTGTGTGAGAGCCCCAGCCACGGGAGGTCCACTGCTCACCAGGCTGTGTCCAAGCTGCAAGGTAGATGGCAGACACCATGACTTATGGGTTCCTCTGAGCCTGTTTCAATCTTAATACCTGATGAATATAGATTCTGTTTAGTTAATATTTATTATTTCTTGACATGCCAACTCTTCAGCTGGTGGAAATCACCCCTTCTCTGCTCAATTCTGTGTGGAAGATCTGGCTTTGCCAACTCTGTCTTACTGAGGAGTGGACTAAGCCAGGGACTCACACAGAGGATCAGATTCCCCGACCGATGCTTGGGCAGTCCATAGAATAGAATCATAGAATCATAGAATCATTGAGGTTGGAAAAGACCTCTAAGATCATCAAGTCCAACTGTCAACCCAACACCACCATGCCCACTAAACCATGTCCCGAAGCGCCACATCTACACGTTTTTTGAACACCTCCAGTGATGGTGACTCCACCACTTCCCTGGGCAGCCTGTTCCAATGCTTGACAACCCTTTCGGTGAAGAAATTTTTCCTAATGTCCAATCTAAACCTCCCCTGGTGCAACTTGAGGCCATTTCCTCTTGTCCTGTCGCTAGTTACTTGGGAGAAGAGACCAACACCCACCTCGCTACAACCTCCTTTCAGGTAATTGTAGAGAGCGATAAGGTCTCCCCTCAGCCTCCTTTTCTCCATGCTTACATGACTTCACCTCTGGGTGCCTATGGCTCTCAGACCCTTGTGTCACAGGGCTCAGCTTCTTGCTGGGACGAGCTGTATGCTCTGGGACTTTTCCTCAGTGATCACCTTGAGAAAGAGCTGAGTTCTTCTAGCCACATTCATAACACAGAAATAGCTGTGGAGGACTGGCATGGTAGATTTCAGGCCTGAAGTTTGGCAGAATTTGAAACCATTGAGAACAAGCTTTTATATGAGGAAATGTGGGGTGAACATCACTTGCAAACTGCTCATACAACTCTGCTTGCAAACTGTCTCTCTATGAGTGCATATGTGTGCACTCCTGTTAAAACACAGAACTTGCAAGGATAAGCACTTCAAGATCATCGAATGACACCGTAATTTTAGCTACCACAAGACAACTGTCTTGTACTTGCATATGGCTCTTCAGACACACATATCTTGTGCTTTGACTTGCATCTATACTTGAGCCTAGGTCTGAGGAGCATGGCCTATGCTGATCACTTTTAGCTGACAGCTTTCACACCTTGTCCACTCAGGGGGCCGGGGCAGGGGCTGCCTGCGTGTGACCTTTGCAGGTCTGTAGACACGACTGATTCTAACCCGGAGGTGGGTCTGCCCCTGGGGGAGGGAGGAGCCGTGCTGTGCACACTCGTCTCCCTGGGCTGAGCAGCATGATTCCATCCATGAGCAAGAGACACAAGACCAGTAAACTGCTGACCATGCATGTTCATTAGACACAGAGGTAAGAGTCTGTTAGAAGAAAATATGTCACACCAGATGCAGCAGCCTGAGAGGGGCGAAGCTGCTGCTGCTCCATGCCCGCAGGTCCAACCAGCAGCAAGGCTGAAGATGCACTCCTGGGAGGCACACACACACGGAGCACACATATACACCGCGTACACCACGTATTTACATATATACATGGCTAGGCCACACAGATCACAGAAGGGCACTCAGAGCACTCAACAAATGCAGACAGCACCAGCAACGTCATCCTGCTCCTCTCTCTGTCTGAGCAGGATGGAGGTCCACTAGTGAGAGTATCTATCTATCTATACACACATATATATATACACATATCTGTGCAATGTGGATTCCTCCAGTACCTGGGCTCAGGCACCCAGTCTGCCCAGTAGCGAGGGTGAGCATCCCTCAGCATTTCTGAGGAGGAATAAAGGGCATCAAGGAGAGGGTAATATGCTGTGTTGGATGGGGAAGCAGAGTGGGAGAGAGGCTGTGACGACCAGAGTTAATTTAGGAGCATGGCATGGGATGCGTTAGCTTGGGTAGGGCCAGCTTACTCCTCCAGGTAGGTCTTGCTTGAAGAAAGGTAGGTTAGAGATTTTGCCTGTTAAGGATTAAATGTAAGATTGCATGAATACTGCAAGAGACTTTCTCTGCCATTGTGGCTCACACTTGGGCATGTTCATGAGGCAGGTGGTTGCAGCTATGGGCACTAAATAGATTGGTATGATAATCTCTGTCCTAACTAGGACAACTTTGTGTGGGGCTGGAGCTCTCCCTTGACACCGAGTGTCTCTGTGCAGGTTCAGCGTGAAAGGCAAATGCTTGGAGGATAATGCCCCAGGCCAGCAGAGCCCATGGGGCGTGCAGAGCATGTGCATGGCCAGGGCACGGACAAGGCTGTATTCACAAGGGCTGGTCTGCAGAACGTTGCTGCTGGCTGCCTGTCCACACTCCTCCCCTTGCTCCCATCAGGCAGATGGCAGATTTGCTGGGCAGAGGATGGTAGTGAATACTGAACAGCACAGCCCGTGCCAGCATAAAATAATATGGCTGCTGTTCTCAACCGTGGAACAGAAAAAAACTACCTGCTGAGACAGCCAGGAACATATGTCACTGTGTGAGAGTGCTGGATCTCTTGTTCTTGGAAGAGCAGCTCTGAAATGGATGTCCCTGGCCCCTGATTAGGGACATTTGGGTGACATCCCTTGGCTTTGCAAAAAGCTTGTCACATGGTTTGGTACATTCAAGGTTTGCAACTTCTGCTCCTTTCAGAGGAGAGGGAAAGCCTAGTCCTGGATGGAGTGGCAGAGGATGTCTCGTGGCACTTTGATTCCCCAGGGTCTGCCTCAGATTGTGATAGCCATTCTGAAGTGGGGTTTATTAACTAACAGCACCTCTAATTCTCTGCTTTCCAGGCGGGAGCTGGCTCCCAGCCAGTGGTTTGAATGTGGGTAGACTTTGCTCATGCCTACTTTTCCCTTCAGGGTACACATCTCCTGAGAAGAGAGATGTTTGTGCACACAAGAAAATGGCCATTTAGAGTGCGTTGTCTGTCAGCAGCTGCTGATTTCGGTGCGCTGTAGGTGAGGTCTTGGGTCGGGGAACTTTATGTGTCTTGCATAATTTCCTCTTCGTTCCTCTTTGTCCTTTTGATCTTGTGGTCACATTTCCAAGTTATGAACTACAGCTACAAAAAGGGATTAGATTAATGAATGGCCTGATTGCTTTAGCCCTTAAGCTAATTTTAAATAATTAGAAAGGTAGCTTGCAAATAACATTCCCTGGAGAGTTTAATTCATTATGCAGGTGTTTAATTGCAAGGAATTTTTGGGACAGAGGAGAGACCAACTCGAAATGTTTGAGGAGATGAGGGGTCTCTTTTATTAGCAAGAACATCCTGCACAATGGCAAACTTTGTACATGAATTGTTCTGTGCCAGACATTTATGCCTCGCACATTATGCTGAGCCAGCCAGAGACCAGAGACGTACCAACACAGTCATGCTGCAAGGGTATAAAACATTATTCCCTCCTGGCATCCTCTTTTCGTCCTGCTGTTATTTTTTGTTGCTCATCTATTGGCTCATTATTTCACAGGCTTACGAGATAGCGAGAATTGTTTCAGTGCAGAATAATGCACCTTCAACAGGTTACTTGCATGCGTACCACTAAGCTTGGTGTGTCTGTAGTATTCACAAAATCATTCAGAGGCCTGTCTGGTGTAGGCATCTGAAGAGCAGGGTAATAAATCTTCCACAGTAATTGATCAGGGGGTTCAGGCTCCCTGACATTTAGGTGATTCTCACTAAGTTCAAACAACTTTTTAGTCTTAGGCAGTGGTTTTTTGGTGTTTTTTAGCATAGACAGCAAGGATGCATTTTGTTAGCAGGGACATGGAGTTAGAATTGTTAGCAGGGACATGGAGGGGCTTTTGTTAGTAATCCTCACATGTCCCAGCTAAATACTTGATTTTTCACATTTGCAAAGCTAGAGTGTCCAGGACGGATTATATTCCAGGAGAGGACACAGAAGGAGCATGCTCCCAGTCCGAGGGCAAAAACAAGGCACATGATTTTGCACCTCTCTAGTAAGTTGCCCTGCTGAAAGAGGCATGAGAAGAGATCCATTGCAGATCTTGGAATGAAACATCGTCCCCCCTGTTCTGGCCAATCCAGTGTCTGCTTCAGTTGTCAGAAAAGCCAAAAAGCTTTGGATGCTGCTTCAGTGGCTGCTTCAGAAGCCTGGCGACGTGATGAAGCTCCTCACATCCAAGGTGGCAAATGATCTCCCTTGAATTCTCCTGTGGCAAGGAGAGCAGAGTGTGTGTCTAGAGTAGTTCTTTGGGTGCTGTTTACATAATAGACCTTTCTTTTGTCTTGCACTGTGACAGTACCCTTTTCCAAAACAAAAACAAATGAAAGGAGGCACGTACATCTGAAGTTTAATGTATGCAGCAGTAAATGAATGGATGTTTCAACAGCAAAGACTTAAGGTTAACCTTTTACCGGTCTGCAGAATACTCAGCTATTTTTTTTCTTCTTCTCAGAGATCAACATCATGTACCAGAGACGCAGGGCTATATTCTAATCTTGAATATACAGCTTGCTACCTCTCAGCAGCTGTTCTGGTGAGGGCTACTGAATTACTACTTTCTTTGGATGCACAGCAAAGTGATCACTTCTGATTACAATCTACATATCTCTTTCAAATGGGCTGCAGAAAAACACTTTGAAGTGAAGACTTGAGTCTAGTGATCTAGGCACCCAAAGATGCCTGCCAGACAATTGTAACTCCTCATTGAATTGACTGACTTCCCAGCAGCAGAAAAGAAATAAAGTTTTTATATATTTATTTTGGGATGAACTACAAGAACCAGCTGAAAAGGAAGGGACTAGGACCTACCTGCAGCTGTGCAGTTTGTATCTAAAACTGGGCACTGCATTTTCACGAGTAATGACTATGCTTTTCAGCCTAAAATAAATATTGGCTTATCCATTGTATCAAAATAGATGAGTCTCAGGACCCACTGCAAGGCTGAACCTGGGAAAGGAACGCAGCTGTTGTATAAACTGATACAATATCTGAGATGGGAAGGGAGAAGACTCTCCGTTTTCAGCTGTTGCGCCCGAGCAGCATGCACCTCCCCAGTGGTTCTGCCTGAGGTTCTCCTCCAGGGCAAATGGTTGCTATGGCTGTCCCAGCAGTAAGCCTACAGACGTTCCCACTGAGTGCAAGGGTTTCTTCAAGTGAAGACTAAAACAGATAAAGAAGCCATATCGTGGGACCCTGGAAGGCAGCACAATAAAARACAGATTTTTGTTGCTAGTGGCAGTGTCCAGGGGGACCTCTATAAAGTTAAGCTCTGTGCCAGCCAAAAACCTTGAGAGACAAGAAGACCAACAAAAAATAAACCTKTCCCATTAAAGTAGATAGAGAGATTGCACTTTGTTCCCATGACTCTGGACAAAATATTGAGCCCAGCAGGAACAGCTTCCCTGAGGCAGCCACTAGAAATTCGGGCTGCCAGGGGCATAGAGATATACAGGTACTCTCCTCCTTCAATAGTTCTGGCCTCAATCTGTAACAGTCTTTACCCTACCTCTTACCAGTCTCTGTGGTACCCTGTTTCCAGCCCTTGTTTCATTTGTGCCTAAAATGGTTGAAATCTTTCTCTAAGAAATGAAAGATTAGTTAATTATCTAATATTATTGCATTGTTCGCAAACACTGTTTCCTAAACTAAACAATAGCATTTGCTGGATGCTTTGCCTCCAGCTGTATCCACAGAAGTAGGCAGGACATTAAAATGCACCTATCAAGACACATGATCTTAATGTACTGTCAGTAGTAAAACTAATGTAGTATTTTATGTGCTTGGGGGGAAAAAACACCAACTTTTTCATATTGTGAAAATCTTTCTTCTCCCTTCCCCTGTGCCCGTTTACTATTAAAATACACTCATCATGGGGCACGACGAGCAGTGGGTTACGAATAACATTTCCACATCTTGGCATTTCTTTTATTATTTCCAAGAAGTGTGAAAGAGTTGTGGTTGCTTGGGTGAATGCAAGTCCATGCATGTTCATAGAGGGACTCAGCTTTCTCCAAGTGGGTGAGGGAGGCCAGGGATAAAAGAAGAGAGGTCACAGCATTGAGCCGGTGAGATGGAATTGGCAATCCCTGCTCATCCACATTCCTCATCCTGCCTTCCCTGGAGTGAGTACTTTGCCATCATGCAGTTCAGGAGAAAAGATGCAATTCAAAGCAGCTGTTACCCAGAATTCCCAGGCCCCAGTCCCAAAGAGGGCCAATGGATGTTAGTGTCCATCCTAGCATCGTAAGGGGTATCACCATAAGGGACCTCTCCTTACAGCTACTGTCTCTAGCAAGAGGTGTAGAAATGTGATGGTGGGAACAGGAAAGACCAAATCTTTTCTTCCCAGGTCTGTTCAGGGAGCCATCTCTGGCTGCGATTTGGACTTTTTGTTGCTCAGTCATCTGATGGGGCATCTCTGGAAGGAATCATATCCTCTCTTCACAACGGGGACCAAAAGTTGATGGAGAATTCCCTGTCCAYGGTTCAGAGCCTAGCAGCTGTTCCCAGTACTTCCATTCGCTATGTCAAGGACATGCTACAAAAGCTGAAGGTGGTCCTTGGGCTGATAATGGCAGACAAAGTAACTTCCAAATCCTCCCAGGTGTGATAACCCAGGAAATGGGATTTGGTGTCCAGAGACATGTGGGCCTTTGAACTAATTTAAATAGTAATTGTCCCAGACTGCGTTTTCTGGATTTCATTCAAGACACCACACTCAGTAATTGTGCTGAATGTGTCCTCATTCCTTGACCTTGTTGCACAGATGGCGTTGTTCTAAGCAGGTTTCTACAGACTACAACTAATTAAGCAATTAATTAGGAGTTTGCACTTACACAGAAGCTATTGTAAAGCAATAACTTCAGTGACCTTATGGGACCTTGACACAACATTGGTCCAAAGACTGTCCAGAATGTCTTTGCTAAAGTTTCAGTGCATCCACCTAGTCTCAATTTGAACCACAGCTGTGACAGGTTGGCTCCGCTTAAGCTGGACTCACCCTGTGCATCATCTGGGCCCTTCCTGATCTGGATGTCTCCCTTATATTTGAAAGCTTTCCTTCCTTCCTGGTGAAGACCACCTTGTCCTGTGACATTCAGTGGCTATTCCTAAATTTTGGTGAACAAAAATTTCTTGTTTCCCAGGGCTTTCAGTATTCCCATAATGATAATGAACATTTAAATCACATGGGCATTGGCTCTTATTCTTCCCATATCTCACTTAGTTCTTTCAACACTTTAGAATTTTTCCCCCTCTAAACCTTCTTTCAAGCCTTCAGATATTCTGATTCTAATTGTGTCATAGGAGTGATGCCTTATGACTCCCTCCCCCATTTCTAATGACTTCTGTGTTGTATAATAACAACAAAACCATAATATACACTTTATATATCTGCTGATTGGAAAACAGATCATCATAGAGGTTTCCAGCGCATGTATGCACTTTTGCTGGAAAAGGAATGAGCAGCATTAGTTCCCCTTCATTTCTTTATTAACAGCAAGGAATCTCAAAGTATTTCAGGGCCTTAGATTCAGCCTGGGGAATTGGTAACATTATTTGTCTGTTTTTTGCTCATGAACTGGAGATTTATGTTCTCCATACATTTCTTAAAGTTACTTAGCAGAAATGTTGAAAATAGAGAATGAAGTGGCATTTAAGCAAAATTCAAGGTAAGCTCAAGGAGCAACTTTTCATTGTGCCATGGAATGAGTGTCTCAGTTCAGGGTTCCTGTATTCCTGCGTGAACATGAGACCCAACTCAGCCCTTTCTGCATACACACTCTATCTAAATGAGGTTTAACAGTGGCTCCCCTTCACTGAGGGAACCAGGGTCTCAGGAGCAGAAAGGCCTTCATCTTGGAAAGGTTATAAGAGCATTCCTGCATCTCCTGATGATGCAGCTCTCTGCAGATGATGCCTTTCTCTAGGATTCCTTGCATCCATAACCACTGGGTACCCAGGACACCCCATGCTTGGGCAGATGACCACTTCCAGTATTCAAGAAAAGAGAGCTGAGTAAAACCAGTGAATTTCTGCAATGTTCATTATTACTGGAGGTTCCTTACCTCATCAAGCAGTTTTGCCAATACGCTGAGAGGGGACATTGCTCCTCCTGGTAGCAGGAACAAGCTGTGGTAGGAATACTGCAATAACAGCACTCTCTCGCTCTTGGAAGTACCTGTACTCTCCTGAATTTATATGGTGATTCGACCTGTAATGCATTTAATAATGGCCCAGGTTTCAGTTTCTTTTATGTGTCAGTACATAAAGCAGCAGTAAGTATATTTGAAGGCTGCCTGTGCACCTGCTAGATTTGGCATGGAGGTGGCTTGTGGTACAGCTTTGCCTCAGAAAGGGCTGAGCCTGAGTCTTGCTTCCTCTTCATTTGCAGAGGACAAAAGGAGGGGCATCTATAGGATGACTTTGGAAGGGGACCATGACTAAGACACTCTGACCATGGTACAGCCTCGCTTTCCCTGTGTTGCTRTCCTTGCAGTCAGGCTCTGAATGCTTTGGTGTTGCTCTCTCTGCCCCTTGGGTCCAGCGCTCCTTGAATTGGAAATTTCCCATTTACTGTGGCCCAGGATAAATGAACGATCCAATCTTCAAAACCCATTAGGGATTAATTACAAGCAGAAGTTATACTGTTTTAATTAAAGCAGCATACTTCAGGCAGCCCATGCCTGTAATGCAGGCTTAGTATCAATGTCCTTTATACCAGAAAAGATCTTCCCAGATATGTGTGGAAGAGAGTAATCTGTCCTGCAGGAAACACAAATATACTGACACACTCTGCTACAATTCGCTTGAAAGAGAAAACAGTGTCCTGCTGGGTGCAGTTATACCACTGCYAATCTGTAGGTTGAACTTACTTTCCTCTTGTGCCATCTGAATGCTGCTGGGGTGATGGGTGAGAACCATATAAATGACAGTGCTGGAAGAGCTGAAATGGGGACACCGGAGTGTGGCTGTGTCAGAGGGGAAACAAATCTGCCTTTCATGATGTGTTGCACACAGGAAGACRTTTTTCTCAGGGGAAACGAGCAGACCAGCCCCGTGGAGCTGAGGAGCCCTGTGGGGAGGAGGCACGGCAGGGCACGTTGATGGAAGTGTGCCGCTTGCAGTGCTGAGACCAGTGCCTGTCATTTGGTGCCAGGGATCTTCCTGCTTATCTTTAAACTCCAGAGAAGCACAGGAACACAGATGACCTTGAAAGCCAGTGGGATTCAAGCTGCTGAGTTATTCGTCAGTGTTGAAAAAGTGGTCTTGTATTCATTAGCAACTTCATAGGCAAAAAGTGTCAAAAGCAAACCCACTGCAGATGTGAGATTTTTGTTCTCCCTTGGTCACCTGGCACATCAGAGAGGGCCCCCTAGAAAAGAGGGGGGAAAGAGTCAGTCGGTGGTGTGGTGTTTAGTAGGGATTCGGGAAGGTTTCCTCACAGCAAAGGCAATCAAGGCATTCAACCGGGTCCTTCGTGGGAGTGCAACAACCAAAGTCCAAGCTAGTTCTTAAAAAAGCCAAGGGGATGAACAGTGGGAAGGAGGAGAAACAGTCATCTCCTCTGTACAGGCCAAGCTTGCCGATGCAGGCATCAGAGTCATATCTGAGGTTTCTAGCTTTAGATGTTAAAGAAGCCACGGTTTGGCATCAAGCCTGTAAATTCAGGATGTCTTTAGGAAAAAAAGGGTCAAGCGGTGGAAATCTGAACTTCTCAATGTTGCAGAGCAGACTTGCAGCTCCAGTTGGAGCTGGGGGGGTTCTGTTTTGCTTTTGAAATAGGATATGTGTGAAGATTATGTTGGCTCGCTGTTTTCCATAATGTGATTTGGGAGAAATAGCTGCTTCCGCTCATTTTGGGAAGTCAGCCAGACCTGAACAATCTCACAGCGAGCAATGTCACAGTGAAACCTGGAACAGAGATTCCTGCATTCACTGTTTTGTTACAGAGCCCTGCTATTATCACAAAAACTTCTCCCCCCTCCCCGGGTCTGTAACAGCTCCCTTGCGGATTTGAGGCTCTAATGTTTTTGTGACCACAAAGGAAATGGCATGTTTGAAAATGATTTGATAAGGCCAAAATAATTTGCCTCCTACCAAGTGTGACATATTTCGGCAATTGCTAATTAAGCTGAGAGATTGCTGTCATAGCTCTGTGCAAAGGAAAATCACAACCTCTGTGAAATCTCTTTGGCAGAATGTGCATCATCTGCTATCTCCAGTATGAGCACAGGGTGGTGACAGTATTGCCGGCATTAAATCACCCTTCCAGTATGTTCAGCTTCTCTTTTAATCTACCAGCCCATACCTCACCAACCTGGAGTCTTCACCATATGTGCTTGCATCTGTTAGCAAAGCAAGTAAGATCATTCTGCCTAGCAATTGCTATGTTGAGGATCAAGGGTAAAATGTAGAAATGCCACCATTTGTAAACCCTGGCAAATATGTGAGCTGCTTACCCTATTAGGTGTCCAGTCTGGGGACATTTGTTGTAACAGTCAGGAGGATGCGTGCTTTCCCTGATCCTGCAGGGACGTGGCTCTGTACCACTGCATGGGTTGCTGGGAACAACCGCTTTTGCACTGTGTGACTGCATCATTAATCAGGAGAGAATTGGGAGATTGAAAGCAGTGGTGCTTCTACAAGTGGTGACAACTGGATACCCTGCCTGGTATTTCTTTTGCTCAACAGAGATGGAAATATTGTCTAGTTCAGGTCTTTCTTGGGCATCCAGCTTAGGGATCCCAGAGCTTCTAGTTTAGGGTGACCAGATGGAGCCGGGAATTATACTAATGTCAATAGTGAGAATAACCTCAAATCGATGCCACAAGCATAGGCTAAAACTTTGGTAGGCTATATACCTTTTATCCACACAAATTTCCATTCATCCCATGAAAATAGCTTCTCGGTGATGTCCCTTGCTCAGAGGCATCAGGGAGGAGCAAGATCAGGGCCACCCCACAAGGGAAGAGGAACAGGGAGCCAGGGGTGACAGCAAGGCAGGGCAGTGTCCTCACCATCACAGGGAGCAGTCCCACAGCACCCGACCATAGAGCCCATTGCTGCACTCAAAGCCCTGACAACAGGTACCTGCCCTTCTACTGTTGCAGAGACTGGAGAAATGATATTTGGAGCATGAGGTCTCCTGGACACATGGATCACTGATTTGGGAAGGCATTCCTGTGTGTAGGGGGTACAGATAAGGTGAGTTGTAATGTCTGGACTTCTACAAGATGACACGTATCATAAGACCTGAAACCTGCTTGGCCATGAATAGTTCAGAAAAGTTATTCGGCAGCAGGAGCAAATGGCCATCTACTCCTTTAAACAGGAGACCTGCTTGCTATATTGCCATTTTAGCATATCCTCATACTTGGTCACGGAGGCAGATTAAGATGATGCCTTGCAGAGTTTGGTGTCTGGTGTCTGCTTTTTACTTTCAGCCTGCGCTTGTGAACACCTGAAAACAAATTGCTCTTTTAGCTTGAGTGGGAGAGTTTGTGGTAGAAAACCTGGAGGAGATGGGGTCAGGCTGTGCAACAACTAATGGACGAGGGACAGTGCTGGAAGGGTGTGAAGGGCGCTGGTGTGAGTGGTGCAAAGCAGCAATGACACAGGGGGACTTCTCTAAGAAGAAAAAGGAAAATCTGGCCATGTGTGGGGAAAGGATTTCTGTCCATTTTGATTAGGAAGCTCTGGCAATGTAGGGAAGACAAGAAGCCTGGGTAAGATGTAATGTTTAGGTATGACATCTCTGGGGTTGGTTTTACAGCCCTGCAGCTACAGAAGCAAATACCGTGTTATATATAGTAACTATTTTTATTTATTCTCTGCACCATGTGCCTAGCAGAACCATGGAGTCTGTTTTGGGAGACAAGCAGAGAAGAAAAATCAAAGCAGCAACCTTGACATGAGCTGGGAAGTTCTTTCCTCATTGCCAGCATTTTAATCACTATAAAAGGGGCAAGTCAACTAACGCAACCTGTGCTTGCATTGGGAGGCTCCATCTCCTCTCTTCTCATGTAAAGTCTCAAGGGTCACTGAGCTGTCAGAAGTGAAGGGGTAGGCTTTCAAGAGGAGGTGAGTTATACTCCAATATCCCTGTACTATCACAGCAAGTATTTACAGATGAAACTGCAGCTCATAGCTGGTTGCCATCATCTGCTGCTGTGTCTTTGTCTCAAACCCCTTCTTGTAACCAGGCAGTGATTCAACCAGTGTCAGAGCGTGTGAGAAGCAGAAGATGGGCAATGCTCCTCCTTCCACACTCTTGGCAGGTTGTGATCCTCCTTTTTTGCAGCAGAGACCTGGAGCAGGGCTGAGGTTAGGAGGTGTCAGGAGGGAGTGGGCTGTGTTGGGAGGAAGGGCTCCTGTGCTCCAAGGCAGTGGAGAAAGGAGAGGCATGTGCTGGGAGGAGGAGTGAGCCCCTATCCATGAAAGGCTCGTGAATGATGTGAAGTCCTTGAACCAGCTCAGGCCCCTTTGCGGGTGAATACCACTTCATGTGAAATTCTGTGTCACTGTGAATTTCACTGTGCCATAAAGTCCACTGAGGAAAATCCTGACTTCTCACCTTAAAATGAATAAGCTAGCGAGAACTGTACTCTGAAAGGCATAAACAGCCATGCCAAGAGGATCTCACCAGGGCATTTTAGCCAGCCCAGCAGGACAGGATGTTCAACTAAGCAGCCAGAATGAAAAGTGCTGCTAAAGGCTGCAGTTAAGTATTTTAGTTGCTGTTTGGATGTACGTATGGCCAAGACATTGCTGATTCGTTTGTGATGCCTGAAACTCTATTACTTGCTCAAAGACCAAATTGTTCAGCTTTGCGTATACAAGAGAAAGCCTCTTGCTTTTCTGTGGTGAATTGATTTAGGAGAGAGGGGAAATGTATTTTGGAGAAAGCAAGTTAAAGATTTTTTGTTAATGGTAAGTGGCTGAGCATAATTCAGTTTATTACTAATTCCAAAGAAAGGAAACAGAACCATGATGTCATGTCTTTTTAGCTCCATTCAAACATTTCATCTCCTCTTTTTCTGACTGACGTGACTCATAAAATCATAGACATTAGGCATGGCAAAGACCTTTAAGTTCATCTTGCCCATCTGTCTGCCACCACTGGGTTGTTATTTAGAATGGTAAACAAGAAAACCACATTAGAGACAGACACAATGTCTTCTTAAAGAATGGGGAGTACTAAGGTATTCTTCAATTATTTTGTGGGTATCACCCTGSGTCTGAGACCAGGGACCATGAAGTCAATGAGAATGAAGTCAATGCCACGTGGCGTCAAATGAGGCTGAAACAGATCTCGCCTTTCTGGGCTGAGAGTCCTTCCACAGGGAAAGAGCTTGTTTCCAACCCTACCCATAACCCCCCATTTCTTTTTGCTTACATCGCTTCCCACAACTGCTTTGTCATGTGTCGCTTTTGGTGACATCCTTTTAGATTTAGTGGATTACTTTTCAGAGCTACTGGTTTTCATGAACTACTGGTTGAACTCACTAGGAACCATAAAGCCCTAGAGCATCCCTGATGGCGGGCATCTGTGATTGGAAACACCTCAGGCTGAACAGTCAAAAATAGGGCTGCTAGAAAGAAAGGCGATCTGCTGGAAATCCAGAGTACGAGAGGCAGGCCTTGAAACAAAACTGACGGAGGAGAAAGGGTCCGTTATGGCACCTTTGTACAGAACCTGGCCTACCTGGACCCTGATGCCCCTGAGACAAGGCTGAGGGATGCGTGTCAAATCACTGCCTTTCTGTGGGGCAGGGACCATCCCCCAGGGCTACAGGATTGTGGCTACAGCTGGGGCTCCTAAGTGCAGTACAGGCGCGGGGTATATTTATTCAGCAGGTGCATTGCACCACTGTCCCTCAGTTAGGGGCTGAAATGACACACAAGCCAGTCATACTCCCTGCCTCTCCTCCTTACTCATTCATTACTGCTGTTCTGACATCTCTGCTGTTGCTACTGACCACAAGCCTAGGTCCTCTGGCTGTCCTGAGAGCATTTTTGCAGGAGCTGGCAATACAGCTTTGCATCAGAAAATGCCAGCACGTCCATTTGGACAGTTACCTTTTCAACTCACTTGTTTTCTGGCCACATGTGTTCTCTAACATCACGAGAACCTACTGGAAATTGTTATCCACAGGACAACACGTGATAGCCTATACGTGTCTTGATGATCTGCATCTATTCTGCTCTCAGGACACTTGACGAGTTCACTCCTCAATTCCCAGGATCACTTTTGCTGTGGCCTCAGCAGCATGTGGACATGGGCTAAGCCTTCCATCTGTAGCAGGAGTGACTGGGACAGCTGCCCTCCCACTGAGCCTCCCCCACGGGGATGCCCTGACTTCTCTGATTAGCAGCCTGTGGCGGGGATCTCTGTCAGAGCTCACTGCCTCGGAGACCCTGCAAGGAAGGATCATTAACATGCAGCCTGCCTGCCTGTGGAAAATGATATCTGTATACCTAGCAGCGAAGGATAACCAAATCAACACCCAGTCGGACTCCATTAACATGGCCCTCAGGAGGCAAATGCCTCTTAACATGAAATTATGTGCCACTGATCATTTCAGCAGCCAGGGCTCCTGATTGGTTCACAAGCCAGTTTTCCTCTAGTGAAACGTCTTCAAACAGCATCTTTCGCAGCAAGTGAATCCGTTTCCTCAGAGGCAAGCGTGAAACGARGAGCTGTCTATGGGCAGTTTCCCTGCAGGTGCTGCAAGAGGCACAAACATCCCCAATGCCGGAAAAATGCCACCTGCGTCCGGGATTGCAAGCATTCCCATGCAATGGTATATGTACCTCTGTTTTGCCTCCTTCATACCTCCTTTCAAGGCCCAGTTGGGAATAATGGGCAAGAAATGGACTGAAGGCCAGTTTAGGGTCCCCCCAAAACTCAAGACGGGGTTATGATGACCTGCCACCTCAGAAGGGAAGCCGATGGTGCAGTGACAAACTCCACCAGCTGCTGCTCCGTGGTGGTGTTGACACAGCAGTGCTGGGAAGTTTGTGTATGGGTTAGGAGCAGGGAACTCATTTCTGGTGCAAAACGCCAGCTAGGAAGAAAGGCAAGTCCTCTGGGACCGCTGAACCCATTTTGTCCTTGCTTGATTCTCCCTCAAGTCCAGGGTAACACTTGTCTTGGCACTTCCTTCATTCATTTAAAATTTCTTGAGTGAGTCTCCTTATATTGGGAATAGCAGTGCCTACAGATACCCCTGGTCCCTTCCACTAGCTACATCCCATCCTCAGAAAATCTTTTTCACTGAATCCCTTTCAGTTTCCCCTGACCACAAGGAAATTTCAAAGCAGTAACCACTGACTAGCCATTATATGAGCATTAGGAAGGGGTTCCTGCAATCCAGGGCTTAGCTCAGCCTCCAGCTCCCAGGTACCTCCAGAAGGAGACAACAGACGAACTTTCTGGGATGACTTTGCAGGGCTTTGTTTACACAGCCCCTGTGGGTCAACTTTCATGCCAGCGTCTCTGCGACAAAATGAGCTGCTGGTCCCTTAGCCAGCAGTGGCTGTCGGGGCTGAGTTGGGGGGTGCAACCCAAGCAAAGGAGAAGTCCTTTCCATTATCTCTGCTAGCGAAGACATGCCAGCAAAGGCAATAATGGGTCCCCCTTGGCTTTGACAGTGCTGATGATGCTGATGTTGGATCACTGTGAGGGAACATTTCATGGCTTTATATTTGTGATTTACATAGATTGTATTGTAGAGGTTTACAGTCTAATATACGCATTTGCTGCTCTGTTGGGAGCTGTGAAGAAGAAAATCATGTAATAAAGAGCCTTCTGGTCCTGACATAAAATTCAGCATAATACATATTATTATCTCTGCCTGTGCCAGCCCTTCCTTCTTGCTGTTGCCTACATTTTCAGTGTGTGGCAGTGTTATCAGCTCCTGAACGCCAGCTAAGACTCCATGCTGCTGTAGATCAGAGCAGAGAAAAAGTCTGGAAATGAGCTGAACAGGGAGAAATGCAGGAACACTCTCCAAGTATGTCAAAGGCAGATGCAAACAGGGAGGGAATAAACTCTTCTCCACATCCGCTCCAGGATGGCTAAAAAACCTCAGTCCTAGATTGCAGTGAAGTGGGTCTGGGTTCTGGCTTTAGAAAAAGCTTTCTAGAGGTAAAGAGGGGGAAATGCAGCATCACTTTACCTGGGCAGAGGATGGAGACAGTTTAGATGAACAGTCAGGAATGGCTTTGCAGCTTTTATAGACAGAGCTTAAGATTTTTACCAGCTTATCATTGGTTTTGCTAAAATGCTCTCTGACGCCAGTTTGATATACACTGGAACTGATCTATTAACATGCCTCTGGTCTGYGCTCTGTAACTAATTTCAGCCAAAAAAAAGCATAATAATGTTTAATTTCACACAGCAGCAATCTATCTCAGTCTTGAATTAGTTTACTGGCTGCCTGATAACTGGTGTGTTTGCAGCCTTTTCCAAACTAGCCTATTTACAAATTTTGGAGTGGGCGACTACTTGGTCTTCTGTAGATTACCACTCAACTTTGTTAGAAAGCATAGTGCCAGCACTCTTTCAAGCCACAGGGGCAGGTGGATGGGACTGAAAAGTAGCTCATTTCTTCAAGRACCAGGGCAGAGTTTGCAGTAAAGACCTGGTGCCTGTTTCCTCCCGTCATTCGTTTCTCCATCAACTGGAGCAAAAAAATAATTTTGCATCCTGAGAGGTCTTTCCAGACTTCAAAAATTTGCCTTAGGATGAAATTCCAGTTCTGAACTTTCGATGCTTTTCATGAAGAGATGGGAAAGAGGTGGGTCTGATAATTAAAAATCAATTTGCAGATCTGGAGACCCTGCCTTACCAGGTGACAGTTCTCCATTTGCCATAAAAAAGTGCATTGAAGACGTTAGGGTTTAGTTTTCAACTTAAGTTCTATACTCTATTTCTGAGTAATGGGACAGATCAGGTCTCTGGGCTGATTCCTTCTGAATTATTCTTGTTATCTGTGAGCTGCTCTTTTTGCCACCTACACAGTCATACTTTGTTTGATTCCTTTGTTTTCAGGTATAGTGTTCATCTTTGCATGGTACTCTATGTCTCGCTTCTTCCTGCAGGTTTTGTGTCCTTCGATTGGTGAAGGTAATCTCACTGAATAGCCAAGAGAGCTCTGTCACATTTGTAACTTGCTCGGATTTGCTTGGTCTGATGTCATATGGAAACTGTATATAATGTACTATTTTGGCAACTTTCCTAGATGGTGAGCTAACTGCTTTTGCAGGATTGCTGAGTTCAAGACTGTGTATTTTTGGAGTAACATTTACTTATTTGGTACTTTATTGTATTAACCCCCTACTCTGAAAATAAAAGGTAGTTTCCTCCAGCAGGAGGAAAACTGTTTGTCATGTGGGTTTCTTAATATTCAGTAAACCCATACTGGATGACTAAGAATAGTTATCAGTTCATACCAGCAGGCTGTGTTGATATATTTACGGCCATCAAAAAGGGTTTGACAGCTCATCTAAAAGCAGAGTTTTTTCTTTTTTTTTTTAGCTCCCTGCAAAAAAGAGTTCAACAACAGGAAAAAAACACTTCAGTGAGAATGCACTAGGCAAAGCAAAACAAAAGAAAAACCAAGTTTGCAGCTAAAAGGCTACATGTCTCCATACAGAATTACTATCCTGCTTTATATTTGTGTTCTTGAGTGTTGACAGGAGTGATGCAGGAGCATCCTGGGGCATCCTGGCCATGGTGCATCGTGGTGCACAGGCAGTCCCAGTGGGGACACTGGTCCTCAGATGAGAGGGAGACATTCAGCAGGCAAACTGCAGCTGCCTTGGAGCAGCACTGCAGCAGAGTGTTGGAACTGAAGTATTTTCCTTTTTTCGGCACTTTTTTACACATCCCCAGGAAAATCTTCACAGAGAGCTGTCATGTTCTGTCAAATTCCATATACAGGCAAACAAACATAAAACACATTGAGAGAAAACTCCCAGCCAGGCCCTGCTGTTTGCTTCTGTAAATCTAGGCTTCTGCCTTGCAAGTTTACTGGTGAAGAAAGGGCTATGACGAATTCCCTCTCGGGGGTCTGTCTTTCTGGGCTGTTGGGGCTATAGATCTATGCCAGCTGACAGCTATTTCCTCCATTGCAACTTATCCACTTACGGCAGGAGCACTTTCACTGTGTGCTCCACTAGCAGTCACAGCTATTTTCATCACCCTCTTTTGCAAATTCTGCATTCTGCACATCCCCCTTTTGATGTGCACATCCTCTTCAACCAGATTATGCAAGCAAACAGCTGCTTTTGCAGCACCCCTATCTGGAACATTGCTTCAAATTACAGAGGGCAGATATATTTATTAATATTTAAGATCTGTCAGTGACTATATTAGCCGGGCTGATGTTTCTGCTGAGAACTTCACTGCAAAAAGAAATGAATAAAGGAACAAAACGAACAAAGGGATCTGAGATCTCTAAATCACTCCTATTCCATGGCAACCTTCCTTGAAGACTAGAGGACTGTTTAGGGGAAGTAGCATGATGTCCTTGCCCTGACCTTTTATACTTCCCAGGGCATCATTTGTTTCCCACCGCTGGAGAGAAGGTACAGGGGAGCCTTGCCTCACTTGTTGTGTCTGTTCTTTCACGTTATGCAAGCTCTTATTTTTCCCCAGTTCAGACTTTCTGAGGGACAGCAGTACTGCTGATGGAGTAAGCAGTGATCTCCAGCATTTTTGTATCTCAAAGAGCAGTCTCTCCTCCAAGGCTGGCAGCATTAGAGATGAAATTTCTAAAGATTCAGATCATAGAATCATAGAATCATGGAATCATTAAGGTTGGAAAAGACTTCTAAGATCATCAAGTCCAACCATCAACCCAACACCACCATGCCCACTAAATCGTGTCCCGAAGTGCCACATCTACACGTTTTTTGAATGCCTCCAGTGATGGTGACTCCACCACTTCCCTGGGCAGCCTGTTCCAATGCTTGACGACCCTTTTGGTGAAAAAATTTTTCCTAATGTCCAATCTAAACCTCCCCTGGGGCAACTTGAGGCCATTTCCTCTCATCCTATTGCTAGATCAATGCATATGAAATGAGAGCACTACGTTCAAGGCTCACTTGGGTTCTCGGGTACTAAAAAAACAGCCAGAACACTGTTTGGGGTTTGTTTTGTAAGATGGAACCACAGAATCAAACTTGCCTGGAGGTGTCTTGTCCTTGGGCCACCTCAGGTCTGCCCCACAGATGGCACATCTCTGTTGTACCACTGGGGAAACTGGGGGAGCACTGGCAGAGGTCTCTGGGAAATTGCTGCTTTGAAGAGGCAGGCACTCACTCCACCAGCTGTGCAGACTGGGTGAGGGGATGCCAGAGGAGAGCCTGGGGAAAGAGCGAGGTTTGTCATGGTTGGTGCACCTGCGAAGTCTGCCTGCCTCTCCTGCCTTTCTCTTCCCCAAATCTCTTGTAGGTTTTCTGTTACCCCACAAGGACTCAACTATTGCTTTCCCTTAGCAGGGACCATGATAGGAACCTCCCCTGTATGTGGCTGCCCATGTTGCTTAAGCTCATAGGGGATCTTAGTTTTTCTGAGTCACACTTTGTCAGACTTCTTGAAAGACTTGATGCACACTGGCCCTTCACCTCCCTTCCACTGCTGCAGAAGCCTGTCCTCACCCCTGTGTGCATGGAAGGAGCTTGAGAAACCCTCCACGTGCCTCTGCAGCAAGCAGAGGTAGCATTGTGCACTGAAGACATGGACAAACTCAAGTGCAGTTTGGGCTGGTGCTTTACCATATTTGTATCCTGTCCCAGCTGCAGCTGTGCCTCATCACCAAGTATCCTTGCTCTGAGGAGCTGCCATTTCCACCTGTTTACGCTCAAACACCAACCAGAGCAAAAGCAGGCCACCCCAGCTCAAGGCTGGGACTAAGGGACCCAAGGCTGTTCTTGCTTCTGCTGTGTGATCTGAGATTTTGCTTTCCCTTCCCTCCATGCAGTGCACTCTAAGATGACTGATGCAAAATAGAGATCCTGTTCTTTGAGGCAAGACCCCTGAGAAGGCACATTAGTGTTCTTGCAGTTGTCTAAGGGAAGGTGGGGGGAAGAGCTGGTGCAGGCACTCAGAGGTGTCTCAGATCTGGCTGCTGCTGCCTGTGTGGCTTCCCTGCAGAAGTGTGTTGCTAAGTTCCCCAAACAGCCCTGGGAGCGTGTCATTCTCTGTGTGGGCAGGTGTTAAAAAACTGTTTCAGAAAGTTTCAAAGGAAGCTTAACAACAGTGAGAAGAGCTGCAGCTCCATGCAAATAGCCCAGGCCCATTTGCAAAACACGAATGCCACCCCCGCTCGGCACAGAGATCAGCTGACAATGGCAGTAAAGCTGTAATTTCTTCTCTAAAACCAAGAATGATCCCCACTCAAAACTTGATCCAAAGGGTTTTGAACTCTTTTCAAAGCTGCCATCTGATTTACAGTGATTTTATTTACATCAGATATTATATATATATGTGTGTGTGTCCAAGTGCGCATAGCTTTGTATGCACCTAAGATGTCCTCTTGCAATTAGTTCAAGCAATGGTTGGATATATCCCATGGCCCAGTCTCAAGAGTCAAGCACAGGAAGAGCTGAAGGGAGTTATCCACACTTAAAACTGTGACATGATTGCTGAACCTGGCATGCAGGCCATGTCCTGGGTATCCCAGGTCACTCTGCCCATGAGACCAGTGATGACCAAACTGTTGAGTCTGGCATGGCACTTTCCCAGAAACTCTGGGAGGGATGGGTGGTGGTCCATGACCCAGTGAAGTGGGCACCAGTGGATTAGGCCACAGTGACTACATCCATGCTAATAAATTGAATGTGCCAAGGGCTGTTCTCTGGCGCTGAAGTCTGTGCACAGGAATGGTCTATGCCCATTCTGCTCTCTCCTATCAGGGTCATGGCATCAAAGATGAACATTGGGAGTGGTCCTGCTCTGCTCTAACTTCTTCACCATGCAGAGGCATCATCTGGGACACTGATATCTGGCACAACCAAAACCATACCAAGGACTTTTCTAGCTATCTAGAAGTGTGATCAGTGAAGTTCCAGTACCAGAACATTAACAAGGTCTTTCTAACGCTATTACAGGTGCAGACCATTGGGTTTCTGGCTGCTGTTGCCCTTGTTTGATGGTGCCTGAGTCTCTTGCTGGTCAATGGGTAGTTCTTAGAGCAGTTCATCATCACTGTGTTCCCTCTGCTTGTCTGTGTGCTCTTGTCCAGTTGCACATATGACTCTGCTTTTCTTTCCTCTGCCTTCAGATGCATCAGTGAAGGAGGAACAAGGCGAGGGGAGGATAACACCACTGCCACTGGCCACTGGTGCTGGTGAGACAGACTTAGTGCTGGCATTCCTATGGGTTTGAGAAGGTTGCTGTAGAGCAGGATAGAAGTCAGAGTTGACCAAGTGCTCATTGCTTTTCTGGATCAAATCACTCTTGCCCAGTCCACTGTGTGATATGACGACCTTCCCATTCTGTTGAATTTGCTGGTAGGAGATTTTTGGATATAGCATACAAATGACAAAAAATTTCAAATTCCAGAGAAGTTAAGGAGCACCAAAGAGAGCTGCTTGTGCTCTTCTGCTATTTTTTCTGGGCCCTTAATTGCAGCAAGGCTTTTTATTTTTTTTCAGTCTCTTGCAATTACAGAGTACTTCCCCAATCAGCTCATAAACTGATTTATCTTTGTCTCTTCTGTTTCTCTTTCACTTTCTCCTTCGCTAAAATCTTGACTGGCATAAGCAATTACCCACCTCTGTCCTCTCTGCATTTGACACTGTTCAAGTCCCAGATAAGCAGCTACATGTAAAATGAAAATATCAATGCTATCCTAACCATCTGCATGTGCAGGGGAAGTATCATTGACCTCCTGAATGATTGGTATAAATGCAGGCTTGGTCTTCAGGGAACATCCTTGACTCCTCTTGCTTCGTGGCTCTTCTCCTCCCAGAGACTCAGCTCCAGTCCCTGTTTGTCCCAGAAGAGCAGAGTAAACAGCACAAGCCAACCAACAAGTTAGTGAGATGTCTGTTGGCAAGATTTCCAACCTCTCCTTTCCACTCTTTACTTGCAAGGAGAGATATCCAGGTTTGGTACATGGAGACAAATAAACCCAGGTCCACTAGGGACTGGCAATGAAGAGATTTGTCTGACAGATTTTCTACATTGTCATGAATAGGCTGCTCTTCAGTCACCCACCTTTCTGCTTTACAGCTAGACAGGTATYCCTATGCAGCAGAAAAAGCTTCACATGCATGTAAGGCAACAGATTTTAAACATCTTTTGGTTCAAACCCATGATCCAATACAGTAACTACCACCCATCCACCATATTAGCTCGTCCATCTGATTTAAAAAGTAGAACTTCTGGTAATAGAAAAAGACTCTGCTTTCTCACATCAGGATATCAGCCTTGATTTCTAGCCTATACATCCCTGAATTTCCTTGGAGGACCTTCACATGATTTTGGTTTGCAGACATATGTCGTGGATGCTCAGGCTGGCTCCACATGGATAGGCTGTGTTGCTGAAGCGTGACATTGTAGCCGTCATACAGCCCTGCTCTCAGAAGCTGATGAAAAGCCTGACTTGCTGAGAGAGAAGGAGGGCATGCATCTTCCAAAAATGCCACTTGCCTACTTTATATTCCTCAGCAATCTTGTGGCACCTGGCATGCAAAAAAAATGTTATTACTGAGGTAGTTTAGCATTATTTTTGATAGCAGAAATGTTGAAAGCTGGCAGATTGTGTATCCTTAGACCCTGGGGAAGCCTGCCAAGAGCTTTCTTGCTTGCTCACCTGGGCTCCTGTAGCATGTAAAGAAAAGTACTCTGGCCCTTTACAAGCTAGAAGAGAGCTTGCCTGGAATTAGTAAGGCAATTAGAATAAATAAAAATTTTAGCAGCAGTTGCAACTTAAATAACTATATCCTTTTCAAGAAGGAAACCAATATGTATTATTAGCCAACTGTATTATTAAAGCTATTGCCCAATATTTACAGTGACACCGGTTTTATACTGCTGATATATCTGTCACTCATCCCCTCACTTCAGGACAGGCATTGCCTTTAGAGGGATCTAAACTGTTCCTTCTTTCCATAGATACATTATTCATTTCAATGTAATGCAAGTGAGTATAAAAACTGAGACCCTTAGTTAAGATACAGACCTAGGAATGCTTGTAACATTACTCTTGTGTGTAGTTGGCCTGAATTCAATACTGTATGAGATGCAGTTATTCTGTCAATCACTTGAAGCCCAGCACTGGTTAAGAATGCCTTCTAGCCTTGAAAGCCACAACTATACAAATGCACGTATTTTGTAAAAACTGGAAAAAAAGATAAAATAAATTATTTAAATTCCATCCACTCACCATAATTTGAATCATGAGCTCTCTTTTCTTCTTAAAAAATGCTGCTTTTAAAAGTGGTGTTTCTACGTGGTGATCAATCTGTATGTCAAAACTGCAGAAATGTTCTTAACTTTCAGCCAGCCACAGAATGGTGGTAACAGTCAGTTAATAAAACACATAAACAAGTCCTGATTTTGCAAATATTTTGCTTAGCTGCTGGCTGGGGTTAAACTACAACATATACTTAAATATTGCCAGGTGTTAGTGGCCATATTCTGGCTGTTCAGTATGTTTCAATAAACTTGTGCAGATGCTTTTTCTAAGTCCATCCCCATCCTCCTACGTGTGGAAAATGATGTTTTGCCACTCAGCTTTAGGATGGCAGCACTGAGAGGGTAGCTTCTTTTCCTAAGGGAGAAGTTTTCCCTGCTTAACTTAAGTCACATTATAAGCACATAGACTTGCACTGATGCAGAATGTGAATATAGATGTTTTATTCAAGTTCAGGAGTGGCACATTTCAGTACACATTTTTTGCAAATCAGCTTCTATAATTGTCTCACTAAACCTGGTTCACCTTTCACCTGCCATTATGCCATGTTGGGTGTGCTAGTGGTCTCCTGCATTTGCATCCCAAAGAAACCAAGTTTTGCATCAGATCTGGATAACCCCAGGGCTAATTTCCAAATGTGAAATGGCTCCTGCCCTTGGAAGTTCAGGCATGAACTCCTTCCTGGCTTTCTTGCAACAAAATTAAACTGATAGCTGTTGATAGGAAGTGCTCCAAGGAGGGAGAATCTCTCTGCTCTGCAGAGTACTTAGTGCAAGAGGGACAGGGGGGCCAGTGGGGGGACCCTGGGACATAAAGGTCACTACTGTCACCTACCTCTTTTGGGTTTACATACGTCTTCATATCCTTGTTTGCTTGGATTTCAATAATTTAAGCAATGTCCATGTCCAATTTTCTATAGTTATTACATTCCCTTTTAAATATATATTTGTTTTCTAAGTGCTAACAGGACCTCGTGGCACATAGTCTCATGAGATGCATTTCAGCTTTTATGCTTTGCTGTAGGCATCACTCCACCTCGCTTCCCATCCTTGGCAATACCACGTGCATGTCCCAACTCATCTGCCTGTACATCACAGAAAAAGTGCTCACTGGGACTCAGTAGGTGGAGGTAGGTGTTCATGCAAACGTGTCAGGTCCCCCCTCCCCAGCCCCCCATATTCCCCAAAACATCTCTGTTCTTTGGACAAGGCATTGAAAGCTTCAAAATTTTTATTGGAAATTGCAAACGCAACAATAAATCACAGTAAAATGTTAATGGAAGTAAAGAAAGAAGTTGGGCATGAGAAATGCTATCCCTAGGTGAATATCCTTGTGACATGAAGAGCTTGATACCCTGTTGGAATAATCTTTCCAGCAAGGCTCAATTATGGATAAGCTTCACATTGCCCTTGCTACTATGAAAGGAAAGCATTTCTTTAGTAGAAAGGGGAAAATTGAGCACTACTCTTGTCTGTAATTGACTTAGTCACTCTGCCTTTGTAGTTGCTGAAGTAGGAAATCCAGTGTTAGAAAGGAGCAGCTGAACTGAGGAAGGAAGAAATTAGCATTAGAGCTGAAGACCAAAGGCATTCTCATCAACATATAATCCTAGACTGTAAGAAGTCACACATGGGCAGGTTCAAGAGGATTATAATTTCCTACGTACACTCAGCCAGCTTTCTGTGCCATCCCAGACAGATTAAACAGTGATTTTTCAGACCAAAGGTGGGAGATATGGAAAGAGCTGGCCCCAAAATGGGCACAAACCTACAAAGGAATTCAGATCTAAAGGGCTTCTCTGAGGAATCAGATTTAAAGGGCTTCTCCAAGGAACCTGTTCAAAGTTTATCAAGCCACTGGGAAGTGTCCCATCCATTTCACCTAGTTTCAGATCAGACCCCAGAAAAGCCAGAAGTGAACAGGACATCTTGGGGAAAGGGCCTGAGCTCAGGACCCCACTTGGAGCCAGTCAGTAGATATCACGAGCCCTGTTGCTGGCAAGTATCAAAGAGCAACCATCCCTCAAAGGCTGTGAGATTGGTGATGTAAATTCACACCCCTCCACCCAACTTGTGTGCAGGGCCACAATGTCATAGGGGTGTCAGATACTGGTGCATTAAAGGCAGGGAGACAACACAATGATGGACATAAATCAGCCTTGTTCCACTCAAATAAACACAGCTCCCTTGCTTTACCCTCCCAATGGCATTTCTGCAAAATCGAAACCTTTAGGGACCAAAGAGAGAGGGAGAAACAAAGCAAAGAACTGTCTGAGAAGATACGTCCTTGCACTAGCACTTCAGTGTTTCAGAAAGCCAGTGTTTTTCTCTGGAAATAATTTAAGGCTCTCCAAAAGCACTGAGAATCTGAAAGCAGAGAGTAAGGTAGGCTCAAATTGCTGTAGACATCCTTTTCATTACTTTCCTTACTGTGGCCAAGGGCCAGAACCTTAGTTCTCTCTCACATGAAATTATAGAGAAAGGAAGGTGTTTTTTAAAGAGCACCGAAGTGACTCAGCCTAATTGCTCCAACAGCAGCGATGTCAACCGAAACACTCTCGAGATTGCTGTCATGACCTGGTGCTTTGCTCCAAGCCACATGCTTGCAAATAATAAAACCACTCTTTCTCCCTTGTGAAGGGCTCATATAAAAGGGGACTCATTCCAGCCTGGTGACACAGATTCTGCTATTTCCAGTATTGATGTTTTTCTTTCTGTGGAGCCATGTCATTTCCTGTGTCTGAGCTGGTTCACAGTTCACACACTGTCCAGCCCAAAAGTGGTGATGACCAGAGAAGTGCCCACCTAGCTGTGCCAGAAAGCAGCTCCCCTRCTTTGGTACATATATGGGGTTAAAGGTGCCCTGTTCATCACTCTTCACCCAGTGAACAGCTTAGCACTGTACCTTTGCTGCCTGGCTGATCCACAAAACCATGCACGTGTTCTCTCATTCCCCGTGAAGAACCTGCATGCCCAATATCTCATCCAGTTTTTCATCCAGCAGAAGGCATTATTGTATGAACCTTGATCACTCATGCCCATTGCTACATCCCTGGCCTTGTTTGGGGCTGAGTCTCCTGTCTGCATTCCCAGGAGCCTGGAGTGCACTTCCTCCAGTCCTTTGTGCTCCACTAAGGTGAACCTCCAGCTGTGTCGTTCCCACCAGGGGAACATATTGCCCCCCTGGGCCTTCTCAGGAGAAGAAACAATAGAAACGTTGTTAGCAGCCTCCCATGGATAGTTCAGCAGCTCCAGCAGCTAGGCTGAGTTCTGAGTACCACAGAACTTGGAGTGAGGAGGTTTGGTGGGTCTGAGTGAGGACACAGCTCTGGGAGAGAGTCCAAGTTCCCTTCCTTTCAAAGATGTGCCCCAAAGCATGATGCTGTGCTCCTTTACCCAGCTCCTCCTGCACTGTGCAGGGAAACCACATTCTCAGACACATATCTCCCTCCTCAGGGATGAGCAGGGCAGCCCCTGCTTGACTGTGATTGTTCATTTCCCATCCAATGAACTGGTGGCCCCTCATCATCCTTGTGTACCTGGGCCAAGTATGGGCACATGAAAGTCATCTGCTGGCAATAGGACCTGACCTCACTGATATCTCACTGCTGGGCTTAGGACCCCCTTGTGTTAGGCACTGAAAAGACAGCTATGCAGAATATTTTTTTCTGCAGGTTGCTGTCACCAGTCTCTGCCACATCCCCTTTCCCCTGCCCAGAGCTCTTTGCCATGTTACTTAACACTGAACTGCAGAAGGGAAATTTCAATCTGCGGTCCTGCCCAAGAGGGGAGGCAGCACAATGGAGGGATAGGGGCCACATCCAGCCCACTCTGGAGTCCAACACAGACCAAGGCATCTCTAGTGGTGTGCACACCACTAGCAATCTGTCCTGCTGCCCAAGGCTGCCAAAATCACAGACAGTTGTGGCTGTTCCACATCACCTTCCAGAGATGTCAGGAGGCCTTCTGGCTTCAAAACCTCCCATTTCCTGGCACTCCAGTCCTTCCTCATCATCCAAGATATCTCTGGATACTTGAAGTCCGTCTTTCTGCCCAGTACCAGCTTGTGGGACATATTTGCTCACATCTCCTGAAAGGGTTCCTTCAAGTGGATACTTCTCTCAACTACTTTTTACCCTCTGGCATACAGACACCACAGAGCACGTCTTAAATCCGTCTCAGCTGGAGGTTTGAAATGTCACAGAGACATTTGCTAAGGGAGTCAGGGACAAAGCCATGCAGCACTCACTCCCATCAGGAGTGGTGGAGCTGTGCCCTGTGAGAGAGTGATTTCCCGTCTCTGAAAGTTTTGCATATGGTGCTACTGTTTGCACGAGGAACCACAAGGTAACTCCACTAAGCAGGAAAAGCTCTACCTATAATTATACGAGAAATAAATATTTCCTCCATCAGCAAACAGCTTTTCTGTAGTGGGAGATATAAATGTAAGCAAAAGTGCAATACATCTTACCTGATACTCAGAGTGATTTTGTGGTTAGCACCCTTGCTACTGTGAGAACCTCGTCTCTGAATTGAAAGGGAACAAAGGCTTGGAGAGCACCCTGTAACAACATTTGTATCCTGTTCCAAAAGGGTTAGAGCCTGACCTTGTGCTGTTTTCTAGTGGAGGAGAGAAGTGTGGACAATTAACTTAGTGTCGGTAGGATGCTCTTGATAACGTCAGTATCTTTTTTTCTGCTACCAGCACTTGTCCAGGACAAGGATCCCTATTGTGCTAGGTGCTCTACAGATCAAAGCTCACGCCTTGGAAATGATAAGAAAAATGCATGAGCCTGTCCCCAAGGGCTTACAGCTTAGAAAAAGTGAGAGAGAGAGAGGGAGCAGAAGGAAACACTGAGGGAGCACTGGTCACCATGGCAGACGGTTGCTTTAGACCTCTGGCTGCATAGCTATCATGAAGTCATTTAGCACTGAGCAAATAATGAAAACAGTTGTTCATGAATATTTTAGTGGAATAATTTCAGAAAGGATGTATTTCAGTCATGAAGCATCTATTAGCCCAGTGGGGCAGAGGGATGAAAGAGAGAGAGAAGGGGGAGGAGGAGAGGAGAGCAAGCAAGCTCTGAAATAATTAATTATCAAACCCCTCCCCATGTAAATTACTTCCTGCTGAAATCTTCTGATGGACAAATGCGACAGAGATATCAGACCAGGATAGGCTTTGTGCCTCACTAGCGCAGCCCTCCTTTTGTAGCTCCGCTGTTGCAGTATGGAAGATGTTTAAGCATCCACCCGGTTTATATCTGCATCCAGACGTTCACCCTACTCACTTGCTACCACCTCTGGACGTGGCCCATCCTCTTCATATCCTTTTGTGTAAAACTGCTTCTGCATGAATGAGATGGGTCTGTTCCTCCTCATCTCCCCTCACCACACAGTTGAAATCGCTCTGAGCGAGTTCTGAAGGCTTGGTCCCCAGGGGCCGACCAGATTTTTTCACTACTCTACTCTTACTCAGGGACCCACCTAGGAGGCAGGTTTTAACAACAGTCTGGCATTGGCTGCACTCTCCCTCTGTCCCCAGCTGGCTGAGCTCTTGGGAAAACCCTGGCACGAGTAAACTCAAGATACGTGGCCCGTGAGGCTGCCAGATCCCAAGGCACACTGGTTCCTCGCCCGGCCCAGGCTGAGGCAAAGCCCATTAGTTCAACCCATGATGCAGGCTGTTGTCCCTGTGCACTCGTTATTGCGAGCTGGGGCAGGGTGAAGGCACTGACTCATGTACCGTCAGCAGCTCAGCTGATGGATGGCAACTCAGGCTGTAGTAGTGTGGCATGCTGATCCCTACCACGAAAAGTGGCATCCTGTATTTAACAGGCATGAAGGGTTTTCAGCTGGGTTTTGCAGGAAGAGCAAAGGCAGGCTTATAGCATTCCTCTGCCTGCCTGTATGGGATGGAGTAGTCCTGGACATGAGATGGCCAAACTAAAGGGACTTAGATGTAAAAGGGATTTTCTCCCTAGCGGCTCTCATCCTACCGGATGCCCAGGGTGGCACACTTTGCTCCCAATACCTTAAAGGGAAGGGACTGGATAGCAAGAAGCAAAGTCCTTTCAAATTAAAGGGAGCCTGCTCTGACTCCTGAGGTTTGCATTTCACAGAACGAGTCCTCTGTTCAACCAGGGCGTCCTGCCGAGGCTTTCATCCCCCTTCACAGAAAGAGTGTGGCATATTGGTCACGTCCTCCCGCAGTGAATGTGTTTGTGCATTCCCTGCCTCTCCGCAGCAGTCCTGCTCGGCGCAGGGTGTGCAGACAGGGACAGGCACACAAATACACGGCCCTCCTGCTGACAGGGACCTGGCCTCTGCAGCAGCCGCTGTTCAGACTTGACCCGTCTGCTGCTAGACAAGCCAACTGGCTGGAGAGGGGAGCTTCTGATTTTCATTTTTCATTACTTTTGGTAGACACAGCAATGCCAATTAAATCGCACGGAGCGAGATACTTGCTGTATGTATGCAACAAAATGAAGGAGAGGGAAAGAGAAAAGAAGCAGACTTCATGTTCTTGTTTGTACACTCTGGAATAATTTGATATTAAAAAACTTGGCCAGGTTGTTGATGATCCCTCAGAGCCACTAAGAAGGATCCATATTAGCAATCTGTGCTCTCCCTGTTGGACAATCAGGACTTATGTTTGTATGCTAATGGATTTCCACTGAGGAAGAGCCCTACCCCTGCAGAGCAGTTTGTTAAAGGGAGAAGAGACCTTCGGAATGGCCTCTTCCACCAGTTATCATCAAAGCAGCAAATATTCTGACTGGGGGCCCCATGAATCAAAAATAAAATGGTCCCAGTACACCAATATAAGAATTGCTGCAGCTCTGCTCCATCCTGCTCCTTTCTCTTAGTATGGCAATAGGAGATTCAGGGAGCAAGCCTGCAGCAAGAAAACAGTATTATAAGGTGGTTATTGCAGGCATTAGTAAGATGCTGGATGAAGAGAGGGTACCAAAGCTAGAGAATCGTTGGGGATACATGTCTCAAACCAGTTCGCTTTCTTCCTGAGGGCAGGAATAAGAGCTGACTCAGGCAGATGARGGCACATTACCAGGATGTTCTTGCCATCATGGAGGTGAAACCAGCAGCTCTGTGCTGCGAGACCTGCAGGGGTCCCTCACTTACTCATTTGCTTAAGGCACTGCAGGTGTGGGGTCTCGCTGGTTTTTCTGTGATGCCAGCAGACAAACCGGGTTGGGAGAGGCTGTTATTAGTGCTCGGGCAGGTGACTCACTCCTCAGCAGTAGCTTTTCTGGAGAGCTCCCCTGATCTCTCTGCCCTGCTCACTGTGCAGCAGAAGGATGAGCAAAGCCTTTCCAGCTCACTCTGGCTGCTGCTGGGCTCCTTCCAGCTGCCCACCCCTGGGAGGGTAGTGCTGCTTCCTGGATGTCTCCTATACACCCACTCCCCAGCTCTGCAGAGAGCTCTTTTCCTGCTGAAACACTCAGCATAAGAATGCAACATACAACACCTTCCACCCCTCAGACAGCCTGCACCCTTTTAAAGGGTGGAGGTCACATCCACAAAATGCAAAGGCAGGATTGCTGTTTGGGTAGAAGAAAGACAGGGTGAACTAGGAGCAGAAGGGCAACAAGAGGAGCAGAAATGAGTTACAGGAGATCAAAGGGGAAGAAGTCTACAGGGGAAGAGGAAGGGCTGAGATGAAGCCCTTTGATAGACTCCCCACACATGCAAGCCCTGCACCATTGAAACACAGGACTGTCTGTCTGGGAGTACTGTAGTTGTAGGAGAGAGGATTTTTGTACACAAGAGATGAGGGGCTGGTATCTGGTGGCATGACAACACTGCAATGTGTTATTGCTGGAGAACATGGAGTTCCTGTCTTGCAGACGCTGAGTCATAGGAAAGACAGAGCAGTCATTTCAGGGTGTTGACAGCTTAATACAAGGYTAGATCTTCCATTTCTATGCCAACAGCAATGGTGACAAATACAAATGAATTGTTCCAGGTCAGCTGATGAACTTTCCCTTTAGTGAAAAATGAGATCTTGTTGAGTCCTCCTCTACTGAGTATGGAGTTGAGTATGCCCTCCAGTTTCTTCAGTCTGTGCAGAGGTGTTGCTGGCATTAGTTGATGCTCGTGGGTGTCTGGGTGGGATGCCTGTCTTACAGCACATTTTTTTCTCCTTATTCATTCCTTTCCCATCCAAGGATGGGGGCTAGGCACGAAGGATGGAGAATATCTTCCTTGTACTGCAGTGATCACACAACCTACCACTGCAGTTTCCAGGTCTCTCCCACAATACGAGCAGCCTAGCCAGGAATAATTTCCTTAGTATCCCCCTTCTAGGTGTTTTCCAAGGTAGCTTCAGGTCTGCATCCAGCAGCAGGCGCAAAATACCCCATAGGTCCRGACCATCTCTTCTCAGGAGGGTCACTACTCCACAGGAGTTTGTTCACTTGAGGCCATCCCAGCGCCGACAAGAGGAGCAGCTTCCTCAGAAAGGGTCACATTTATGAAGAAGCAACATGTATTGGTTACTGAAAAGAAAATAAAAATTGAATGCATAATGACCAATATTGGAGCCAAATGAGAATTTATGCAACCAAAGTTTTGTGATTTGTTAAGATTGTGTGTGCATATATATAGTATACATTTCAGAAAAGAGTTGTTTTGAGAAATTTCTTGTCTCAGAAGATTTTCCAAAACATTTTGAAAAGGTTGGAGCATCCCATATCAATACATTTTCAAGCAGAACAAAACAAATCCCTTTTTTCMATTGGAAAGAAATTTTTCATCTGAAAGGTTTGGTTAAGGTATATGTATAGGAAAAAAAACCAAAGAAAAGCTCAAAGGCAACATGAAATATTTCAAAACTATCTATATAAAGTGCTTAAATTAATTTCCATGATTTTTTAAAAGTTCTGATAGCACACACTTCTGTTCAACACATTTTTTGACACTGTTTTCTGCCCTTGGTCAGAAAGAAATATCACTTTTCRTGCTCAGTCCCTTGCCTATGTCTCTGTTTAATCTTAAATGGAATTTGAGTTGTTTTAAAATTATAAAAAGATCTCCTTCTTCTTTTCTTCTCCTCTAGAGCTTTTAAAAGCTTCCTCCTGAGTTTCTATCTTCTGGAATGTCACAGTTGTATTTTTCATGGGACTTCAGTCAATTTTTTTTGCCATGTAAATATAGAACCTATTGTAAAAGCAGTGATAACATTTWAAAAAATGGAGAAGAGAAAGAGAAAATTAAATTTTGTTTTAAAAGAAGGATGCCCATCAGAAAGGCAAAAATCCACTACCTTATTCTCATACTTSTTACCAGCTTAGAAGTTTCCAGTAAAAATGGGAACAGAAATCTGAGCAGAAAGCTTAAGGGAGCCAGTAGTTCACAGTGCTTTTTGTGTACTTCAATCAAGAATAAACAGATTTTTTTTATCAAAATATGGTGACTTTAGGTCTTACACTAAATAGGTGCAATTTTTATGTCAGCAAAATCAACAGTCCTTTGTTAAATAAATATAGGAATAGCATATTAGCATAATGGATTAACTCAGCATATCACCCTGCATTATAAACCAACAGTGCTGAACTCTCCTAAGAATAGATGAAAATTCTGGGTCACACCAGGGTTCCATCCAACCCAATAACCTGTCTCCAGTGGTGCCATAAGGAGATAGGGAGAGAGGGTTTTAAGAACAAAGCAAGCATATACTTCTGTAATACTTTCATGATGTTGTTCCAAATAATATCCACGATATGTGCATTGGTAAAATTTCAGTGATGAATTCAGAAGTACAGCTTCTAATAGAATTTCCCCTTTGAGACAGTCCCTTGAAAGAAAACACTTTGCTGCTGAGTTCAAAAGGCAAAAAAAATACAGTTTCACATCTCTGGTGTCAGAGGTAGCAGTATATGGAGTTGACAGAGTCCATTATGCTCTCCTTCAACATTTTTCAGGGAACCAAGCATCAAAAAAAAAAAAAAAGTATATGCAATTAAATGAAATGTCTTACTTGACCAAACCAAGACATTTTGTTTTATGCAGGGAGGAGATGTTAATCATTTTAATCAGAAGAGAAAGTTAACACATCAAATTTTTAAAATCAAAGCAAGATGCCTAAGTGCCAGAAAGAATTAATTTTGCGCAGGACCATTCTCTGTCACTGCTCATAGGGGATCCCAGAGCCTTGAAACACCTGAAACAAGACTTTCATGACACCCTGATGGGTTTGCTGCTGTCATCTGGGCTTGGAGCCAAAGTCAGGAGACAGGAAAGTGCTGACTATGAGAGTAGGGAGCTGCTGCTGGTGTCAGGGAACGGTGGTGGGTAGAAAGAGAAGGGACTGAAGTTTGGGTCCTGCTTTTTTCCCCTGGGCTCTGCAGGGCCATGCCTGGCACTTCCTACTTGTCCTTGGGAAAGCAGACCATCAGCAGTTTGCAGGAATTGAATTTACAGCTCGCTGCTATTTAGCTATCTTGCAGCTCTATCATCTGCGAGGGCATTCCCRATGCAATCAATAGCAAATCAGGGCTAGGCATTTCCTTGCTGGTACCATACACGCATAACCCATACACTAGGGAAATTTGCCTAGTGTATTACTTGTATTACTTTTTTGTGGCCTTTGTAATTGTYTGTCTGCCTGTCCATCTGTCCATCAGCCCTCACTGATAACTTTTCAATCCATTGGCCAATTTTGCTCATCAGGTGAGCAGAGCAGTAGAGCTCCCRTAGATGATGAAGTCCATTCGTTGTCCAGATAAGCAGGGGGGAARGCGAGGGATGCTCAGCCCATCCCATTCCTCATGCTGGGCAGCTCTCCTCCACCATCCAAGCTGCACGGCCACACAAGCTATCTGGCATTCTTGCAAGGGGGGGTCCCTTCAGTGTTTCCCGCTGTGTCAGAGGCACCCTTCTAGCAGCAGACYGCAAATTAATTCAGAGTCACTTTCCTCTGGGGGCTCCTAAATGAAGCTCCTTGCATCTTTTCAAAAACAAAGTCTTTCTTCATGGGGAAGAACACTCTCACTCATACTCTGGAAGTTAATTTATTGCAGAGCTGGCTGCTACAAAAAGCTCTGGGCGTRTAAACTGATTTGCCTCTTAAAGCAATACAATTAAACCAGCAAATATTCTGTGTAGACAGTCTCTGAAACCTTTGCGATTTAGTTAGATTTCTTTCTGACYGATGTTAAAATAAAAGAAGTTTAGTGGCATCGGGGTACCTTTCAGCAGCCTGAGTTTGCTGCAGCTTCTGCCTTTCCTTGCAGGATCACCCCACTTCTCCTTCCCTKCCTCCATTTCCCTGTTTTTACATGAAGGTGGTTTGGCTGATTTAAAAATCTGAATAAAAAMTAGGCATTATTCTTTAATTTAAATCAAACCAAGGGACCAGAGTGAAGAATGGAAAGGTCGGAGAGACACTGGTAAATGCCAGCGAGTGATCCAGGCTCCATGCAGCACTATGCTCTGTCTCTGCTCATCTGGAGCACTCCCCAGCACAAGCAAGGCTAGACTTCCAAGTATCCATGATATCAAGCCTTACTGTCTACCTAATGAGATACAAATCCTCAGCCACCACAGGTCACAGCAGCCCTACTGAGYTGACCTTGGTGGGCATTTGGTCCTAGGGATAAAATAGCATTTTCCAATGAGAAGTATGTCAAAGACACAGATACCTCTCCAGAGGATCTTGCAAGCAGAGAAACTGTCTATTTCCCACCTAGAAAGATGCCACCAGAGCATCRGTGGGGATCAGAGGACTGCAGAGTTTGCAGGCTGCTCTGGCAAATGGTACCCTAAGGAACAATCCTCAGGAGACACTTCCATATAACTGATGTGGTACCCACCCCACGTGCTGGGGAAAAAAACTGTCCTAAGCAAACCAGGCTCTGCCAACAACAGATCAGAAAGAGCTACTCTGAATGTCCTCAACACATGAAATTGGGAGTAGATAAAGAACAGTGTAACACAGATTACATATGGAGAAATCATGGGCAACTGTGACACAAAGCTGAGAAAGCTACTGATATCAACAAACAAGGGTGAAYCTTACCTCAAGAGTTCTTAATCTTACCTCAAAAAGCATTAATGACATGTTAGACARGAGTCTCTGTAATTCACTTAAAACCCAGAGATTTCATTTCAACTCAGATAGGGGCACCTGCAGGTGAGAAAATTGAGAGTTCAGAACTGGCRGAACTCATTCTCTGATCAAATCTGTTCCTGTCAGGAGGAGAAACCACCCCAGAGACACTTTCAAACCTGCAGTGTCTCTAACTCTTTTTCCCCATTCTTGTCCTCCTCTCATCATGGCTCAGGGTGCCCCATCACCTCTCTGTCCCACCACCCCTTTCTTGTCTGTTCCGAGGGCGGGAAGTGGGGGACCAGAGCTGAGACCTTCTCTGGCAGCATTGGGCCGCATCTTCTACCCTTTCCTCTGCTGTGTGACTCGTGTTGGAGGGAAGAGAGATCAGCACCTCTGCAGTGAATGTGAAGTACCCACTGACATGGTCTTCCTCCCATCACAAATGAGGAAGAGGACCAGAGGCAGACAGAAGGAACCAGAGCAAAACAAAGACAGGTCACGCCAAATGGCACAGAGCTGGTGCCTCACCATGTTGCTCTTGCTTGGTACTGTGGACATTTTGAATTGCAACAGTACCACATAATGGCCTGCTCATCTACCCCAAGGGGTAGCAAGTTGGGCCAAAATGATGAGYCCCCACCTTAGAGCTGGGGATTGATGCCACCGCTCCATATGAGACACATACCCACATGGCTTGGTGTGGAGTCATGTGGCCATCCTCATGGACAGAAAAGGTCCCAACAGTGAGGTCTAAGATCCACTACTACCCAGGTTGGGACCACGCACTGCATCTTGATACAAATGGAGTTGGAGGGTCACAGAGCAGTAGGATTGGATGTGAACAGAGGGAATCCACTCTCTACRCCAACCTTGTATAACAAGATAGAGGTAGAAAGATACAAATGCAGCTTTTTCCAAAACCTATCTCCAGTAGGTCCTTCAGGAGAGCCCTAACAAAGTCACCTCAGGGCTTTAAAAGCCCTGCTTTTGCCTGTGAAACAGAGAGGAATTTCTCCAGGCATATTTGTGTATAAGCAAATTGACAGTTGAGTAACACCTTGCACAACTTTGTRCAACTGTGAAGTCTTCACAAAATCACAGAATCACAGAATGGTTGAGGTTAGAAGTGACCTCTGGAGGTCWTCTAGACCATCCTCCCTGCTCAAGCAGGGTCAGGTAGAGTAGGTTGCTCAGGACCATGTCCAGTGGGGTTTTGAATATCTCCARGAATTGAGACTCCAYAGCCTCTTGGTGACCTCTGTTGCTGACCACACACCACATGCAATATCAAGAGACCCTGACAGTCCTGAAATGCAGACTCATCTGTGGCATTGTCCAATCAGTCCCAATCCAGATCCTGCGACAGGGGTAGGGGCACCACAGGCAAAACGTACCTTGTGATGTCCCCTGAGCTGAGGACAACTTCTTGCCACTCACAAAGTGGGATCTGAAAACTAGGAATCGCTTCCAGATTTCCCTTCCTGAGTAATGCTCACATTTTAAACTCCGTGTCTTCAAACAAAGAAGAAAAAAACAGCCATCTAAATGGGAAAAATAAAGGAGCCCCTTGGGACTGAATTGGTTGCTAATAATTGGTTGATAAACTTAAGTGGTACCTAGGTAGCTGCATCCAACCTCTGGGCAGATCATGTATATGTCTATGTGTGTGGACACAAAYCCGTGTCAGCTATGTGTAAGTCTGTGTGGGCACATGTCTGTGTGTGTGTAAACYAGGCTTCACCACATGTCAACTTTCCCAAGTTTTCTTCTCCTCCTTCWTCACAAAATGGCAACATCTGCTTGAGGGCTAGAAGCAAAGTGGAGGGGTGAAATCATCTTCTTTACCATAAACATCCAAATTCCTGTATATGCCAGGAAAACAGAATTGCCCTTGTGTCGCAGGCTGAGGTCTCATTCTCTCAAGTGCAATCAAATGAACTGCAATTGCTGTGGAGCTTGTCTAAAAACATATCTCTGCATTCTGCTCATTCAGGCCTTTCACGCCTGCTGTTCTCATTATTATGCTCTTGTTTTTCTGAGTGCCGAAATCTCACTCGAACATTTATAGTTTTATCTGCACTTGAATACACAATCAAACGCTACAGGCGGCACCAGACGGGGGCTGAATCACGTCCTCGTCTACGTCATATTTTCAAATTCCAGCAGAAAACATTGATACCAAAATGATCCGATGGCTTAAACCCAGGTGTTATGGAAGTTGATCATGCAGAAGAGGCAGACTCACGCTGGTCTCCATTTACACCCTCTTCTCCCCATTCACACTCTCTTTTCCTCAGTGTTTCATGGGTTTCCAGGAATAAATATTGTTCCCAGTACATATCCTTCCACTAACATARCATCATTTAATTTGGTGGCAGTAGAAATCCCTTTACTCAGGCCACTTGTTTTCATCTGCCCCATCACCATTAAGGAGCTTGGTGGGATTTTGGTCAGGCTGGAAGTTCCTATGCTGTTGCAGAGCAAAGAAGGTGATGCTCAAAAAGAAGGAAATGCCACTTGAAGGTCTTGCTGGAGTAACATTTGGTTAAACTACACTTGCCCTTGAAGTGCAATGCAAGAGACTACTCCAGACACAGGATGGCCACCRGCCCATCCTTTTCCCTGGCAGCACACAGGTGGCTGTTCCTGCCTCCACGGTGACGAGCCTGTTGTTTGTCACATTGCCTTGCTGAACAGTCGTGGTAAGGAAGGGGGTGAGGCAGGACAGAGGGGCTGCTGATGGGGAGCAGCAAGTGTCCGCTGTAATGYACTCCCACTGCACAGTGCTGTGCTCTGGCCACTGAGGGCACAAGMCTATTTACTAGAATGAGGATTCATTGTTGAAAGAAATCCTTCAGGGGTAAGTTTTCACACTGGATTTTGTTTTGGCACTGTGAGGTGCARCAGAGGACTTAGGACACCTGGCAAAGCTTCGAGCAAAGCAGCAGCAGCTGCATATGCCAGTTTATCCCCTCACCGTGTGTTAATGAAGGTCTGGTAACATCCCTGTATCATCCTTTTGTCACTGCTACCCAAGTACTCATAGTATCTCACCATTGTCCCAGGGTAAGTTCCATGTGGGCTAGGCATTTACTGTCTCAAGGTCCTTATCAGCCACCCCAACTGGATCTCAGTGCTACCAGACAGTGAGAGAGCAGGTTACGGTCAAGATCTTATGCTTTTTATCTTCTAAATGCTCAGGGTGGGGTTGATCCCTCACTGAAGGAAAGACATCAATTCCAAGCAAGTTATCTAGTCTCTATCTATCAACATTGGAGTGTGGATGGGGATTTCCTGAAGATGATCCAGCAATTGGTTTYGGACACTGCAGTCTGAAGGCTAGGTTAGACTAGGTTGGATGCCTTCCTTTGAAGAGGAGAAGAAACTTAAGCATCAGTAGAGATTAAGCCCAGTCTAGAAGGTTTATGTATCTGTTTAGAAGTGCCTGCATTTCAGGTGTTTCTACAGTAACTTCTTGACAGGGAACGGCTGCTTGAGACTCATGTCCATTTCCTGGGCCATCTTCCCAGCAGAAATGATGGAAACCTCCAGAAGAGCTCTTTGGTACCTGAAAGGCAAGTTGCCACAGGCTGAAGTTACTATTATACTATGGGCATAATGGAATTTGCAAATGCCTGGCAGAGCAAAGAACCATTTGTCATTTATTTAGATCGCCATTTCTGCCTGAGGAGCYGTTCAATGGGACTCCATAGTCCTTTTGATGCTCTCCTCAGGACTGAAAACCCTCCTGCCATGTCCCAATCCCTATGCCAGGTGTCTGCCAGCCCCATGCTTTCCCCTGCTGACTGGCACCTCCCTGCTGTCATTCATGGTTCAGAGGCAAATCCTGACTTCACCCTTTTCTCATCTGTATGCTTAGCAAAGACTCTGGAGTCTTTTTCTCACCATCAGTGAAAATAAGTGGTGTAAGCCTGAAGGTGGAAGACATTGCCCAGAAATTTGAGGTCAGCAGAAGTACAAATTGGGCAAGTTAAAAACAGCAGCCAGAGCTTTTGACTAGAAGAGAGATAGGAGAAGATACAGGAGCAGAAGCATTTTCTGTATGAGTTACTCCTCATTCTGTGGCATTTTTTGCATGCCATTTGAAGAAGTAAGACTCATGGTCTGGCCAGTGGCTGCATGGAGGCTGTGCATCCCTGCTTCCTGTTGACCATTTCTTCCCATGAAGTGAAAAGAAATCCTCCCATTACCTGACCAAAGGGGTCAGGATACCCTCTTCTCCTCCTACATGGAGCCATTCCTGCTCTCCAGCCTCAGGGAGATGAGGCAGGATTAATAATTGTGATCAATATGTTTCTTGTTTCCAGATATAGCGTACCAGAAGGTATTTTGTGAGTATGATATATGAGTCACCGTGGGATGCAGCAGAATTTTTTGGTCTTGCAGCTGTGGAGGTACAGTATTCATCTTCTCTCAGCCTATAAACCATGCAGCCCAGAAACATGATGAATATGTTTTGCAGAAGCTCAAGTGGAAACTCCAGGGAAGTTCCTTGAATGTGTTTCTAAACAACAAGACATTCATTTTGTTAGTTAAACAAAGTAAGGTAAAASTTCCAGATCTCCTTAACCCTTCTTCCCCCGCCCCTCCTCACTTTCCTGGCTTACTTCCAAAGCCTCTAAAGAGAGGATTGATCGGGGGCTGGTATGCGCTCAAGCCCCTGTTTTCAGCTTTGGAGTACCCAGCCTTCATCACAAGCTGTGCCAGTAGTTGCAAGTTGATAGTCATATCTGGGYATCCAGAGGACACAGGCCAAGGGAAAACCAAGAGGCAGGGCTAATCCAGCAATACAAACCTTTTGCAAGAAAAGTATCTCATCTTCTGGCTGTGCAGTGAGGGAACTCGCCTGCTGCTATGTGATGAATTATGCCCCACTCATAATTCATCCCATGTCTTGCACTCCTCCCCTTCTCTGTTTATCAAACCTATTGGTCCCACTGCTGCCCAAAGACTGTATTAAATTGGTTCATCAATCATCTGGCTGCCAGCCACAGTCTTGCCAGGGAAGGGAAGAAACGAACGGATAGAAGTACCATAAAACTCCACAGATAATATAATTCTGATTAGGAAATGTGCTTACTTCTTCAGCMACTTTTAAGCCCATTAGAATAGCTGTTTGTATTCCTTACTTGAATTAAGGCACTTAGTTTGAAAAGGCTGTAGTGAATCAAGCCCTTTGTTAGTAGGGAGTTTGGATCTTCATTCTTGACCAGTCCTGGCCACATTACCCTCAGAGCCAAGCATGATGGACCAATTAATACCAGCTAAGTATTCAGCACAGTAATATTCATAGCTGGGGCTTTGCTTTTCAGGGGAAAGAAGTAACAAAAGCAAATATTGCTTTAGTGAGGCTGGAGCTGAGTCTGCCAAGAGGAGCTTATAGAAATCCATTTCCAGGCTGGGTAGGAATGGCTGGACAAACAGTTGCTTTGTACGATTTGGCACATCATCCCCAGGAGCTTGGCAAGGGCTCTGGTGGTGCACGTTACCCCATCCCCACCTCTAACTGAGCAGAAGTCCCTGGATGGATGCAGGGYTTTGTCATTTCAAGCCAGGCTTCTGAGTAGACTGGGGCACCTGTGGCACCCAGGGGGGCACAGAGCATGTCCATCACAGGCACTTTGGCCATCCAGGATGGGGCTGTTTAGTGAAAGTGGAGACAGCATCAGTCTAACGCATCCTGCCTTGCACTAGTTTGCTGGCTAGCACGCCATAAATGTGACCTCATTTTTAGCCAAAATTTGGTGAGGTATTTTCCTTACTCAGTATTTTTATCTGAAACACTTTTTTTTTTTAAACTAGCTAAAATAGATCTTTTTTTCTTTTTCTGAGCAATTTTAACCACAGTGGCATTGTGAAAACATTTATCGTTTGACCCAAAACACGTGTCGGAAAGGAAGGCTGAGTTTGTTTTGATGCCTGAGGTCCCAGTGTTGTGGCTGGCAGCAGTGACCAAGAAGGGTCTGCAATAGATACCACTCTCTGTACTTGCACCTATTTTGGCTCTGGAGACTTGAATCGCTGCATCTGTTTCTCTGTCTGTGGTGTTTGATCATGAGCTTAGGTGGCTAGTCCTAAGCAGAGGACTGGACTTGTCTAAGTAGACAAGTTTTATCTTTCAGCTAGCAGTACCCAAGATACAGACACTGTGAAGACAAGTGAACAGCCTGACCACTGTCTGCATTTAGATGTCTTGGTTTCTTTTTAGGTTTAATGACCATTGTTTTCACCTTTTCTACCACAACAAGGAAAAGCTGGTGAGACTCGGTCTGACTATGCTCTCTGGTCCACACAAGACATTTCTTACCCTCATTTCCCACATGGAGTTTGCTAGAGCACAGGCATCCCTGGTGTGGAAGCCCCCAAACAGAGTGTCACTCCTCTGTGTCAGGCATCAAAGGGTCTGGGTTATAAGCTGTTGGATGGGTACCAAAACCAAGCGCGTTCCTCAAAACGCAGAGAGATACCAAAGATCTGATCCATGTTTAAAAAAAAGTTCAAGAAAAGCTGCTTATTATTTGCCAKATGCTAACCTATTAAAATTGGCCTCAATTGCGTTTTGTGTAATAACTTTTTTCCAGATCTGTTTAGCTTAAACCTGCAGAAATGCTGTAATTTGCATATAATGACATYGGGGAGTAATGGGATTGTTTTGCTAATTAGGAAATAGCAACAAAGAATTTTGTTTATGATAAGCAAATCCTTTCAGACTAGTCTTACACCGATGGAGGATGGTTTCTGTGTTGGTGATTTCTCCATCTCAATGGAAACCGTTCTGTATGGATTAAAGGAAGAACATAAAATTGTCCTTCCCATGTGCCCTTACCTATGCACTCTACATTCAGAATTAGATATAAGAGGGATTTGATTTTGCTAAGTCACAAAGTATGCATTAGGTTAAAAGAACAAAACCCACTTGGATTAGATAATTTGTTGGAAACTAGAACTTCTTTGAAAGTGCATGCCTGTTTCTCAAGCAAAATCAAGCTATATCGTAATGACAGGAGCTGCAAAATTCAGCAACTCTATGGCAGCATGTGACTGATACAAGACATCTGGTTTTGGCTGGACTGAAAATTTTAACGGGAAGTTGGATTTTCACCATAGGTGCAATCCTTTCACAAAGGTCAGGGCTGTCCTCAAAGAGCTCATCAAGAAGAAAAGCTGTTCTTTGTGAGCAGGTTTGTCGCTACGTTGAAGATCCTATCAGAAAAAAGGCTAATAGTGCTCGACAAATCAGCCTTCTAAATCCCTTTGGGTCGCTTAACACATTTTGGGTAGATCTGACCTCTTTTATTGAATCCAGTCAAGATATACTGTCAGGTTTTCAGATTATTTGACATTTTGGTTAATGGTTTCTTTTCCCTTTGAGTTTCCATCTATTTTTAAGTGAAAAAAATACTGTTTTGAAACTGTACAAAGTTGTATTTAAAAGAGGTCAGCCAAAAATGTTGCAGAATTTTCCATAACATAACATGGCATTTCAGAAATGTCAAATTGAAATGTTGCAGCATTTTCAAACTTTCCCTCCATTTTGGGGGTTGAAACTGTTTACCTCAGTTTATCCAAAGGCTCAGATAGCTTCAGTGCTGTGCATTTACCTTCGCCTGACAAATCCGACCTAACTTCTGTGAATAGGAGCCTCTCTGTTCAAGCCTTCTATTAATGCTGTGATGGGCAGCAGATGCTTGAGAAAATCTTTAAGGAGAGCTGAATGACCAACTCTTTCTAAAGCTTTCTCTGCTTTCCTTGCCAAGACTTTTAAGCAAACCATGATCCCCAAAGCCCGTGGCATTTTTCCCAAAAGGGCTCTTCTTTTGAGTGTTTGGAGGTCCCAGACAAGAAGCTGATGAAATCCCTGGTCACCCTGCTGAGAGGCCTGGCCRGACATCCTTTGCAAAGTGAGTAGGATGCCTTCCCCACCTAAACTAAAGGACATGACACTAGGTGTAAACATGGGAGTTGTTTATATGTTGCTGTTTTGAAATTATCATTTTCCTCCTGCCTGCAGCCTAGTGTCTCTCTCTTTTCATATGTATTGTTTGACATTGTTTCTGCCTGAAACATTTATAAGGCATTATGCTTAAAAAATTAGGTTGATGAATGAGAAGAGATGGTTCTCCTAACAAAGTAATTGACAGAAAGGCCAGAAGCTTTTTTTTCCAGCATGGAAAAGCTTGTCATTTGGCTGCTGTAAATTGCTCTGAGTAGCAAAATAGTAAAAAAGAGACAAAAATAGAGCAATAGATGACACTGAAGCAGAAAGTATCCCAGCAAATTGAGCATTTGTGGAGAAATACAATTAAAGCACTACAAATTCCTCACACATTGTAACGAGGGAACAAAGGCTGTCTCAGGACTTATGGAGCTCATATGCTTCTACAAGACCTTTCTTGTAGGTGACAGATCTGTTACTGGCTGCTGGGTGACCCTGCTGTTATCACACCACAGTCTATAGAAATGACATCCTCCTTTCATCACACTGCAAGACTGAGACCCACTGAAACAGTGTTAGGTGGTCTTGTCAATGGGTAGATCAATCCTGTCCAATTTTAGCTTTCCTTTGCCTGTTTTGAGCAGGGATTTTGCTTTGTCTTGGCTCCCGGGCTCGAAGGTGCCTGGAAGGTGTGTTAGGAGAACTGATATTTGAATACTTCTCAAACTCCAGATGTACCTTTCTGCAGTGGCCAACCCACTGATGTCAGTGTGACTGTGGGATCATCACAGGAGACAATCCCCACTCAGCTGTGATTCTGCTTTCTGTGTTCGTTATTGACAGCTATACTAACAAGCTGTAACTTTGAGAGGTTCGTTGTGCTCAAGCCTAAATGCCTTGCATATAACTTTGGGAACTCCAGCTGATCAGGTTGAATTCAAGGCACCTGCTTGGGTACTCAAAGCTACATRGAAGATGTGATACAATTACCAGAGCTTTGGATTAGTCTTTTGAGCTACTGGGAACCATAGCAAGAGACACAAAAGCCACTTTAACACCATCAAAATGGAAACTCCTCCTCCAACTGACACATCCAGCTGAATGCACCACCCCAGGAGAGAAGACCATGGCTCCAACACCAATAGCCCCACTAAGCATGTGCGTCATCCCTCTGATAATCAAGGGAACTGCCCTGCTCGTATGCATAAGTGTTCATCTGAATCAAGGCTGAAAGAGTGTCTACGAGCTCTGGTTTCCTAGGTGTTTGTCCTGCACTAAAGCTCAGGCCTAAGGTGGATGCAAGGTAACTGGTGGTGCCTGGCCTCTCTGTGGTGGTGAACCTGGGTGAGTCGTTCCACCTAGTCAGTATGCTCAAAAGCACTGCACTGGAAGTGAAAATTCAGCCCCTCTTGTCCTTGTCCAGGTAAGAACAGATCAACCGTTTCAGCTGACTTGGAAGAATGTTTTTGTGCAAGTGGCACGTTTAAAGGGCTTTTCCCTTGTTACCTTTCCCAGCCAGGCTGGAATCCAGCCACCTCACAGAAGCAGGATTGTAGCTGTGTCTGGAGGGGACAGGGCAGACCCTTGGCTCACAGCCCATCTGCCCACGTTCTCAGGGGAGGCTGAGCCATCTCAGGAGTCATCGTGATGCATAGTATTAAATCCTAGGACATGTTTAATCTTAAAGGCACTTAAAAGTACCACTTGAGATGCCATTGGTTCCATCATCATCCTAATTGGGCAAATAACCTCATTCGACTAAGAAAGTGTTTGATTTCCAACCAGTTTACTGTCATATCCCAGGATCATGTTTCAGCCAAGAAATGAGCATCACATCTTCATCTCCAGATGAAACAAATAAATRTATTGCATTGTTGTTGTTGTATATCTTGCAGACAAACAAAGCAGTAGCCAAGGGGGACTTCCACCATGCAAGCTCCAGCTCCCGGCGAGCACTCTTCCTGGCTGTCCTGTCCATCACAATCGGAACTGGCATCTATGTTGGGGTGGCCGTGGCTCTTATTGCCTATCTGTCCAAAAACAATCACTTATGAGCCTCAGGAAAGGGGGAGAACCAGCCACCCGGCGCCTGCACTGCAGAACTCTCCAGCAGATCAGACTGCRTGATTTTCCAAAAAGATCAAGAGACAAAAATCACCTTCTGGGGGCAGGTACAGGATAAGATGGGCTTGTGCATTATTGTAGGGTGGGAGGCAGGCTGGGGTGGGGATAGTTCCATCATTTGTGATGCACAAGTCTTGCTTCTCTTCATGAACCCCCGTACAAGAAAGAAAGAAGGAAAGAGAGAGAGAAAGAGCAAAAGAGAGAAAGAAAAAGAAAAGAAAAAGAGAGAGAGAGAAAGAAAAAAAAAACAGAAGAAAGGCAGTTGGGGGAGGTGTGGAGAGGCGTGTTTTACCTTTGCCTTCTTTGCAATATGGTGTTTAAAAGAAGCTGGCAAACTGAGCTGTTCTCTTAATACCTTCTTGATCACCTGAACTTTGCAGCCAAGCATGAGCTTGTGCTTAGTTTGCTTGTTAAGCACGGCACTGAGATCTGGGGAAGCATGGATGGTGGCTGGTTCTCTGAAAGAGCAATATAACAACAGGAGGAAGAATATGTTTTCTTTTTTTTGAATGCAGGACTCATTTGCCTAAGAGTGAAGCAGAGACCTCAGCGTAGAATGGTATTACCTACTCCTCTTGTGTGGGTAGGTTTCCATGGAAGGAGAAAAGGAAATAAAAAATTTTTTTTCTTTCCTATCCTTGTTTTTTGGATTAAGATGTGACCCACAGGCCCACTCAATGCAGAACAGCTGAGGTTACTGCATGACTTGGCTCCACAGACTGAGTGTGAGGTCGAAGTAGCATGGGATCTGTTGTAAAATGAAATCCTCCATCCAGTCACATCATGATAACGGCACATTCCTGTGGCATATTGCTCGTCTGGGTTGGTCCACCTTACCGTGGAGACCTGCATAGCAGTCAATGCAAGAAACCTGGGGGAAAAAATGCAAACTGAAATACTAATCAATTTTAAATTAAAAGTCATGGTAAAGCATGAAAATTAACCAGGGGAAGGAATGCTTCATACATTTCTGAGGTACTGCTCATACACAGAGCAGTGAAGGAGACCACTCAGATTAYAAGCTCACAGCTCATCCGTGGACCAGGGACACAGCATAGCCATGGAGAGACAAGCATGTCCCTCGATAAGCAGTGTAATGGTACATTGTAAGGGAATTGAGCATTGTCCTTACTTCACTGACTGAAATGATACATTTATTTTCTTCTTTACTCCTTCCCCACAGTCACCCTGTTATTTTTTTTATCTTACAGATGTACCATTTCATCCCACCAAGGGTGTATCAGCATAGAGATATATGTATSTACATATATATATAYACAGAGAGAGAGAGAAACTGATCAAAACAATAAGCATTTTATTATTCACTACCTTGTGTTTTACAAACATAATTTCTTTACCCAGGAACGTCATCAAAGATTTTTTTTTTCCAACTCTGTATTGTGTGTCAGCTTTGCTCTGGGGCAATTTATTTTTTTTCTGTTTTGGGGTTGGCGCTATTTTGGTTTTAACTTGAGTTTTTTTATTTTAGGGGGGAGGAGGACAAACACATCCAAAACTATTTTTCTGCTAGTTATACAGTTTATTAAAACACATGGTATACAGCTGCTCATGCTCCGTGTGACACTTTTTTTGGACGGATGTGAAGCGTTAGACTGAGTGAAAATTGCCCTAGTACCCTGAGTTCAKCTACCCGGAGAAATACCCGTATGGACCATCCCATACTGTACCTGGACGAAAAGCCTATTGCAGTCACTGACAATTCTTCTTTTGCATTGATTTGTTGGGCTTCAAACTAAGCCTGGAGACTAGCAATGTACTCGTAGTCATCTTCATCAGTTCTCAGCCACTGCTAAAGCTGAGGGCCCAGTAAATGCAAGTCTTTGGCCAGGTTGCCCTATTAAGGTAAAGTCAATTCTGTGGTTCTTCCCTTTTTTTTCTAGCAACTGCCATGGAGGCCCCTTCCCTTTGGAGCAAGGCAGTAGTCAGTGGGCAAGTTAGAGTCCCCACTCTGTATTTGCCCCAATGGGCAGTATCTGGGTTTGGGTAGGTGAGGAACAAGGGCAAAATTTGCTGCCTCCTTATTCTTCCAGAAGGATGCACAGGGTTTCCAGCTACAGTGCTTACAGGAGGCTCTCCAAAGCAGTGTGTCATGGCTTTAAAAACCAACCTGGGATGTGTGTTGCAGTCTTTGCCTCACTTCCCCCTGGAAATCAGGTGGCTGTGACCACTTTAGTTCACATTTGCCCCATTTCAAACTATTCTTCCCATTCAGGAAGAATGGGAAGTTTCTTTCTTGGTTGTTTTAAGGGTGGAGTGAAGTATTGCTAGACTTGGATGGCAACAAGGTCATGTATGCTAATCCTGGACTTATGTCAAACATATATCTCATTCCAGATCTTATTTTGCCTCAGTTCATAATGTAGTAACGCCTTGTCTGAGAGAAAACCTTGTCTGAGGCTAGGAAAGCCCTTTTCTAGGGCTAGGAAAGCCTTTATCTAGCAAGCAAAGACAAGGACTGGAAATGCTGATTATTTATTTAACTTAAATGAAGAGATTTCCATCTGGGCATTTTCCCATTTGTTTTTAATCTAACATAAGCACGAAGACTGGGGGAAAAGAGGTGCAGCAGTATGGGGCACATCACCCTCGGCTGCACTCCTAGCTGTACTGCCACGGCTGTCTCGTCTGAGGTACAGCACAGGAGCCCCTCAGGGTCCTGCATGCTTCAGCAGAGCTGGCTGGTCTTGTGCATTCATGTGTGGGTATCATCTCCTTCTGCTTCATGCTCCTCAGCAGCCAGGCCAAGGTCTCGCACTGTTACGGGGCAGAGATGCAGCCCTTCCACATGGTGACTCCTGTGCTAGTCAGCTGGGTAGGCAATGTGCATGGCTGGAGGTCCTTGGGAGCTACATATCAGCGGGAGGGATCAAACCGCAGCAAAAGCCCCATGCTTTGCCAGCAGAGCTCTTGTCTCACTCAGCCCATGCGTGACACCCAAGCTGGGGAACATGGGTTCCCGTTCACCTATCACCACCTCRGGAGTCTTTGGGGGCCATATAAGCCCCATCCAGGACCCCAAAGCTGAGCACCACAAGTCAACAACTAATCTGTTTGCTAAATAACTCAGATTTAAGTGTGTTTGGRTGTGGTTCATCACAAGAAAGGAGAATGATGATTGGGGTTCAAGCTAGCACTCCCGGGACACCACCCTACCCCTTAAATGCCACAGCGTGAGACCTGTGAGCACACACGTTCACTTTTGCAACACGCAGGTGCCCAGTGAGCTTGAATTTGGGCAAGGTAACACATTTCAGTTAGGACTTGGCTTTCACCATGGGCTCCTGTGCTTTGCCCCTGACACGCAAATCGGCCTGGAAAACCATGCAGCCAAGGAATTGGATTGCCGTGTGTAACATGCTCTTCTGTTATGTCAGCATGATTTGTGGGGAATTAGCTCTTTCCCTCAAAGTCCAAACTTTGGGGCACATGGTATTGAATAATAAACTCAGATTTTTCATTTTAAAAGAAAGGAACTAATATTTCCTAACCCCAAACTGAATTTAACCTGGAGTTAAAAAAATGAGAAAGCAAATACAGAGACTCCAAGGTCATTATACTTGCCTAATAATAATAATAATGTCATTTTTAAACCAATCTTGTGGTTGAGGGATCTGCCTTATGATTTTTGATGATGGTTGTGCAAGCTGAATATTGACTTGAGAAGCAAAAGCCAGCTCTGAAGCTAGAAGAAACCTTCCCAGATGGGCAGTCTGAAAAATGCCTTAGAAGCCTTTGYACCTAGTCTTAAAAATAGTATCTCAAACTGGGGAGTGCAGGCTTGCATGTCTCCAGGAACCCCCAAGGGACAGTAAACAGGAGCGGCACTGTGGGTAAGACCTGCCTAGCAAGAGCACTCCTGAGAGCATCGCCTGGCTGAAAGTTGAGGATGTGCTTCTGTGCTGCCCATGCTGGAGCAACCCACCACGCGACATGGGGCTGGCACTTGGCATGTCAGTCCAGGGGGGTGAGCAGGGAACCTAAAGGGGGCTTGCATCCCGGGGAGGTAGACCTGGGCCTCACTGCAGCCTGAAGTGGGGATAAAGCTCCTGTTGATAGCTTTCATGCCTTACTATGGCTCCAGTTTGCTGAGTATCTGCAGCACAGGTGTTTACCCAGGGCTGTGGGTCAGCCAGAAGCTGAATGGGGACCTGTCTCTTCTTAAGGTAAGTGATGTTGGCACGGCCCGCTGCAGCATCTCTGGCCGGCAGAACAGATATAATCCTCTAAAGAAAAATCTATGGCATTAAGACTGGAAAGTGCCACTGACACCAGTGCTACAGTCTGAGCTTCTGCTGAGCAAGGACATCTGAAGCTGGGTGGGACAAGTTTGCTCCTCAATGTCAGGAAGGTTCTGATGAAGGAAGGAGAAATTTGAAGGAAATGCTGCAGAGGTAGCATTTGACTTGGGGTTTCCTCAGCTCAGGCTTTGGGGTTGCCACATGCTGTGATGTGGCTGAAGCAGAGGAACCGCCTCTGAGCAGGGGCAGCTGGTGGAAGAGCAAGAAGGATCATGTGAGAAGGACCACATGGGGTGCACTGGTGTTGTCTCACAGCTTGCAGGAAGATGCATTTGCCTCAGAGGATTCTCTTCCTGCAAGAGTATCTTCTGCTCAGTCTGCAGTGGGCTGTGAGGAGCTGATACAGCATTTCAGCTGCTGCCTTTGTAAAYGTTGGTTCTCAAAACACTGTCCACATCACCTCACCGCACCGGGCTGAGGAGGCAGCTATAAACTACCACCCATCTRAGACACTGAAGCAGCCTGYTGCAGAGACAGACTTTAGGATCTATCTTTGCTTTACCTGTGTACCTGAAACAAACTTTCTTGTRGGTTTGTGGTGTGTATCCTGGGCCAGCAGCCTCAGACCAGCACATCGGTGGGGCCATCCTGGCAGAGAGGGGCTTGACCCTCGCAGAGATGGAGGAACAGAGCGGGTGACTGGGGTGACCTTGTGAAGACATACGGTTTCACAAGAAGTCAGTGCACATTCACACGCCCACACACAGGGAACATCAAATGCTTTCAGGTTTGCATGCATACGTGGCCTCTCTGAAGAGAGAGAGGCTTACCCCAATTTTGGATGTGCTGTATATCTTACTATCTGCAGTGATACTCCTGGAAGATGCCAGCTGTGGAAATAAATTTTCCTACTGCATACCAATACCTCTTTCCGCATCGACTTGGGAGATGTGTAAAGCCCTGCCATCCTGATGGGCCCAGCTAGAAAGCGGAGAGAAATGTGGTTTGGGCTCTCATAAGACACCTGAGAGCAAGAGGAACAGCAAGAACCAAAGGTAAAAGTGATGCCTTGGGCTGCTTGTGACATTGCTTGATGTTGATGAAAACCTTAGGCTGGCAAAGTTAGGAAACAGCTTTTCRAACACACATGGGGGGATTTCTAGCCTTTTTCAGCAGCAGAAGCAAGGAGGGTCTGTGTGCAAATGAAATCACAAGTCCCYGTTTCTTAAGCTGGAAACACAGCTCTGAAACTGGGCAGCCATGTGAGATTCATGTCCTTTTATTTAAGGAGAACAGCCTGTGTGACCCACACTGCAACTGAAAACACACCACCAGCTTTTGCTTTCTGAGTACCAGCTCCAAACTGCTACAGGCCATGGGCTGACAAGCGCTCCACTGGTTCAGATGTATTGAAAAATAAGCTGACGAGTACCTTCCCACAGGTCCCACCTGTCTTCCCCCAGCCAGAATAAAGACATGAACTTCCTATTGTGYGCTTAGGCAAATTTGGCAGAAAGACCCGTATGTGCATCTGCCTTACCCAGATGATGTTGGTATTCCTGAGTGATGCCACAGTGTACAAAACTATATGAATTGGGAAATCACAGTCAGATAGAGGAGTGTCTTCATAAATTTCTATAGCAATTACTCCTGCTGTTTAGAGCCATAGCATTCAAGACTGGCTATGAAAAGTTGTCAGCAGTTGTTGAACTAAGAAAGCACTCTGCAGACAATCATTCTTCATTGTTGGCTGCTTGTTGCTGATGGTTATTCTCTGTTTGTAACCCTCCTTTGGGAAAGGAAGGGTTGTGTGACCAGGGAGGAGAGACAGGGATCCTACATCTGCTGTGAATGATGAATTGGAAGAAGTCAGGAGGCAGTAGTTGCARGTAAAGATAGACCCTTGAAAGCTTACTTATCTATAGAGGGGCACCAAGAAAATTACTCTGGGTGCTTTCCTTTTCCAAAGCAGCTTTTTGAAACTGATTTAATGTATCTGTTATTCAATTCAGCTTGAAATTGACTCTTAAACTTACCTGTTATTCAGAAGCCATTGCTCCTTTTATGCTCTCTCCAGGCTTAAAGGTGACTTTATTTTTAATAAACATCACTTTTGGGGTAGCAGAGTGCTCTGCCCTCCTGTGTTTGGTCAGAGGGAGACTCTGTTTAGTTTATGAAAGAGCTTTGCCATCCCAGAGAGAGAGGAGAGCAGCCAGTCTCCCAAAGACTACAGCTGCCTCATTGCTTCCCTCCCTTTCTGAAGTGAGATCTTCATCCTATATTGGCTCAATCAGGAGGTGTCAAAGAAGTGGCACTGATATCTTTACCAGATGACAAGCTGTAGTGATAGCTAAGATTTACTACAAGGAAAAATATCAAGCTGTAAAGTCYGGGGTTGGAAGGCTCCAACTTAATYGTATAATGTAGGATGTCACTGTGGATTAACCTCAAAAGTTGCATGGGGAGTGCTGGAGGCTCACTGAGAGGGAAGAAAAAAATCCTCTTCGTGGAAGTCTCAAGAGCTCAAGAGAACAGAGAGACTCTCAGCAAATAATGTGCTCGGTCAGAGACTAATTACACATTACATCTGCCATCTGACGGGATTTCATAGCCCCCTGATACCTACATTGATTCTCGGTGCCTTCATCTGGGAATCTTGCTAGCCTTGAGCATTTTTTATTGCTCTGTCAGTCTGAAATGAGTTTCTCCCGCCTTCCACGCAACACCCACCATACGGCTAGCTTGCAAGAGCTCCCTCCCGAGGCAAAAAGAGGGCATAGCGAGGCTGCTTGGGAGCATCCCGGTACACCGAGGCTGGAACAGATCGGGGGCAGACACCAGCCTGCTGGCCCGTGGCAGTGGCAACCACCTTCTCTGGGCTGGCTGCCATGCACCCGTCACAGCYTGGGAGATGCCACCTGGTCAGCTGCAAAGGAAGGTCACCGTCAGCCAACAGCCGGCGGGTCCTCTGTAATCTCCCCTTAATTTCTTCCTGCATCAGTGCATACAATGATGACTGGCCGGAGGGTGTTTCTAACCTGAGGGACCTGTGGGCTTGGTGGCTTTTTAATTTAGTGACCATTTTCAACGGAACTTGRCAGAGGGTGTGGACATCTTTAATACAATTAAGTGCTTATAAACTTCACAGTAAGGAGCAGTGCAACAGAAGAGATGCACCCAATCATTGCCCCCAGAGAAAGGGCACAAAGAGAGAGTGCACTGTGTATYAGACATCAGAGAACCCACACTCAGGCTGCTAAAAGCCCCAACCAGTGGTAGAGCTTCTGTCAGAGTGCACAACAGCCCATGATACACACAGTCTGCAGGAGAACAGGTTTCATTAGTCTCAGAGTTCGTTACACTTGCCTGTTAGCAACACAAGACCACAGGGTGAATATTTGCAGAAGGGCTGTACCTAGGAGACCTTGTTATGTGCCTGTTTTTTTCAGGGCAAGATGTGGTCCAAGTAGCTAGTCCTGGGCTCAGACAATTTTAAATCCAAGGCAAGAGGCAAAAATGGAGATGGACGACAAGAACAGTGTCAGTTTTCTCAACTAAACAAACCCAGCCCTTTTCARCATCCTGCACCAGCTCTGTTTTCTGTATCAGTCCAGCACAAAGGATGCTCTTTGCCGGCTGCATGGCTTTGCTCACAGCTGCATTACCAACATGGCGTGGTTCCTCAGGCAGTCTGGTCATCACAGCCCATGGTCCAACTTCTCTTGTGCAACACAGAACATCGGGTTGTGCTTCAGACATCAWGGGCAGGGCTAAGTGTTGCAGACACCAGGACCACAGCCAAGTCAAGGGAGTGAAAGCAGGAGCTACCAACACCGTTGTAGTTTATGATGATATGGTGAGGACAACATATGTCTCATATGATCATGAGCCAGTTCTGGTGCCCCTGCTGCATTCAGTGTTCAGAAGGTAGGTGCTARTCCTTCATGCCATCACATTTCCTTCTTTGCACATGTCCAAGTGTACTTTTGACAGACTGCTCTAGCAGGGTAGAGCTGTCTGTGGAAGGAAGCAGTGGGGTGGGAAAAGGCTCTGGAAGACAGATTTTATGAGGTGGTAGGTAGGAGAGAGTCTGTAATTTACTACATCCAATCTAYGATTGCAGACAACTACAGTGCCATGTGCCTGGGGAGAAAGCCACCTTCTCTTGGCCAATAACTCTACAGTGGGATATTTTTCTGTGGTCAAAACCCTCCCTCTACAGACTTTTCTGATCAGTAACAGACTGTGCTTGTGCGAAGATAAAGCATCTGAAGTGATGCACCAGGTGGGTTACAGTAGCCTTCCCTTCCCAACACAAGGTCAGGTATTTGCRTACCTCTCAGATTCAATTTGTCCTTCCAGGAAACTCAGAGATGTTCTCCCTCTTTCAGATTCATGCCATTTCTGAGTCAGTGCCATATATGTACACATACATGTGCATACATACATATACATACAGATATATGTGTATACATACATATATATACATATATATACACATACACACACATATACTTATCTCACATATATGTATATGTGAGATCCTGAACAGAAAGACACAGAGAAATCAATTTACTTGTTCTCCATCAAGGAGAATGCTGCAATGGATTTCAATAGGAAAAAGCCCCAAAATGCTGATCAATAATCATCTACAAAATGGGCAACAGACCATGAGAGCTAGGCTTTGCTGCTTCCTTGCTGTATGCTTTTGAGTCTGCTGTTTGCTGCTTTTTTCTCCCTGCCACCTTTGCCCAATGCATCTTTTGCTAGCATTGGCTGGGGGCAAGCTGGTGGTCGTGCATGGAAGTGGTACTGACACATCCTTAGCAGCATGCTGCCCACTATTTTGCAGCAGAAAGGACCCGGCCCCTGGGAAGGCATGTCTTGATCCAGCTTGGCCATGGATTTCCTCTATGTGTTTAGATAAGCCTTAATAGAGCCTGTACTACCCTACAGGGACTGGCAGCTCACCTGAGCTGTCTACCAATTCTCTGGAGTCATCCTGTCATCTGAAATCTCTAGGAATTAGAGATGGTGATCTGCATATAATAACCATAGAATAACTCAGGTTGTCAGGGTCTTCTGAAGGTCTCCACTCCAGACTCCTGTTCAAGGCAGGGCCAAATAGATCAGGTTGTCCAGTTGAATTTTGAATATTTCTGGGGACAGGGATCCCACACTGTTTGACCACTCTCATGGTGAAAAATGTTTTCCTTACATCTAATCAGAATTCCCCTTGATGTAAGYTGGTTTTGTTGCATCTTGTCCTTCCACCGTGCATCTCTGAGAAGAGTCTAGCTCCATCTCCTCAGCACTGCCCCCATTAGGTAGCCATAGGCAGTGATAAGACCTACCCTTCACCTGCTCATCCTCTGGCTGAACAGATCAACTTCCTCAGTCTCTCCACATATGCTCTGTGCTTCAGCCCCCAACCAGCTTGGTGGCCTCCACTGGACGCAMTCCTGTGTGTCCCTCTGTCTCTTGTACTGAGGAGCCTCAGACTGGGCAGGATCTCACCAGTCCCAAGTAGAGGGGACTATAATCACTATTATCACTGTAATCACTATAATCAGTCCCCTCACGCTGCTGGCTGCACTCTTGCAGATACAGCCAGCTGATGTCCTATCTTTCAGGGGCACCTGCTGACTCCTGGTTAACTCCTTCACACACTTCACAAGACTGGGTCATTATGTCCCAGAGGCAGGACTTCACATTTGCTTTCACTGATCTTCACGATGTTCATGTCAATCCATTTCTCCAGCCTGTTCAGGTCCCTTTGAAAGGCACCTCTGCCCTCCAGTGTACTGCGTGCTTCCCCAACCTCTTCCACAAACCTGCTCATGGCCCACAGAAACTACATTTTCCCTGTCCAAATCAAAGCAAAAAGACAAAAAGCATGTGGGCTGACCACCATTTTTGCAGGTGCTCTTCCACAAGTAGTTGCAACTCTTCTCTTTGAAATTCCCCCAAACTGAAGGACAATTTGAGCACCCAGGGGATTGTGATTGACTCACTTTTAGAACTGGGGCCACATTTCTTCTTTCTGTCCTAGAATTGGTTTATCCATTATATTTTAAGAACACCTACTATAGTCTTGGCATATTCATTATTTTCTACTCATTTGAGACATACCCAAGAGGCAAGACTGATCACWGTAAATAAATAAATGCTCAAATGAGCCAATACGCAGGCTAAGTAATATAGATTTTCTTTCAAAAATAGATTCATGAAGGAACAGCTTGTATTATCACTAAAGTGCTTTGGTTATGAGCAACTTAACAGCTGTGACAGAATAACAGCCTCATCAAGGAAGTGAGCCATCCTGGAGACCAGAAAGRACATACGTACAACTGCTACACTGACATAAAGGAAGTAGCATGCATGCAAAAATACTGCTGGACAGTCAGCAAGCAACCGGGTCTCGAAGAGGGTCTCTAAAACATGGATATGGCCACACAGCATTGTGCTCAACCACCTCCTTGGGCTATGACAAGCAGTTTTGGGGGTGTCCCCAGCTGTGACTAGCAGAGGTGGACAGTCAAACAAGAAAATCTCACGTTAGAGTTTAAAATAAAATGGTCCACAGAAAAATCACCCCCATTCCCAATGTCTAGGTAGGGCAGGACCTTCCTCTTGGCCTCCATCCAACAGCCTTCTGTGTTCAGCAAGGTCTGTACAGTCCCTTGGGGTTGGTAGAAATTTCTCCTCTTGTCTCCCACAGAGAAGGTCTGGCTCTGCACCTCCCTCTCTCCTTCTTTAGCTGTGTCCTCATTTGGGTTGGCTGCAGATTGCAGACTGTTCCCCAGCTGTGCAATGCTCTGTTGCTCTCATGGAAGGTGCAAATTCCTTGGTCCATGGCACAGTAAAACGGGTATTTCCCTCCTGCTCCCAAGCCCTTTTGAAGAACAACAAATATCATCAGCTACAGATGCTAACGTGCCAATCTGGGTGTGATGAGAAGCATCCTAGAGCCAGTGTCCTGTCACCGGGGTCACCCATAGCCAAACCCCATGGCATGTCTCTGGGACCCCACCAGCTGCTGTGTACCCCACTCCACCCCTGGGTGACAGATACAACCCTTGTGTAGATTAGGGATGGGAGCAAAACTTTTATTCCAGTGCTTGGTGGTCCATCCCCAAGGAAAAAGTGAGTATGAACTACTGCACCATTCTCTTTCCTCAGAATCTTCCGGCATGTGTGGTTAAGGCAAAAGTCTACCAGCATCCCTGTGGGAAGGATGAGCCCAGGAATTTTCTGTCACTACTGTTGGTTTCTACTCCTCTGTGAAACACTGGAAAGCCAGAAGGGGTTGACCTGTTGGATTTCAATCCTAAGTCCCAGTTCCCTGTGYCCCTGAGGAGCGGTCCCAGAAACTCCCGTGCCACAGTTATGCAAGGGACAAATGTTGTTGGTAGCCAATCGCAACCCACAAAACTGGACCATGAAATAATTAACCCGAAACATCTCATGAAGGCTGAACACTGGTTTGCATGCAAGAGGAAAAGATGATGCCTGAGAGTGGCACTTCTGGAAACAGTTGGTTAAGTAGAAGCTGCAGAAAAAGTCATATGAAAATAATTAGGTGACCTGAGCCTTGAGAACAATGATTGACATTAAATCTGGTGGCAGACGGGGGTACTGCAAATTCTTGTTATGCCAACTTCCCACATCACATCAAAGCYGTGGAGACCCTCTCTAACCAAGGACGGAGACAGACATGAAAATGCAGGCAGTCCTTGGTTCAGCAAACTGCTCAATAAACTTTTACATGTTCAGGTAGRGCGATGCACATATACACATTGTTGCAAGGCTCCTTTCCATTCTGGAGTGTCGGCAAACACCTTAATAAACCACTATCAATTATRTTATATGGGCCTGTAGAGCATGGCTCCTACTCTACACACTACACACAAATATATGTGTTTCTCCCATTTCTTCATATTTTTGTAGGATTCTGGAAAGGAATTGAAATGAGTCTATGCATTACAACCTRTCCTCACCTTCCTTTACTATTTCATTTGATTAATTAGTTCATTTGACCATTTCTGGAGCCTTGCCTGTGAACTCTTACCAGTAACTTTCAATCAGCCAATGACCTGTTGAATCATAAAATTAAAAAAAGCCCAGGCAACCTCCCTTTTCCTGCTGCCCTCCAAGAAAGAACCTGTTGGCATACTCTTGGCACACAGCAGCAATTAGAGTTGGTCACATTTTCTAATCAGTTTATATTTGCTTAGAACATTTTCCATCAGAAAATGCCATTTAATCAAAAGGAAAGCTTGGCTGCAGGAAGATGTCGGTTTCAAGGACATTATATAATTGAGAAAATAAAAAGCTAAACCCTTTCACAATGGCACAATATTTCACAACTGACCTTTTTGAGGGGGAACACAGACTATTTTGTTTTGAAATTATTTGTCTCTAAAATATTTGATACTGATCAAACTGCAGTCCAGCTGGCAAGAGCACATCTTGAATTTTCTTTTAATTGAAAGTTTGTTTGTCAGATCCAAACTGAAATTGCTGAAAATATTTTGTTTGTTTTGAAGACACTGCCGAAATGCAATATTTTGCTCTGTTTCGAGACAGAAATAGATGTTCAGATTTTAGTATTACCTATCAGATAGGAAGTCCCATTCCCAGATCTTTTATATTTCATTGGTCTGTAGAGAAATTCTCCCTGGCCTCGTGAAGAATAGCTGTCCTAAGCCCTTTGCATTGAGTAATCTATCCTTGGAAGCACATACTCCTCTGTTTSTGCAGTGAAAATCATGATCCTGGAGCTGAAGGATTAGACACTAGCAGACTGAGGCACAGATGCTCTCCTGATATAATCAGGCAGAAAGAGGATAGATAAAATATGTTGGACCAACACAGACATGGTTGCACCAAGAAGAAAGCAGAGAATGTCCCGAGTCATCTGTGTCAGATTCTGGGTGTGCTGTGTGCCCCTGCTCAGCAGGGACGTGGAGCTGGGTTTCTGCCATGGCCAGCTGCAAAGGCAGACCTCCTTTTACCCTCCTTGTGCCACCGTGGTGCGGACTGCAGGATGGTCTCCTAACACCTTGTGTTGTGCATTAAACTGTGGAGGGGAAGCAAAGACAGCACAGCTGACAGCGGGGCCAAGCCACATTGCCCAGGCTCAGCCTGCACSTGGTGGAGAGGCAGGCAGGGACTCGGAAGGGAAAGAAAGGGCAATGGGATGAGTTTGTCGGTCAGTGGAAGAAGTAAAGGRGGAATCAGGCTACTTCCAACCCAAAACACATCTTGAGGTATCATCAGCTGACCCATTCAGCAACAGTGTGAGGGAAGCACTGAGAAGGCTCCCTGTGCCAGGATTTGGCCTCTGGTACCTGTGTTTCCAGGAGTATTTTCTTCTGCCTGGGAAAGAATGCCCAGTGCGTGCAATGGCAGAGCCTCTTTGCTTGCTATCATATACCTTCCACAATTTTTTCCTACCCTAAAGACTCCCCAAGTTTGAAGAGAAGGACCTAGGCCTGCCAGCACARGCCCAAGAGCGATCTGTATGGGGAATAGGCTCTAAGCTGAATCCTGTGGTTACATCCTTCTCCACATCTACTCTTCCCATTCCCTGGTCTCCCCTCACAGAGGCTGYTCCCACACATCTGGAATGAAAACAAAAGCTCAGAGAAACAAGACCTCAGTGCTGGTCAACGGGGCTTGTGCTGGAAAGAGCTGGGGCCCCATGGCACCGAGGACACAGCAGAGCAGCTCCACATTGGTGTTCTCAGAAGAGAAACTGCAGGCACCAAGACACACACCCTCTCCGTGCAGCCCACGGTGCCCAAGCCCCTTGGCTCTCATCCAGTCCTGACATCAATCTTCTTCTGAAGGTTAGACACAATGTCCTCAGCTGATCTGGCTCTGCAAGGTCAACAGGCAGCAGTGTTTTTCCTGCCTTTGGGATCTCGCCAGATCCTGAACTCCAAACACTTGCATCAATTTGCTAAACTCTCATGTTGCTCAGGAGCTAGTTCAGCATTCTTAGAGCTGAGATGAAGATCATGCGTATATCTCTGGGGCCTGTACTGCAGCAGAACATTGAACTCCTGTTGGACTCATTCAGGKAAAGGGATTCCTGACAACCAGCTTCAACCCAGGAGCGCTAGTCTCTGCTGACTCCTGCAGTAGTTAACAGAGAGAAATCAGTGCCTCCTGAGGGCAATTCAGAGCAAGAGATTAATGCTCTGAATTAYGTGTTAGAGGGCTGTGATTCTCTGCTGGGAGAAAGCCTTGGGAGACATACTCTAGTGTGCTCAAGTTGGGCTCTGTGCATCTGCAGCACCATCAAGATACTTACTCTCATTTCCTATGACCTATGCTGTAGTCCTTCCCCAGTCCCATGCCGAGGTGTGTTTTCAGACTGCTCTTCCCACCACTTATGCCTGGGCCTTCCTATTCCAGGAATATTCCTATTTCTACAGCTCAAAGTTGCCCCTGCAGCACTGCAGTTACCTGGAGATTAGTGGGAGCAACTGGTTAGGAACTCATTCCCAAATTCACATGCCAAGGTGCCAGTGGCATGCTGAGGAAGGCACTGAAGTGCCATCATCACTTGTCATCATSAAGGGATTGCCAGCCGGGAGGCAGCTTAGGAAGGTCCCTTTGGCTGAAGGTACTCTGTGCATGCTGCTGTACTGGCCCTTCATTTACTTCAGCACCAAAGCACCGTAAGAGGCATGAGCACTTGGGAGGGACTCAGGGCAGGGCGTGAGAGGTCAAAGTGGAGTATCTTCCAACAACTGAGCTGCAGGGTGATGACTATTGTCTAAAGAATCTTTTAAGATTGCATTCCTGTTTTCTTTGGCAGGGAAGTCCTCTTAAAAATKAATTTCCTGTTATTTTCACTTCTTCCATTATCCATCGGCACAAATTAGCTTTTCTTCGTTCTTTCTTGGCTTTCCTCACCACACACACTGTTGGCCAGCTTATTCATCTGGAATCTGCCATTTGCTAACTGATCTGATTAGAGTTAATTACTAATTATTTGTATTACTGCAACCCTGATGTTATACGCACCACGGGAATATAATTTAATTACAGCATAATATCAATCAGATGCATAAATTAAAATGTTCACGTTTTAATATGAGGCCATTTTCTATTTTCAGTTGTATGAGCTGCCAAGCTTGGAGAAGAAAAAAGCTGTTGCTCTAGGCTGTTGTGCAGTGAAAGATGRGCAGTTCTCCCAAATCAGGTGGAGGAATGGGGCTCACAGTTCCCAGGTGTGGTTACCTTTAAGAGGAATTCTTTCTGGAAGGATTTTTAACAAGAAAAGCTGTGATAGTACACAGTTTAAGYTCTATGTCTAGCAGCAAATCGTTTAACTACATTGTCTATGAAAAACCACGTCTTTGTGTTCACTCTGACCTAGACAACAGCTAGGTCTTTTGCTGGAAGTAGAAATGCAAGCCAGTCCCTTTATGGCCTCTCCTTGCCCTTCATTACTCTTCATATCCCTGGCATGTATTCCCTCAGACATTTTTTTCCCAGCTGAAGAGATCTAGGCCAATTAGATTATTCTTTGTGCACAAGCTGGTCTGTAGCTTTGTTTCCATTTCTGAGCCATTTCCAGAGAGGCGAGCAGCACTGGAGGCACTATGGAAGATGGTGGACACATCACCGACACATACATTACACAAAAGACAATGAGCCTCCAGGAAGCCCATTTTTCCCTGGTGTTTTCAAGCTGGCACACTTCAGCTGGGAGAAGAGAAAACCTTGGGAGGGTGTGGGGGGGTGTGTCTTATCAATATATATAAAATAACCTGCTGGGAGGGAATGAAGGTGAGGGAGCCAGGCTCTTCTCAAGAGTGCCCACTGAGAGGACCAGAGGTAATAGGCACAAATTAAAACACATGATATTCCGGCTGCACACRAGAAACCAAGATTTTGCTGTTGGGGTGTTATGTTTTCCTGGCTCCAGGTGATGCTGCTTGAGCAAGTGAGTTGGGTCAGATGACCTCCGCAGGTCCCTCCCAAACTCAGCCATTCTGTGTGATTCTGTGCTTTGACTCCTAAAGCCTCTGAACTCAGCCCTGATGCCWGCTGGAAAGGACYCTGGGACAAGGGATGATCCCAAACTCCTCCCCGAGGATTCATCACAAAACAACATCTACTCAGTCCAGAATATCGTATGGCAGACACAGTCAGAAGAGAGAAAAGATCATTTTGTTGTGCACATCAAGTGTGTGGGGGGGCAGGAGTCACAGCAGTTCAGCTGGTGAAAACRAATCAGCACCTGCAACAACAGAGTCAGAAAGCTCTGATAAATCCATAAAYGAAGGAAGAGGCAGGATTTTGTTCCCCTTTCTYTGRGGAACACCATTTATGAGGAATTGTTTATGGCCCAGAAGAGAGAGCTRTTGCTGGCACTGGCTACGGGCTGGCTCTGGCGCCTTGTCCCCATGGGCAATGCCCTCAGAGACCCGTGTGTGTGCAGAGATGCAGAGTGCCCCTGTGCCAYGCAGCAGGGCTCCATCAGGAGCCCCTGGGGAGCTGCCATGGAGTTCTTTCCAAACYCTGCACAGCACYATCCCTCACCGTCCCTTGCCAGCGAGTTGGGCTGACTTAGAGCAGTGTTCAGAGTTGGAAAAGATGGGCAGCAGAGCCTGATACACACCTAGCATCCTGACCTTCTGCACCTTCCTGCTTTTTTTCAGTCCCTGTCTTTTTCCGTCTTCCTTCTTTTCTTTTCTCGTTGGCATTCCCACTCCTCTGCCCAGGCCTCTTTTCTCTTCCTTTTTCTTGGGTTTTCATTTGCCTGGGGGGAGCCTGCAAACCTTTCCATCCCAAAATGTGATTAGAGAGGTAAAGCCAGATGCAACAGCAGTCAGTTCTTGATTTAACCAAAGCTGACTCATTTTACCTTCTTTCCTCTGAAAGGCCCTTCAGTTCTTCTGTGCTTCCCAGGGAGTCTACCACGGTCTCTGGGGTGCTTAGAGGCAAAGCAACGGGTGCCTAAAACAGAAATGTTGGCATTAGCAGGTGGCAAGGGAGGCCCTGGAGTAGCAAGCGGCAGTTTGGCAAATTGCTTCCTTAGCTCTCCAGAGAAGATCCCTTTGGCTGGTTTGCGTGAGCCCTTTCTTCCAAGGGCCTCCCTTTGGAACACAGTGTTCACACAGGTGTGTGACACTCAGTTAATTTGGTGGGGCCCTTCAGCAGGGAGCCTGCGGTCCCCCTCCGGGCAAGAAAAGGCTTGCCCACTTCATTCTGGGGGGTTTCCTCTGCCCTCCCGAGACAGAGCTCTGTGGATATCCCTTTGATGCAATACCACCTTCTGCGGTGGGAGGCTTTGCTTTTGAAATCTCTCTTTCTGCAGGTATTTTGTAGGTATTTCCTTTGATTAAGCACGCGCCTAATGCATTTGAGAAACCACCTTTCCAGTTTGACTTAAAATGTATCATTCTGGGAAATAAAAAACCCTACACAATGCCACAAGAGCTCGAACGCCAGTAAGAGGCACGGCAGCTACTTGGACTCATCAGGAACTCCCCTCCTACACAAGACACGTCCCAGTGTTTGTGGAGCTGCCATACCTCTGCCATTTCCGATGTTGCCACCGTGTCTGCCCCTGCTGCTTTCTGGAGGATGAGCAGAGAGGGCAGTGCATCCAGGAAGGCTTTTGCCTGCTGCTCCACGTCCCAGGTTGCTCTTCCAAAGGCAGCTCTGGACAGCAAAAGCATGTGCAGCAAAGTGACTTCTTGCCAGAGGGCAGCAGCCAAAGCAAAACGCACCCGAAGCCCTACACCAGCATTCTGCTCAGGCTGTGACAACCCTCAGTCCCTCCTCATACCTGTGGATCTGTCCATGGGCGCTGGCGACTCCTCAGCTGAGGGAGTGGAAAGGCCAGTTGTCTCCTCCCCAATGATTTCACAGGGGTTTTCAATCAGAAACTGCACCAGCACCTTCACCTGCACACATCGCATCCTTGGTTTCAGTGCAGGGGGCTGAAACCATGTCAAGCAGCAGCCTCTCCCACCCCTGACCCTTGCCTCTGCGCAGAAGGCTGTGGCTGTGGGGCTGCTCTTCCAGGCAGCCACCCCAGCAGCATTTGCTCAAGAGAGGAGGCAGCCAGGGACCTCTCAACAGCCAAGCTCTGATGCTTTGGGAAAGCTGCAGCCAGCTGCTCAATAGAGCGTACCTTTTCAGTCACCTCCAGCATGGCCTCCAGCGGGAGCAGGTCCTCGTTGGGTGGACTCAGCAGGTTCGGCCCAAGGCAGATGGCCAGGTTGCTGGAGGTCATCCTGCTGCTGGAGGCATTGTGGCCGATGTGCTGGAGGAGGGAGAGCAGCCGCTTGAGGAGGAGGAGGTTGGCTGCAGGCAACTTCTCGGCCACCCTGAGGGAACAGGAACACAACGCTGATAAAGCAGATGTTGCCCATAGCCGTCCCCGAAGCTTGCCCAAGGCAGGTGGGAGCCRGCGGCTGTGTTGCGCAGCTTTCCAGGTGCTCTCAGGCAGCGGTCAGGGCTCCTGCTCAACAGGCAGGCTGCTGCCCACACTTAACGCTTTCAGGTCTTCAATCTTCTCCTCCTTGACGCTCTTCTGCATGGCTGCCATCCAGTCCGTGTAGAGGTCTGTCACGAGGAGCTTGGTAGGGATGCTTTGGAGGAAGTCCTGCAATGCCAAGGGCTCCAGGTGAGCCTTTGAAGACTCCAGGCCAGGCAGGAGCTCTTCCAGCTGCAGGTCCGAAGTGCTCACCTTCAAGATGACAGCCAGCAGCAGCACAGGCTGGCTAGCCAGGTCGATGTCTGTGCCACTGTCCAGGGCCTCCCGCAGCTCCCGAAATGCTGTCCCRCTGGCAGCTATGCAGAACATCCCCTCCGTTGATGGTCCTTGCTGATGCAGGATAGCCAGGAGCTCCTGAAGGAGACACAGGAGACAGTTGTTTGGCTGAAGAGCTGCCTTCTGACAGCGCTGGCCAGGGCCAAAGCTCTGCCCAAGAACCAGCTCCTTTCTCCCCCACAAAGGGGCTGGGACCAGAAGCGTGTTCTGGGGGTGGAGAGCCCAATCTCCCATCCCCAGAGCTCCTGGGGACCCCCACCACCTCTCCGGAGCAGCCAGGGGGAGGGCTGGGGACGCCGTGTCCAGGCTGGCTTACCTGGATGGGCTGGGGCAGCGTGGCGTCCTCCCCGCAGAGGGCTGCCAGGGGCTGGCCAAAGAGCGCCCTGCTGCAGCCGGAGCCCCCCTGCCCTGGCGCCTGGGCAGCGGCCGGGCTCCGCCGCAGGGCAAAGGGCCAGGGCAGCCCCCTCCTCCTCCTCCTGCTGCTGCTCCCTCCTGCTGCAAAGGAAAACAGAGCGAGAGCCCATCAATGGAGACCACCAGGCCAGCGCTCCTGGAGCTTGCCCTGCCCTGCCCTGCCCTGCCCTGCCCTGCCTGCAGCATGTTTCCTTCCTGCTGGCACGGGCTGAATTCCAATTAAACACACCTGGGAAATCCAGAACTAAGCAAACCTTTTTCTATGGGTCACATTCCTTTGCAGTCCATGTGCGTGATTCATCTCCTGCATGGGAGTTGAGGACACGAGCTGACCTAGTTTGGAAACTGGCCCCTCTCTCTCCAGGCAACTCTAGTCCCCTGCTTTTCCCTTTGGCTTCTCCACCCTGATGATCTCCACTGTCATCTTCTGCCTGTCCTACGGTAAGTGTCTCTATCACAGCTATTACTACTGTGACACAGCACTAAAAAAACCACCAAAATTCAGATCAATGCTAAAGAAGAAGAAGGACAGAGGAAAACAGAAGTTCAATTTTGAAAGAAATCCCTTTTTGACCTCCTATAGCTACTAGTGGATGAAAAAAATGGGGAAAAAATTTCATATCAGCCACAATGCATGGCTTCAACTCTGAGCTTTGTGGCTGTTCTGGAACATCTTACAGTGAAAGTAGATTTTTAAATTAAAACTGGCTTCCAACTCTCCTAGAAATTATTTTTGGTTTATTTTGACTCCATCAAACCTAGAATGGTTTTGAATGCCTTGATTACTTTTCCTCTAAATTAAAAAATACAACAAAAGAAGAAAAAATTGAGAGTCACAAAAGCCTTTGGTGTCACTAAAATCATATCTTCCTCAACACGGGCAGCAAGAAAGAACAGTTTTGTCCAGCTTTACTGGTTATGTCAGGCCTTGAAGAGCTGAGCACTGCACTGTTTGCTTTCTGGTTTGTGCCAGTAGGGAACCAGAAGAGCAGGCAGGAAAGCCAAGGGACCGTTAAGGGACCTGACTGGGATGAGAGGAGGAACCTGCAGTCGAATTCACAACTGAGCATGGGCTTTCTAAATGTGAGCCCAGGAGAGAAACCAGAGCACTGGCCTTTCTCTTCTAGCTGTCAACTTTGAGGAGCTTTTACGTCTTTCTATAAGGGATACCACAGCTYGATAGCATGTGATGTTAGCATCTGAGATAGCAGTCCACAAGTTATTTATGGAACACCTGCTGAACAGCTTATTCCCTGCTCATGTTCTCCCAGTAGCCACGGTTTTACAGGGCTCCACCATGTTTCCCAGCCCTGGGTGCTGCCAGAACAGCTGGGAATCCATCTCCAAAAGGCTCAATCTCGGCACTGCAGTGATTCAGGGCAGCACTGTGCCCGCACAGTTGCTCCAGTACAACCAAATCCTTTAAGGATAAGCCCCAATGGGGAAAGAGAGAAAGATCCTGTCTTCCAGGGGTGCGGACAGCCCTGAGTTAGGCTCAAATCCACCAYCACCCCAGTGCAACACATTTAACACCGTCTCCACTCATCAGCTCTGTCTGGCTCCTCTCTCCTTGCAGCAAGGCAACTCAAGGTAGTCAGTGGCCAGGCAAGTTAYAAACCACAGCAAACAGGAGTCCTCAGCCATCCCACTATCTAGCAGGGTGCATGATGGATTAAAAACTTATTCTTCTGACAAGGATTGTAAAGAGAACAGAAAATGGCATTGCATGAATCCATTCCTCTGACAAGGGTTGCAATRAAAAAGACAGGAGCTTTCACAGTTGCTGTGTTAGTGCTGCAGATCTGTCCTCCTTGTTCTTGTCAGTATTAATGAAAAGAAAGAAAATAACAGTTGCATCTTCTTTGGAGCAAGACAGATTTCTGCTTTGATTTCCCATGAAGAAAACATAAATATCTACATATTTCTTCCCACAGAACTGTGGAAATGCTCCTGCAGAAGAGCTGAAAGCCACTGATGTACTGGCAATCTACAGCCACTGGTGCTGAGAGCGCAGGCTGCTTGCCCATCTGCTGTAGTTTGCAAAAGAACTGCAAGAGGCAGGTAATACCCATGAGGCTCAATTTGGGCCAGGACTAGGTGCAGGAGTTCCCAGCCACTTCCCAGCCTCGCACAGGTACCCAGCACAAGGCTGCCTGTCCATTCAGTGACGCTTGGGGCAGAGGTGGGCCCTGGAGGCTGAGGCAGGGTGAGACAAGTATAATGAGATGTTTCTGGTGGCAAAACCTGATGCAGAAACTCAGAGCAATTGTTCCCAAGCTCTCTTGGCTTAACAGCTTGCTGCTGCTGCTCTAGACCTGGGAAAGGCCAAATATGCATCCAACAGCTTGTCTGTGTCACCTCTATCAGCAGTCTACCAAAAGTTACCGCATGACCTTCTGCCATGCAATCAAGATGGTGCTGTGGCCACATACTACCTTTGAAATATGTAACACCAGCCAGGCCACAATTCCTGCATACACCTTCCAACCAAAACCGGGCAGGGGCAGCAGTCTTCCCCCAGAATTCCTCACGTATGATTCACTAGCAAGCTATTTTGGTGCTCCTTCAGAACATACCTTTTTGCAAAATTTTTTGATGACCAAACTCCAGGCAGGTGCTATTCTTTATAAGCACCAAATCTCTCACGGTAATTGTTTCTTCTCCAGGAGGCCACCAGACTTGAGGTCCCCCAAGATTTAGGCCTTCTGTCCCATCCCAGTCAGGTCCAGCACTGCAGCAAAGGCTGGTGGCTAGAAGAGACTTCCCAGCTGTGAGGATTGCCTGGGAGAGCTGCTCAGGCTGGCTCGGTGGAACCAAAGAGGCTGAACACACGAGGGTGTGGGTGGGAGTCTCTTGCACACTGGTTTGCAGGTAGTCTGTGACACTTCCTAGGGCAAGGATGCTCTTCTTGGGTTTGCACTGAAACCAACACAAGGGGCAAGCTGGCTGAACAGCCACAGGTCAGTGAATGGGACAGTTCAGTGGCTCCCTTTCTAACCATGCTTTTTGGACTCAAACCCATGAGTCAGTGCAACAGCTAAAACAGGTTCTCAGCTTCTCCTGGGAATGGGGCAGCCTTTGCAATACTCTGACCTCATGTGCACCGTCTGTTGAGAAATGTGGAAACACATCGCTTCCAGAGGACTTCCACTGGTGATTTGCTTAGGGAGTTATCAAATCTACATAACTATATGAATACCGATTTACCTTTATTGTATATTGCACTGTTTGTGTCTATTGATGAAAGCGGCTATGGAACAATACCAAGTAATGAATATATTGAACCAAGCAGTAGATATATCTGGAATGTATAACTAGATTCTGCTTTGACTGTTCAATTTTTCTGTACAAGTGTGGGAGTGCGGTATGCATTCACCACGTACAATAGAACTAATACCAAGAACTGTCTGTTTGCAAGTTTTGTTACTTCTGGAGAATTTAAAAATTGAGTGAAGGGAAATGTACTTTTGTTTGTAGAGTGTCAGCTGAGTCCTTATGAATTTAAAAAGCTCAAACACATGCAGGACCTGAAATATCAGCATCTCCTGCCTCTTTCTATACCTTGTTCCTTTCTTCAGAATTCAGTTCGTTCTTTCTTCCTTTGTGGCTGTTGTTTCCCTCCACTGTTGCTGATGTGAGTTGCATCAGCAAGAAAGCTTTGAATGCACCAGCATAGCCAAACACGCAAACCATGATACCTGTAGGATACCAGTACCTGGCAAGAAATATTTTGCTCCATGTAAGTGTGCATCAATCATGATAGCTTGTTTTCTTTGGTTTTCAGAGGTGTTTTTTTTTTWAAATAACAAGTTTCTTCACAGTTTATTATCCTTTAGACAAAAAAATAATGTTCCTCTGTTATGAAAGCAGGGTATTTCTTGAGCAGCTTCCACTTAGCTGGAAAGCCATTTGCCACTGAGCAGTATTTAGATGGTCATCTGTCCTACTCAGCCAGAGAGCTCATGACCCGGGTTTGTCCTGCTGTTCTTGGGTTACACAAGCCACTCCAGCACAGCAGTACTAGAAAGGGATCCATTTACTGCCACCTCTCATTGACTCCAGGAAGGAGGACGAACAGGCTCCACTTGCTCTGCCTTCCCTCCTGTGAGACGGAGGTGGGGAGAAGCATATTTGGGGAGGAGGCCGAAGCAGTACTTCCCACTCCCCAGCCTGAGGAGGGGAGGAAGAGGAGGCCTTGTGGGCCATGCTCACAGGAGGATAAAGAGAAAAAAGAAGAGGGGATGAGTAGGACCAAAGGCACAGCCTACACTCTGTCCTTGGGACAAGCACCTCAGTGCCTTTAAAGACTGCAGAGAGCCTCAGCGGGGCTTGTATCAGTTTCACACTCCAGCCACGAACCTGAAGTACTAGGGGCTCTTTTGCAGTTGTCTCGATTTGGATGAGGCACTAAGACACGTCAGGCCGTGCCGAGCACGGCCAAAGTAAGCCCAGGCCTGCTGCTAAAAACCCCGCGTAGCAATCACCGCACTCTGGTTCAGCTCCCTTCCCTGCCTTTTGTCTCTCGCCTTCGTACTGTCAACCCCAAACCCGCAGGATGGGTGCTCTGCCGCACACCCACCTGTGAGCAGCACATGCCAATCTAATAGAAATAAGAAACGCGACTTTGCCTATGGGTTTGGACCTGGTCACTTAAGAAGCCCAAGTTACCGTTATTTAGGAAAAACAAACACACAGACAAGGAAGCTTAAAGACAGTCATGAAACAGAGGGGCTCTGGGAATTCGGGGTAAACCATCTAGTATTAGACACAGGGAGAGCTGTCTTACTCTCCAGCCATCAGCTCTGTGGCGAAAACTGCAGGGAGCTTCTGAGCATCCTTATGTCCTGGATGCTGCAAATCCAAAGCTAAAACAGCCCACGCTTGCAGAGGACTTTGAAATGCTCATTTTTATTTCCGTGCACTTGTGCTAAGTGTTTTTACTCTTTAAGATAATGGCTATTCATCCCAACACTATTTTGTAAAAATCCAGTCATAGGAGGCAACCTTCTTATCTCCTCGGATACACAGGGTTTGTTTGAATATGATAAGGCTACATAGAAATTAATTTATTCTCTTGAAATAGTCTCTCTTTCTGTGTATATATGTAGGTATATATATATATATGTATTTTTAGCTAATTAAACAAAAAGTATGAAGTTAGTTTAAAAATTCAGCTAACAGCATTATATGGTTTTATGCAGAAACAGAGCTTTTCAGCTCCTGCTAATTAGCAAATCTCTGACTCTGATGGAGCAGTTTAAACTGGCTGAAAACCTAGCCCAAAAAGTGGCATTTCATTTTCTAACTTAATTTCAAGCTACAAATGGGACTCTCTTGTTAGSTTATTTAATTTTATTCTAAAATGCTAAAGGAGTATTAAGGAGTCATGTTTTCCAAAAYTTGTGGCTGCAAAAGTTCCTGAGACAAGAAGGTTTGGTTTTATCTTAATTCCTTCACGCTTTGCTTCTTAAAGGAAAAAAAAAAGACACCAGGATATGAAGTTATTGAGGAGAAAGTTTGAAGTGAAGATGAAAGAACAGCAAATTGCCAAACAAAAGAAGCAGAATATGGCAAAGGARCTGTCAAAGTTGCCTTCTACGGATCCTTCAAATAAAAAAAAAAAAGAAGAGAAGTTTTTGCATCTATTTCTTCTCTGTCATCTACATGGTGTTCCATTGTGCCCAAAGGTTATACTTCTCCAAAGTCTGCAAAAATAATGTATTACCCTAACTTCCACCAAGCTTTCTCCAACCTTGGAACTGCCAAGTAATCTTGTTCGCAGTATTAGATAAATCTTCAAAGTTTAGATACTTGAAATAATACAGTTCATCATGATTTTGTTGCAAAACTTCAAACAGCATGAAAACCTGCAAAACCCTCTGGTAACTTAGACCAGTAAAGGGGCGTGGGGACAGAASTGCCCATCAAGATCTGAGTGCTTGATGCTGTGTATGTGTTTAGTAGAGACTGTATCTTCCTCTAAATAAACAGGAAAAGCAAAATAGTGATAGATCCAAGGATTTCATACCCCAGCATTGTAGACAGGGCTTGGAGGCACCAGTCACAGACAGACTTTTCAGAAGTATCAAGTTTGAAACCAAAGCCTCCTCCTGTTGGGAARGACACCCAATGACACCTCTCAGTTCCTGCGGTGAAGAGCAACCAGCTCTTTGATTGCTGTGGGGACTTACACCTGCAGCTCCCTTCCCAGCGGTATTTTTAGCACTTCCTAAGCACGTTAGAGTCATARGAAGTCCTTTAAGAGCCTACCTGGATGAGGTGCCCAGCTGGGCTGCAAACCCTCTTGCAGGCACTTCCAGAAGTGTGTAGTAGCCTCCTTAGACACCCCGAGGCTCTAGCCCTCAGTCTCAGGAGCCTGGAAAATAGAGACTCTAAAGTCACTCAGATTCTGCTGTAAAACACGACCCCAAAGTTTTCCTCCTCTGCTTTAGTACTCATATGCAACACATGAACAAACATGCTGTGAAAACTTCAAGTTAAACCAATTCCACTATAAAAAACCAATAAAATACATTGCGAACACACTCATATTCCCCCACCTTTCTTTGACTCTGATGAAAGGTCATAAAGGTCTGATTGTGCAAAGTCAGTTGAGGAGTTGCTTCACTACCTAGTTTCGCAGTRTTGCTGCCAAGAAAACATGCAGAACTGCAGTTGTTTTGGTTAAACCATGCCTTTCTGATGCCAAGAGACACTGCAAATTAGCTAATCTTCATTCAGAGGAAATTTATACCAGTTTTTCATCTCCAATGAGACCTGTGTGAGCAGTTCCAGCTATGTGAAAAGGATTTTTGGCTGATAAATATTGTGAGAAGACAAGGGCCAAATGGAGCTGGCTCAGCACCAGGTGAGGTGGTGGGAATATCTTCAATAACACGGGCTAGCTGGAGTCCTGCCAGGCTTTCACCCTGGTTGTAACAGCTGCCATACGTGAACACAGCAAGGAGCAGACCCTGTGTCAGAGTCACTAAAGCAGACAAAACACTTACTTAAAGAAAGAAGACATTAGCTACTATGCATTGACAGCAGTTTAAAGAGCTGTGGAAGATGTGTGTGGGGAAGAGGGATGTTCCCAAGCAAGGACAGTCTCCAGATTTGCTCACACAGATAGATATAGTAGATATAGTGGTGGTAGATATAGTATAAACACTATAGACATCTAGATAACTATAGAGATGTGGATATCAACATAAAACACAGCTTGGCTGCTGCAGGCCTCCCCCCACTGCCTGAGGGCTAAGGAGAAAAGCTGTGTCCCCTGTGGTGGTGACACTCAGCTCTGATGTACTTGGCCACCAAGGCTGGCTGAAGACAGGCACGAAGCATGTAACAATAGAGATGACTAGTGATTTGGAGAGAGTTGAAAAAAAGAGGTCAGTTAAGGAATTTTAATTCACCTGCAGCTCCATTTCCTAAATTAGTCTTGGGGAAGGTGGCTAAAGTTGCAGTTACTGTGTCCAAAAGATGAACAAACAGGACTTCTGAGGTTGAAGGCAGGTGGTTTTGGAGGTGTTACCCACAAACATCGGTCTGTTCCCCTCCCTCCAGCTACGCTCTTTCCACGGGGCAGATTTCTGCTGGGTGAGAGACCACAAGCCCTCCCTGAGGCCAGGGAAGAAACCTGGATGTAGATGGGTACATGACAGGGTTAACTGCCTGGAGCCAGTTGACCTGCRATTTTCAGTAAAATCCACAAAGACTGAAAATGGGTTTTAAAGCCCTGGGCTGAGGTAGCAGCCTCAAACCACGGCACTGCAGCTCCCACAGGAGGAGGGGAGCACAGCTGGTCAAACACCCCGTGCCTTGGCRGCGGCTGCCCCAATTTCAGCTGTTCTTGGTGGCACGTTTTCCTCTCCCATGTCCTCTAGCTCTGTTGTTTGCAGCTGCTGCCCAAGTTATGACGTGCAGGTCACTAAAACTGAGCTCAGCATCATTAATATAAACTGTCTGACAGTAATTTAGGCCATATTCATCAGTGGTGGAGAGCAATCGGTCATAATCAGGTTATGTCTCACCCTGCAGAYAGGGTGTCCTCTGCAGGCAAGTGCCTTTCCTCTCTCCCAGCCTCTCCCTACGCCCTGTGGGAAGCTTTGCTGCTTCTCAGCTCCTTGTGATATCTCCTGTTTGCTGAATAGGTCAAACTGGGGAGGACTCTGCGTTGACCTCCACCACACCACATCCAGCTGCCTCTGACTGATGCAGGATAAGCCATCCATCACTCCTCACCTGTAAGAAGAGGCAACTGTRGAGCACAAACTCCTCTCATCCCTCCAAGTGGCATGGCTGAGGCCACCTGTACAAGACAGACCCTCTCCATCTAACATGTTTCCRCCTCTGTAAGTTGGCTGGACCTCTTAGAAGGGGAATCCTCAGCATTCAGGTCTGACCCAGTCCACCTTATCAAGCTACATATGATGTTGAATAGCAAAAGCATTTGACCCCAGCATGAAYACCAGCCCCAGTCTCCAGCACTCCAATGCCTAATGTTGCCTAATGTCTAATGTTGCCCTCTAATGTCTCCTCTRCTGTGAGCTTTTCTCCTTCCCAAACCTGCATATCTGGAAAATTTGGCAGCCCACTGGCAATGAGAAAGGGTTATAACATACAAGACCATTCCAGTAAGTAAGATGGGCAAAAACTGACCTCCTTTTGGCAAAAAAAAACCCACACAGAGTATAAAGTTCTTCTATGGGAGACAGGCATCCCTGGTCAGTTTCCTGAATGTATTTCCACCTCCCCCATAGCATCTTTTCCCCTCCCCTGCTTGAAAAATGAACATACCTACCTGCCCTGCAGCCATTACATCTGGTCGCAAGAGACTGCAGGCAGCGACAATAAGGAGGGTGAGAAGCCGCTCCACTGAAGCAGCTGTGCCTAGCATCAGTATCTGGGCTGCCACATTTAAGCACATCAGCCTTCCTCATCTTTTTAAACACTGCCAATACAGTGAGGAAGGCAACCTCTCYGCTCAGCCCTGGGAGGCATTATCCCATCGCTGGCTTTTTATGTAGCTTGGGGAGTAATCCAAAAGGACAACAACACAAGTGGACAAAATAGCACATTGGAATAGGTCAGGTTAACAAGGGATTTCCAGGGAAAGCTGGGAAAAAAGASATGGTCACAGGTGAACTTAAAGAAGTCTACACAGTAACAGAGGGGTATGTAGACTCACCTTCCTATACTGCTTATCAAAGCTGTCTTGCATCAGACAGGTGAGCAGTCTGCATTGATTGGGGTATTACTTYTGAACATGCTGTGATCTTCCCTGTGCTGTCTTACCATCCGGCAGGGAGGTAGGGAGCAGATTACCTGTGAGGCATTACAAAAGGTAATCTTTATTGACATCTCTTAGAAGAAGGTGTCCTTAAGGCTGGCTTCCCACTGTCACTGCTAATCTGTTGGGYTTGGCTTTATTCTGAGCAGGTAACAAAGGTAAAGATGGCAAGAAGCTGTATTTAACGCCTCGGTTCCCATCAAAGTGAGCACCTTCATCTTGGTTTTTCTGGTTCATGCACTCCAGGAGACTAAGGACAGCTATAAACTGAAGAGTAGTCACATGAGTTGTCTATACTGCAGYAACCACCCATCATCCCCATCCCAGCCCAAAGTCCCTGTGTGCTCGGTGCTATAAAAACACAACCCTGAATTTGCACTTCCCACAAAACARCTGGTTTCAGTTCAGTTCCTTTCCATTTTTGGTGAGCATGAAACAGGCCAGATCATGATTCCCCTGCCTAGCTAAGCCAATCTCCTGATGCGTCTGTTTGTCTYTCTGAGCATCAGTTTGTAGGTTACATGACAAAATCTTGCCTCCAGCTCACAGAGGAAGAGTGGCAGGTAAGGAATACCAAATGATACCCTGCCCCAGTTCCTCCCAGGSCTGTCACAGGAGAGCCATCAGCCCCATGGGCCAGGGGGCAACCATCTCTGGGAGTCATAAGGGGGGTTACTTCCTAGGAGTATGGGACTCATTAGGGGATGCAGAGAAAGAGCACTACCTGCTCTGCCAYCTGGCTCCTAGTGTCTTGGTGGGAGGTGTCCTGTAGATCCTCAATATCAGGATGGCCCATTCGTGCACCTGGAGGATGCTGTTCTTCAAGACCTGYCACCTTTCCTAAGATCCTTTGCCCTTCAAACTGCCTCCCATGGGATCCCTTGCTTTCCTGCTCTGAGGCACAGCTGGTAGTCTGGTTTCTGAWAAATTACTTCTTCTGTCTTCCCAGCGCAGCACAGCCCACCCAGCAGCCTCGGAGGGTAGTAACGTCTTGTCAATATTGCAAAAACACAAGCAGAGTGAAAGGGACATGTAACATCAATCCCGCACAATGTTGTAGAAATCTCCATACAGGACCCATTCTCTGAAGAATTAAAGAARGGAATATAACAAGGCAAATCAATCTGGTTGTATGGAAAATAGGGCTTGTCAAACAAACCTGATTTTGCTCTGTGATGAGATTACAAATTAGGTTGATAAAGGGAACTGTCCAGATGTAATAGGCTTAGATCTTCAGAGGGCTTTTGACTTAGTATCAAATGACATTTGATTTTAAAAAATTTGTACTATATAGCATCAATAAAGCATGAACTAAACAGATTAAGAACTGCCTACCTGACAGATATCAAGCAGCAACCAGTCAGGGGAAACCAGCATTGAACAGGAACGGCTCTAGTGAGGTGGCACGAGGAGCAGGACTATGCCCAGAATGGTTTGCTGCTTTCAGCTGTGCTCTGGGAGTTGATGCAGATAAAAYTGGCAAGTGACGCAAACGCCAGCAGCTCAGTAGAGAGTGATGAGGATGAGGCTGCCATACCAAGACATATGGGTCACAGAGGGAGCAGGGACCACTCACACAGAGTCAGCTTGAATATGCAAAGTCAGATGTCTAGCAAGGAGAAACACATAGAACAGGGACTGTACCCCAAAATGGGGGTTGCAATRGCCACAGGACTGAATGTGACCTCCCAGCACGAGGATTTGGCAAAGAGACACAATCCTTGTCTACCAATAGACCGCATGTGACTTTTCATGCTGTGATGAGGAGACTGGGATACTATGCAGCCTTCTGGCATCTGGAGATCAAGAAAGCACGGAAAACTCAAAGGCAGTGAGGAAAAATGCTACCTAAACTATCTAGGAGATAGGGGATGGGGAGGGGAGTGCATTAGCAAAGAGGCTCAGACAGCTTGAGCTGCCAAGAGCTTTGTGGCAGGCCCTCACCCTCACCCTACGCATCCTCATTTCTTCTRAGCATTGCCCTTCAGCTTCAAGGACTCCTCTTTCTTCCTGATGGACAGCCAAGATGGTGAGCAAAGGCCATGTCCCATGGCCCACCCACAGCCCGGCTCCTCTGGGCTGACACAGCCCTGTGACCATATGGAGTCTGCAGACCAGACCCAGCCTCTCACACACAGCTCCTCACTGCAGGCAGGGGAKATCTGCAGACGTCACTCGGAGTGTCTCAGTGATAATCAAGCCTCAGCAGTGCACTSTGTCACACAAGCAGGACTGGGAACAATGGGCTGTGCTACCTCTCTCCAATTTGCAGCCTTGTAACCATTCTAATTTGCAATTTTCCCCAAATGAGACACTTGCATGTCAATTGTCTGCTACCAATTACAAGACGGGCAGTATATSCCTTGAAAAAGTAGCATCAGCCTCTATTGGGATCATTAAAAGATAGCGTTGTAATCTCACCCAGGCATTTTACGTGCTTAACAAACCACAAAGGGCAGACTTTCCTTAAGAAAAGCAGCAAGAAGCTGCCAAATGTGTCTTTTAAGTGAGTGGAGCTTGCCAAGTTGAGTTTAGCAGTGCTATCTTGAGACTGCCAGACTGAATTACTTTGAAGATTTTGTTGTTTCTTTGCTTTTGTTGCTTTTTTAAGGAAAAGAAAAAAGACTAAGATAAAAGAAGAAATACAGTAAGGAAAGAGAAGGAAAATAGCAACCTATCGCCCTTCACTAAGAGAGTGGCAGCTCCTTGCTGAAAATGCAGGCAGGAAGTTTTCTGGAGGACACACAACAGCATCACAAGCTTAGACCCTGCAAATTGTTACGTGTCCCTTATGCCACTCCATCCTGCTGTCCAGCTTTTCAGCTTYACTTCTCCAACACATTCTTCATACCTATGTGCCCTACAGGAAGTGTTTTSCCTGCCTCAAGGCCATGAGGAGAGTGGAAAAAGGACCCTCTTGCTGCAGGTAGCAGAACAGGCTGCAGGGCAGGCAGGATGGTGTGWGCTTGGGTCATCTTCCAACACAGAGCCTGCCTGCTTTGGTTGTTTGGGATGTTGTTGCCCCTTTCAGCTAAACAAAAACCCAGCTGTGAAGAGACATCCATCTTCCCACATGGATGGCCCTACCTGGGGAGCAGCCCTACCTGGGGAGCAGCCTTCTCTCCTTTTCCAGCTGCTGCAGAGAACAAGCCTTTAGGGTCCCCATGTGTGAGGTGAATCTTCCGCTCCACTGGGTAGACCTCATGGATGCAATACGCTGCACCTGGGCCCTTGCCCTGCCAGAGAAGATGACATAAAGGAAATTAGGACCTCTGTGCTCCTCTTTACAAAAGTGGGACACTTTATGGATAGGGAAGCCAGTTAACAGTGCATTTAAAAGGACAGGATGATTTTTCAGAGCATCACCCATGCATGGCYGGAGCTCATCTCACCGAAGTCCTGGGCTGTGTGTCATTCCTTCTGGGCCRGCTGCTCTCCCAAGAACCCACAGATCAACGTGGCAATAACACTGCAGTTGTTCTCCTTTTGGGCTCAACAAATGCAACACATACGCAGCAAACAATGTTGCATGAGCTCTGCAGCAGCACAAGCAATTACTGCTGCAAACTGGCCCCAACAACCAAAATGACCTGGAGCAGCCCAAAGGAGGCTGAAATAAAACMAGTGCAAGTGAAAGGAAAAACGGGCGCTGTACAGCCAAGTGGCTTATTCTTCAAATATTTGAGAATTAACCTCCTTGTCATAGAGYTGGACAACAGAAAAGGTGAAAGAGCAGAGGAACTTTACTACCAAGAACACCATGCCCAAGTTACGGCAGCTCTGTTAACAGCACAACCAGGGCCAAGGCTCTTCGGGAAGCTTTCTTGTTTGGCCCTTCCTCATCAGCTGTCTGTTTGGTACCAAGCTGTCTCCCATCCATGTCTTTGTCCCATTTCCCCCTCCAGCACCCACACTGCAGTCAGCATTACTTATGCAGACCATGTTTTCCAGCAGACACCRACAACAGTTACTGTCTCAGGGAAGGCTAAATTGCAGTGGGATTGTCTGTGGAAGGAAACATGCTTGCTGCCCCGCAGTAAGTATCAGGCATCACATCTTCATTATGGTCAGGCCTTCAATGTTGGTGAACAATGAACTCATCACACTGGGGCACGTGTAGAAAATCTCCCTCCGTTATGTGGGAGATCAAGTAAGAGGTTTTATTAAAAAACACTGGAAAGCTAACAGTTGCCTTATCCCTGACCACACGTCTCACAGACTGGGATGCAACTGGGTCTTCTTTCATCTGGCCAAGGTGAGTGAAGCTTGCCCCAGCACCCAAGGGCTGGAAGATTCAGGAGGGAATTTCATCAGGACTGGGAAAGTAACAGGGCTGTCCATCAGGAGGTGTCTGGGTGGGAGCTGCCAGAAATTAAATCCTATATCASATGGTGTGGAAAAGCTGTCTGTGGAGATGGCCAGGATGTTTTTCCTGCGTATGGGTCAGCATGGTTGAAATGGTAGCTGCACAGCGTGACGTGGCAAGCTACGCCTGCATGCTTGTAACCTGAAGCATAGCTTGGATGAAATCTTTTTTTTTTTTCATACTTCTCATGAGAACAAACATATGCCCTATAGCCAGCCCTTGCACTTCTAAAACACATGGCACACATCTTCCTTCAGAAACCTAAAATGTACTGCTCACAACACTGAAACTGGATGTTGTCCCCTACTTTCAAAATTCTGATTAAAAATTCATCACAATGTTTACAGTGGAAATTTTGAACATAACTCACTGTAACCCAGGTCTCTTCTTACTTTACTCATTTCTTGCTCAGTTTTAAATCTAGCCAACAATATTCACATGAGAAAAATTCTTTAGAGCCATATTGGAAGTAAACATATTACATTTTAATAGGGGAAAAACAAGAGGAAAATTATTTTTCTTTACTTAATTCARACATCTACACCTGTGAAATCTATCATGCATGAAAGTCTTAAACCACTGAATGGTTTAGTATACTTAATAGGCAGMAACAGTAGACTCTCCTGTGGGCTAGGATGGTTTTTTCAACATCYCAAAGAAAAAGAACCTGAAAACATGATAAATACCTCTGAATTCCAATAGCTTTTTAATGTACATTTCTCTTGCAAGTAGATCRCATTTATGAAACATGAATAAATGCACACATCAAAAAAATTGCATACTTCAGTTATTGAGATTGAGCATGATGACTTGTGAGAAGACCCYGCAAATCTTCCTCGGACATTTGTCAGTCAACTGGCCTGAGGTTCAGCCCAAATTTCCAGTTTGAAAGTCATTTATAGGATGCTCATAGAAGCTAAAGAAAGCAGAGTGCTAATTAAGTGTCTTTAACTGTCTGAACATCAGGTACAACTCAAAGCGACTGCACTGCAGAGTTTTTCCCTGCAATGGCCCACTAACACCTCCTGAAGGCTCCAGAYTCAGCCAAGCTGAAAAATATATTTCTGCCCTTTGTGTTGTTCTTAGCCGGCTGAGGTGGCAGGAGCTGTGCAAAACTGTGGTGTGTATAAAACTGACTGATGCTCACCTACAAGCACAAAGAGCTACAATTKCTCCTGAGCCATCGCAGATAGATTCCCCTGCCAGAAACAAACTGGAACTCTATAGGTCTGAATTGTTATTAATAATGCGGAGAAGTCTCATTGTACACCATAAGGGCTCATTTGATCATGATAAAGACAGTGATGAAAGGAAGCRCAGAGGCTTCTGAGCTCAGTGTGAATGCTGCACTTTAAATCACTAGAACAAATTAAATTCTATGAGAAAAATGCTATAAGGCACTTGGCCATGGTGCCTGAGCTGGAGGGTTACTTACACAGTTTCTTTCGTTCAACAAGTAAGTTTTCTGAGTGAAGCTAAGGCAAATATTCCCTGGAGAAACTAATTTGTAGTAGATCTTGAACACTAAAAAAAAGAAAGGCAGAGGAGATCAGACCTGCCAGAAAGAGATAGCTTCATCCAAAGTTAAATTATTGAACCACTTTCTTCTGAATAAGCTCTCAAGAAAAATGTACAGAAGTTCAAACCAGGAAATCCAGACATGGAGGATGTGTGCCCCTCATGCTGTACTCTATCCACAACCAACGCRCTGCATTACTGTGTAGGAACTGAAGATTACCTTCTGAGTTGATCAAAACTGCTATAGCCCTGTTAAAGTTCAGGATAAGTTCAGATAAGCTTGAATTTGACCATCAAAGCAAAACKGAGTCAAAATCCTTTTTAACAATGGCATAAATTACTCTCCACAAACAGGACTGCCATCTCATGACCAAATCTGTATTTTCTGGGGTTTTTTTTTTTGAAGTTCCATGTTTTGGAGTCCACTAAGTCCAAGATAATAATTTTCTGTTCTTCCAGGTAAGTACCTAACTGCCATGGAGAACAAGCAACTCAAAAGCTTGACCTGAAGGACTCGAAAAAAGGAGAAATATTAGAAATTTAAACCTCTAGTTATGGGAACTGTTTGAGCTGACTTCATTATTGAAGCTCAAGAGCTGTCCAACAAGTGGAAAGTCAGGCAAAAGTGCTAGGAGATCTGCATGGATAATCAAGGAACTCCTGGCAAACCTCAAACATAAAAAGGAAGTATGCAGAAGTTGGAAGCAGGGACTGTTAACCTGGGAGGAATATAGAGACACTGTCCAAGCATGCAGAGATGTGTTTAGGAAAGCCAAATACCACCTGGAATTGAACCTGGTGAGGGGTGTCAAAGGCAACAAGAAGGGCTTCTGTAAGTGTGTACATAGCAAAAGGAAGATTAGGGGAAATGTGAGCCCACTGCTGAATGGTGTGGGCGACCTGGTGACACAGGACATGGAAAAGGGTGAGGTATTGGATGYCGCCTTCACTTCAGTCTTTACTAGTAAGATCAGCTTCAGAAATGCCAGACCCTGGAGACCAAGGAAAAAGCGTGGAGCAAGGAAGACGTACCCTTGGTGGAAGAGGATCAGGTCAGGGAATACTTAAACAAACTGGACATACGTAAGACCATGGGCGCTGATGGGATGCACCCATGAGTGATAAGGAAGCTAGCTGATGTCATTTTGTGGTCAATCTCAATAATCTTTGAACAATCATGGTGATTAGAAGAGGTTCCTGAGGACTGGAAGAAAGCAAGTGTCACTCTTATCTTCAAGAAAGGCAAGCAGAAGGATCCAAGCTGGTCAGTCTCACCTCAGGGGTGCTCCAGGCACTGGAGTGGATATTCCCCTGTAGCCTGTGGAGAGGACTTCGGTGGAGCCGGTATTCCCTGCACCTCGTGAAGAGGAAAATGCTGGAGCAGATGTCCACACTGCAACCTGTGGAGGACTCCACATTGGAGCACGTGGATATCCCCTGAAGGAACTGCAGCCTGTGGAGACCCCATGCTGGAGAAGGTTCTCCTGACAGGAACTGTGGCCCATGGAGAAGACCACACCGGAGCAGATTTTTCCTGAAGGATTACAGCCATGAAGAAGACCCATGCAGGAGCAGAGGAAAAGTGTGAGGAGGAATGAGTGGCAGAGAGGAGCTGTTATGACAACTCCCTGTTCCCCGTCCCCCCTGCACTGCTCTGGGGAGGGAGAGGGAGGGGGGAGGTAGGCAAGTCAGAAATGGCAACAAATTAATTTTCGCAAATTTGAGTCTATTTTGCCTGCAACCGTAACTGGTAAGCAATCTCCCTGTCTTTATCCTGACCCATGAGCTTTCTTGTTCCTATTCGTTTGGGATTTTTTTCCTATTTTCTCCCTCATCCTACTGGGGCTGGTGGGGAGCGAGCAGCTGGGTGGGAGTTAGGCTGGTAGACAAGGCTAACCCACCACTGCTTAGCTGTTCTGAAAGAGCAAAACTACCATTCCCTTCTTCACTTTAGAAAGAAGAGAATTATGATACAAACACAATCTAAAACAGGACGGCTTGCAGGCTGCCTCTGAGGAACAAAAAGTCAGGGGCAAACAAGCAGCTCCCAACACACTCTTCTCAGGAGAAGGAATAAGAAAGACCAAGGGCTGGAGCCTGAACCGGTACACAAGCATAAAGCAGAGTGGCTCTGGATTTGAATGATCCAGGTTGAAGAGAAGGGGGACCAACCTAGATCTCAAAGGTTCCCTCTGTTTCAGTGTTTGAGGCAGCATTGGTTCAGGTCACACAGCATTGAGCACCTTGGTTGTTTTATCAGCTAGCATGGGACAGGGCTCCACTACATAATTTATCTGTTTGTTTTTAAATTGATCTTTATTGGTTTGCTAAGGCACTTGAAAAAAATAAGTTGAAACTATTAAAAATGTCAAGCCAGTTGCTTAAGTGAATCTGGCAAATACAACTGCCAGTCTCAGAATAAAAGCATACAAACATGTTAAAATAACAACACAGCCTCAAATGACTCATATTCATTGAATTTTAAAACGATTTTGGTTGGAAGGGACCTCCAGAGGTCAGCTAGCCCATCCATCTGCTCAAAACATGTCTAATCAGATCAAGGGATGCTTGTCAACTCCTCATGCATATGCATTAGAGTCTATGTTTTCTAAAGCCATTTCTACCCTCTAATTTCTAAGTTTATTACCAAGGAGAAGACAGATACTATCCCTATTATTTACAAGAGGAAACTGAGGAAATTTGAAAGAAACACAGTTTGTCTGATCAGAGCTGTAAACTAAACACAGGTTCTCCCCACAGTTTTATGTATCATCTTAATATCAGGCTGTTCTGGATCAGCCTTCCAAGATGGCTGGTGAACATAAGATGGAGTTCAACATGGAGTGGATACAATGACACTGGAGATGCTCTCCAGTCCTACACCTTCTGTGTGCCTATCATCAGGCCACGACATGACACCCAATACAAGGCCAAACACTTCTAATGACCAGAGAAGACAAGGGAGAAGAAAATCCAGACATGAGACTTTTATTTGATCAGAGCATCTCTCTTAGGTTCTGTTAACCACTAAGTGGGGTCCCAGAGCATGAAGGAATGAGACAGGAACAACTAGTGCTGTGATCACATGCAGCAATTCAATCTCCATCTGCTCCAGAAGAACACAAGGTCATTAGCTAGTGTTGTCAAGGTTGTTAATGAGCTATTTACTTTGGTTGGTAATATGCCAGCCCACCTCAAAGACAGACAGCAAAATGAATGGATTGAGACGGGGAAAACTATGACCCAGATATTTTCACTTTTCACATTGACAGTGTCTTGCAAACCATGACAGAAACAGAAAGGAGATAGAGGAGAGCAGAGCTCATCAAAAATATTTGTCTTCACGGAATTACAGTTTTCAGCAAAAACTTTGGATGCCCTCAGATGAAATTTTGACTACAGAAGAGAAGAAATAAATTCAAATCTAAAAAAAAAAAWTTCCTGCTACAAAAACTTCAGGCAAAATGTTTCTTGTCCAGCCATAGGGAATACCAGATAGGAACAAAGCAGTGCTTTTAGACTGTAACATATCCTGTATCTATGTTCCCAGATGGAGGTTAAAGAAGAAAGAACGGTTCAAAAAAGAGCAAAAAAGCCCTCAGAGTTCTAGAAAAGACACCTTATAAAGAAAAATGTATTCGATAAAGTAAAATTATTTCGATGTGGGTTATAAAAGTTACTGAGAGGTATGAATTCTTCCATCTCCAAAAAAAGCAAAATACAGTTCAACACTGAAAGCTGAACATATCTAACAGTGAGGTAAATCAATCACTCGTCAGCTTCCCTCGGGACATGGTAGAATCACTATCACCTAAGGTCTACAGCCAGCTGGCTAAAGGATGCATCCTAACTAAATCAGGAGCTATGGGCTAGATATAGAAATCACTGGGTAAAGTTTCAAGGCTTGAAGTATTATAGAAGGGCAGGATACAGATTCATAATGACCCCACTGAGCCTTAAGATCTATAAATAATGCAGTTACTTCTGCTTTCATTTTGGCAGCAGCCATTGTCTTGGATGCAAATTCCCAGAACTTCAGTGTGTACACTGGATCTAAGCTGAGTAAGTGAGGATACCAGCTGAGGATACAGCTTACAGGGTGGAAATTTACAGAAATGAAGCAAATTAACAGTTTCCCAAGCTCAGCAGTATTCATCTGACTCTTCTGCTCTGAGTGTGCCGAGAACACTTGCACTTTTATGGCTGTAATTATGCAGCCCTGTTCATTGCTTCACTGCCTAGCCCAAGGTTTATAGAGCAACACAAAAATTTTGGTTGTTAATCCTGGCTGTTAGTTACTGCTTTCATTTCATCTTATCACAATCACAACTGATGTTTACAATTGCTACATGCTTTATGAGGGTTTCACGGTACTTTTTAGGCACAGTTTCAATCTGGCAGCATTGCAAACCAACCATTGCCCTTCTCCATTGGTAGGATCCTTCATCTCGAAGAGAGGTTTGGAACCACAAGTTGGGGAGATCAGCTCAGATTCCCCATTCCTCAGGCCAGCTTTGCCGTGCAAGCAAAGGCAGTTCACCTTCTTTTACATATTCCAGTGTCTCTGATACTTCCTTTGGATCCAACACAGGGACCTTTTCTTTTCACCTAGCAGTTTTACAAGGTGATCTTCAAGGCATCTAGAACTGCTTCATCATTGCTTTGTAAATGGACACTTATCTTTTAATATCATGTGGTGATTGTATTGCAAACATGCATTACTCTTACATTATCAGCTGCCCCTGATTTATCACATTTATTGCAGATCCATAATGGGCTCAGATTTATGCTTTCATTTATTTTTATGTCTTAAAGAGACCAGCGCAGGTTTCATTTTGCTCCTTTCCTGCTCTTCAACTGAAAAGCACTTCTTTGCTGTCTTCCAACCAGAGTTCTCTTTCAAACAATCACAATCTCCTTTGCTACACGGGGAGAAACACAGCAACTAACACTCTCAAACAAAATCTTGACTTTACTAACTACAGTGTATGCCACAGATAACGRTGCTTTTCTACACTGAGCAAATATTTTTGCCTAGACACAAAAAAAGGAAAAAAGGAAAAGAAAGAGTCAAAAAAGGAAAACTTCCAGTCACCACCATCCTACAGACTAATGCACCTAAGATCAGATTTGGGAGCCTTCTTAATTAACTGGACTCTTAATAGTATTAATACCTCTAAATCAGCAGCTATTTTTTCACAGAGAAATCCCTACACCTCTAAATGTGACAAGAGAAACCCAGGATTGAGCCAGGTAGAGTTTTCATAGCACATCTTCATCGTCTCACGTAGGTATGAATTGCACCAGCAATCTCTGCTTGTTCTGATATCCCCATAGTCTCACCTGCAACCTGATTTCAGCTAGGAATACAAAAGAAAGCATAAAGCAACAGAGACACAAGCCCCGGATGAAGCAGAGTGCTGCCAGGAAAGGAATATCTTAGTGTTGCATCTAATAACGCTGTGCAATATCAATTCRGGGAGAGACTGCAAAGTTATCCATCTCACATCGCTATAGCACAACTGACTGCCCTTGGTAAGCATAGGCTRTGCTTAATAGACTCCTCTTTATTAAAGTATTGGAAAGTTGTCTTCATTGCACTTCCAGAATGGAGAATGCCTTGCTTTGAGTTTCTCCTCTGGCTTTAAACACTTCAGCATCTATTTTCAAGCACAGTTTACTCCCTCTTTTCCCTAGTGATTTCTCACTTGAGAAACATTAAATGCCTCCCCATTCTGCTCCCTCCATCAGCTGAATCTTTTTTATATTAGCATCCATCATTCCTCCCATTTGCTAGATGGGTTCAAAGTCAAAAGGCTCACTGCCTGCTAAAGAATGGAACACATTTGGGTTTTTTGAGAAGCAGCAGGGCAGCAGCATTGGGACCCTGATACAGCCCAGGATCCTGCTTGTCCTAGGTGCTGTACACCCTGCCCACTCTGAACACCCCCGCTGAGCCCCCATATACATGCAGATTTGTGTGCACCCGTGGCTGCTGACCAYGGAGAGAAGACAGCAGTGTGTTTGGCCCATTCCTGGCCATCAGAAGAAAGGCAGCAGCAAGAGATGTCCTGATTATGCTGGGAAATGCCAGATCGCAGACTGCTTTTAGCATAGAAAGAACCTCCAAATTCAATACTATTTTGCATGGCTGTGCTCCAGGACCCATGAAAATTGCAATGAAACCAAGTATACTCTTGCACAACCAGGCTCACCTCYGCTGCAGGCTCAGAGGTAATACCCAGCCCTGAAAGGTAGTTTGGAAAATGCATTTACACAGGGTCCCAGATTGGCCACRAGCCTCACCTCTGTGACAGATCATGCCCTGCTCTAGCAGAACTGACACATTTTGAACACACAAAACCTCCTTGCCACTGCAAGGGACTGCCAGACCATCGCCACATCTACCATGCCCCACTTGGTTCATACCATTCACTACCACTCAAATCGGTACTATTAACCCCAGCTGGACACTATGGGCCAGAGCAATCAGCACAACCCTTCTGATTGAGCTGGCAGTGGCCCAGGCCATACACAACACCATAGCCACAGGTCTTTTGCCTGTTCCCCATTAGTTAGCTTTCCTGGAGCATGGAGTATTTGTAAGTCTGAGAAGGGAAGACTTCAGTGGCCTATCATTTTACACATCTGGGGCTTTGTAAAATTCTAAAAAATGTAAAGGCTAAAGGCTGATTGCCTCCAATCACCCTAGACATCTATTATTGGTCCATAAAAACACATAGTGCACCGCCCCGGAGTTGCTAATAGCAGCTCAATTATGAAGGAATTTGCACTGGAAGCAGAGAATCAGTCTCATTCTTATGCGTGTCTCCACCCCAAAATTAAAGCACTTACTCGTGAAGCCCAGAATACATTTTCTGAGGCTGTCTATTCATTGGCATCTTATGGAAAGATTGAGAAGTGGCCTCTTTTGGGTCTTTCACTTGAACAAAGCATTCCTTCGCTCTTGCTTAAAGCAAGCTGGGATATGGGGAGCTGTCACTTGAATTAGGACATGTTTTAAGTACAACAGATGACGTAGGGCATTTTGTCCACTCACTGAGCTGTAGAGTCCCAGCTGTAATGCACCGGGTGGAGGAAGCACATAACCAAGCTGATAAGCTCTGCAGCTGCTGTGAAAGGCCACCCTGAGACACAGCCAGTTGCACCCAGTTTGGCTTCCGCTCTTCGTCACCACTGCTGGGACTGGTSATAGAAAGAAGTGTGGGCAGGGGGCAGGAGGCAACCACAGGACACAGGAAAGAAAAACTAGATAGCAATACCAGTGTGGCAAGGAAGAAGAAAACAGTGGCAATGAAGAGCAGGACAAAGAAGTTTCTCCTGGGGGCACAGCAACGTGATACACTTTTTGAGTGGGCATCCATAAGGCATGTTGACGAGCTCCCTCTCTGTGGTCTCTCTCCACTGAAGTAACAATGAGAGCCAGGCAGGAAATTATTTTCATACTCTTCCCGCCACCAAAAAAATGAAAGTTTATAACAAAGCTAAAATATTCTTAGGGAAAGAGGCAGTTTTGATAACAAATTGTCATGTGCCATTCCCACTCCTCCCCTTCCATCCTTTGCTTTCTGATTTTGGATTGTTTTGAAATCAAAATGGATTAAGATTCTTTTTTAATTAAGGGGGAGGGGGGAAATCAATGGCCAATTCCATAGCTAATTGATTTGAGGCGATTCAGACGACAGCTACAAAAAATCCTCCACATTTCACATTTTCATCAGCATATAGAAACTTCAGATATTTTCAGAAAACCTTTTCTCACCTTGTTTTATTTCCTACTTCTGAACAGAGCTTGGATTACTTAAAATCAATAGCACAGAAGAAATATTAAACACTATCACCTTTTGCCAGCTGGCCTGAACAATCCCTTGCCCTATTTCAAGGTGACGGGGAGTCCCCAAATAGCCCAGATGGGGAGTGAAGAGCACTTCACCTTCTGAAATGCTCATGCATACACCTAACAGTGTGCATAATAAACTGTTGGATTTTATAAACGTTTGCATGGCATACTGCAGCAGACACACATAAGCTGTGCTTTAAGAGGAAAGGATGTTGAAGCATGCAATATTCTTTCAACTATCTTTTTTTGTTTCCTGCTGCGCAAAGCACAGAGTAGAGGCATGGCACCCATGCAGAGCTCATTATCTTCACTCAGAGCAGCTCTAGTGTCAGTCCATTGGTCTCTCTTGCAGTGTYAATTTATGGTGGAATGACACAGTCTCTGTGCAGTATCCTGCCCCACAGCCTAGGAAATTTAACYTGCCTCTCAACACCCCTGCATTTTCACTCCTCTCTAGCCCTCAAAAATGTGCACCTTCACATCTGTTTTCCTATACAAGCTGCCACCTCTCTCCTCCCTCATCTGCTTGAGAAATCATTAGCACAGTTCTTCCACATTTCTGTTTTGGGGATGGGGGAGGAGATTTTTGCCCCCTCCCCCCTTTTTGTTCCCCTGCRTTTTGGTATTTGTTTGTTTGTTTTTTGCGATGTGTTTTGCACATTGCTTGAGTGAGCCCAGATAAGCATTGCGACAAGCCACAGCAGAGCTGGAAAATAATTGCCCATAGCACAGGAACACGTGTTCTCTCAYGAGCATGTGTTTTACAGTGACTAATATTTTTGATGAGCACAATTATGTCCTGGGAAAGCATAAGGCATCCCTGGCTTCATTAGAAATTTGGAGGTGCTGAGTTTACTAACACAGGTTAATAGGAAGCTGGATTTTGATGAGAYTACATCCTTCCCTGAAACAAAAACAGAGGATGATACAATACAATGCTGTTTACTGAAACCAGACAAAACCCAAGTCAAGTCAGAAGCCAAGAAACAGGGTGACGTTGTTGACAAGAGTAGTAACCAGTACTGCTGTTCTCAGTGCAGCAACTTGATGCTTTTGGAGCCCAGAAAGGCAAAGGGCCTGGGACACRGTCATTTCCCAGCGCTCCCATTAACTCAGGCTGTGCTTCAGAACCCATCAGCTACAGGAGTGAGCGCAAATGAGCAATGGAGGCACAGTATTCTGTGGGGTTGCACAGTGCCTTCACCTTTGCAACACTCAGGGCCTTCCATTTGCAATCCTGCAGCCTGCCTTTCTTTCCCAGTTCTGCAACCTCTCACCAAAACTCCCACAGCAGGTTTGTCCAGAGCCTCTGGGGTAGTATTTTCCACCTGATTTTTCTATGCTGTTGTTCCCATGGCTTTGCATGCTCCAATGTTACAGCAGGTTCCTCCTTGGAAGCAATTGCCACTGTGTGGGCAATTAACCCCTCTACCCTCCTTTTATTTACCCCTTATTTTGTGGCTTTTAGTTTATATTAACACAAAAATAAGTATTGGTGGATAATAGTMATTTAAATATAAAATATTTATGCCGACAGCATTTCCTGTAGGGTCACCCATGCTTGCCCCAGTCTCCTGTTGCACACACTACAGTTAACGGGGAGTCAGCACCCAGAGGCAGGGGRGGGACACCCAGCCAGCTTTGGCCCCAGGGCTGGGGGAAATGGATGGAGTGGGATGAGATCTGGGGCACTGCAGTGCATGGCTTGGCTGTTGGTGYTAAAACACTTAGTTTAGCACTTGGCCAGGAGGAAGGTGTCAGTGTCCATTGACTTTCACAGGCTAATTCCCTGCCACCAGCCAACAAGAGAATTAAAATTCAACAGCGGATCTCAGCTTTGGCTTTCTTTTTTCATTCTATGAACAGCCTTCCAATGGCCTGTGAAAGGAGAGACTGAGAAAGCCTCACTGCGGTCTGAGGAGCAGCATGGAGCCAGCAAAAGGAAATCAAAGAAAAAAGAAAAAAAAAAGCCAGTAATGACCAAGGAGCRCAGGGGCTGGAAAGGAACTGCTCGYGGTCCTGAGCATCGTCTTGCCTGACATCCAGGCCAYGCTGTGTCAARCCCGRAGGGGTGAGACTCGATGAGCAAAGGGAGGCTGAARCCCAGATTAACAGACAGTTGCAGAACATTGATTCCCAGCTCACCCCAGGTCTAAGGAAGCACCCTACTTTGCTGAGAYCACAGCTGCCCAGAGCACCTCTATGAGGAAGTGAGCCCTCATCTCAAAATGCCTTGGAGACAGCAGGGAACAATACTGACAGGGAGGAGGATGGTCCAAATCCCCCTCGACCAGCAATGGATCCAAAGCACTGCAGGATGAWGGTGAAAGGCAGCAGTCGGGAAAGGGCAGGAGAGCCCACCAGGCAAAAGGGAAACACTGCTGGGCTGTGCAGAGGGCTGGAAGTGTACCTTCCCCCATCTGCTGGGACCCACTTATTGAAGAGGACAAAGGGCTTCCATCTTCTGCTCCTTCTCCTCCCTTCCCTGCTTGCAAAATCTTGCCCCAGGTAATGGCTGATTAAACACTGCATACTGCATTATTTAAGACACTGTTGCTGTGATACAAAGCTAACTTCTTTCAGAGGCAATACCTGCCAAAAACGAGCATACAGAGATACTTAGAGTTCCTGGGGGAAGAATTTAAATTGGTCAGGAAGAGCCTCTGAAAAATAAAAATCAATGACAAAGTCCATTTTGAAAAGCAACCCCACAGAGAACTATGTTTTTCCTCACATGATCCTCTCCATTGGCCTAAAATACATTTTTTGTTGTTGATAAGAGAAGCTAACTCAACAAAGCCCCTTTGCTTATGATCTTCTGGGTTTTCTGTAACTACCTAGAAATGAGGGAGGATACCCAGAAAAGGGACATATACTACTTTCTGTTTACTATGTGTGCTTCATAATGCCAGTACTTTGGAAACAAATAACATAATAATCTTTTATGTATTAGGTGCTTCAAGGTGAATCAACTAAATAAGCTGCAAGGATTGCTGCAGGATTTATGATCCAAAATCCTTGGGATAGTTGCCAGGTCTGAAGGATGAATTATACCCTGATGTTAGGACAGGTCTATTTGCTTCTGTGTGACCCACAGTCAAAAGGCAAAAGAAAGCTTAGAAGGGACAGGCTCTGCTCAGGACAGGATGAAGACAGGAAGCCTATATGGAGAAAAGGAGGGTAAGAGGGATGGTCTCCCATTKTTGGTATGGGTATATTCTGAAAATCAAGATGTCTAAAGGTTTACTACCATAAACAGCATGAGTAGCTCCAGCAAATCTCAGTTCTGCTTTCTTGCAATTTCCTATCGCTAGCGGGCCAGCAGTCCTGCTGGAGGAGTAATCGTAGGAGACCAGCCCCTCACGAACAGAGAATCCCAGCTGCACTTTTCCTCGCCACAAGTTGAGAAAATACTAAATTAGACTATTTAAATCATAAGCTTTCCTTGGGTAATGACTGTCCCATCCTGAGTATGCACAGCACTTATCACCCAGCTGCTAACTGCAAGTTTTGATTTGGGTCCAATAGAGACGGTTTGGAAAAAAAAAAAAAGTATTGAGGAGATAGTCACATGAAATTAGTTAGGTCAGCCTCTGAGAAGGGGCTACAGTTCTCTCTGCATGGGTAATCTTTCCTCCCTGAGCCCTCCCCCCGCTCTCTTCTCCCTTTAACAGTTTTATCTTGTGGAGCTACAAGACTTTTTCTTCTGCTGAGTGCTGGGTTAACAAATGCAGGAGGCATATATTAACAGAATTCTTTGGAGACCACCTACAGCAGTGARATGAACAATGGGCCTTGAACCATTACTAATTTATAGCCCAGAAAAACGGTGTATGAATATTTTTTAAATGTAAAACCGTTAGTCACACTTAATAGTTTATTTGAACTAAAACCATATTATTATCCCCTCATTATTTTACCTGGTATATTTTAGACCACTTACTTACCTCAGGGGTTGCCATAGCTACCTGCAGAGTGCCTTTGACTAGAGCGTTTGCAGTAATCAAAGTTAAAGACTTCTTATAAAAAGAAGTATGCTCTGACTAAAGAGGAACCTAGGCAAAATTGCCCATAATTGTATTCTTTCACTCAGTGTTGCAGCTGTTAGGTGAGCAGTAGCTTGGTCCCCTCATTGGTCTCTGAGGAGGTACCCTTAAGGTACAGTCCTCAGGCTCCACCATAAAATCACATGAAAATGAAGGTTTGGARGGGCCTCTGGTGGTCTCTAGTCCAACCTCCAGCTCAAAGTGGGTCCAGCCAGGATCTGGCCTTGTCCAGACAGGTGTTGGAGATCTCCAAGAGCAGGGAAGTTGTAAAGAAGCCAGAGCCAGGCACTTCCTAGTGGTGTCCAATRACAGGACAAGAGACAATGGGCACACACCGAAACACAGGAGGTTACATTTGAACATCAGGAAACACTTTTTCACTGTGAGGGTGACCAAGCCCTGGCACAGGTTGCCCTGAGAGGTTGTGGACTCTCCATCCTTGGGGATATTCAAAAGCCACCTGGACATGGTCCTATGCAACCAGCTCTAGGTGACCCTACTTGAGGAAGGAGCTTGGATGGCTCCAGAGGTCCCTTCCAACCTCAACCATGATGAAATTCTATGAGACTTCTCAGAAGCCAACAAGCCTGTGTGAAGTTCCGCTCTGCTTTCTGAACTGAGACAAAAAAACATAGACATCTGATATCCAGAAACACCTGCAGAGCAGCCTACACCCTCCAAACCACATTCAGCTTCTCCCCACACCACCACATATACAAGGACACAGTGCAGGTCAATTCSCAGCAAGACCCTTTCCAAGCCTCATGTTCCTGTCCTGCAGTGCTAGAGCTGAGTGTCTGGGAACCTTCATCTTCCTCCAGGGAAACTTTGACTGTGAAAGGACCTCCACCATCATCAGGTTAGCACTTCTCTATGCTGCACTGCCTGCTCAGCCCAATCCCTCTGAGCACCAGGACTACCCACCCAGGCTGACCCTGTGATGTGAAGGCACAGGCTGTTTCATGTCATGAGGTAAGGTGCACAGAACAAAGCACTGGGAACCAAGACTCCTGGGTTCTCTCTTTGCTGCTAGAGGATTTGTCTTKGTGGCTAAAGCAGGAGTGAGAAAGGCTGGGTCTCTCCCAGACCCTCCCCAGTGTCAGGGAGCAGCAAGGGTGGCTGCTCTATGAGGAAAGGGCAGCAGGAGCTCAGCAAGATAACTACTGAGTTATCTCTGAGCAGAGGCRACGGCCTCACCAACAAGGATGCAGTCCCACATACCCTAGTACGGCAGGTARGACAGACCCAGTGAGACCTTCAGCTTAAAAGCCAAATGCAATCAAAGGCAGGGGGAGTCCCCRCTGAGCTTCTTAGCAGCACCTCCTCCAACAGCTCTCTTCAAAGCTGAATGCCTGCACCATACCTAAGCTGACCCTGAACCAGGCAGCCGAACCCTCAGGAAGAGGGGGRTGCACTCAAGCTCTGCCACTGCACCTCCGGGTGACACAAGGTAGGTCCTGGCCCTTTTCTGTTCCTCCATTTCCCCATGTGGGTAGCGGAGTGGACACATCTCTGAGCTCTGATCAGAYAGCAAGCACTTGTGGGCACAGCAAGCAATTGCTCTTTGAGGCAAGGACTCCTGCTGGTGTCCAGCCRGCTGCCAGCTGGAACCAGCACCCTTCTTCAGGTTTGGAGCAGAGGRTCAGAAGTTCCCAGCAACCCCCATCTCTTGCTGTCCCTTGGAGTCCCTTGGAGTGCTAGCTCCGGGAGAGCGCAGTCCAGAGGATGTGCACCCCTCACTTTGCTAAAGTGCYGTCCCCTCTTTCTGCTCCCTTTGCTTCAGCCACTCCTGCCCTGAGTGTTCCCTGTGCAACACGAGCAAAGCCCCTTCTCCTAGAGAACTCTCCCTRCGCAGCGCATTACCCATGCTGGGAAGTGCTGCAGCCCAGTATCGCAAGTCAGGGACCTGCAGATAGCAACAATTGACCCCAAGTCCCCCAAGGCAGTAAGAAGTGAAGTACCTCAGCTCTTCAATCCATCCATCCCATAAGAACGTTTCAGGATACCTCAGCATGCATCTAAATATTTTTTACTTATGCAAAGAAGTGAAAGGAAGAAACTTAATACTTTTGGAAGGAAACCAGTTTTAATCAGAGCTAGCAGGCACTACTGGAATCATCCAAATCAACTGCAAGCAATTAGACAATAAAAGTGAAGGTCACTAGAAGTACACACTAAGCAGCCATCCTGACAGAGCATTTAAGTACAGAAGAGCTGGATACTGCAATTAAAACAGTTTGCACAGACACAGCTCTGTTGGATTGGGGACTGCCTTCTCTAAACCCTACAGGAACAAATAAACAAGGCAACAGGATTCACACTGGTTGTACTCAGAAGACAGACTCCTTCCCTGCTGTGGCTAACAGCAGGTGTAGTATTTAGTGCATCTGAGTGCCATTAGCTTCTCCCCCCTCTACACCACACCCACCCCCCCACCCCCAATTCTTGCACAGCTGGAATATCATTTCCTATCTGAGAAACCTGCCAGAGCAAAAGGGATCTGTCCCTTCACAGTTAACCAGTCCTATTCTACCACACAGAAGAGCAGTGTAGCCTTTCAAAAAAGGGAAGATTGGGGTGTGGGATGCAGATGTTAAAGAGATGTTTTATCTCAAGTTTCACAGCAGACACCACTCCCCTGTTTGACCAGAGCACTTTTTCCCTTTTGGCATCAGAGGTGGGTAAGTCCCCAGGACAACATGTAGAAAGACATGCAGAATGAAAACTCTGTAAAATGGCAGTCACTGTCTTCTGGAACTGCCCTAACATGGGATTGCTGACCCCCCGGATCCAGGCATCCAAGCAGCAAAAGAGACCACCATTCTTTACAAATTCTCTTCATCCTGCCCTGCAAAGACCTGACTAACCACCCTGCTTCACCCAATCACTGTGACAAAGGGCAGTCAAAGGACACCCCAAYTGGTTTTGCTCAGCCACCTTGCTTGGAGCTGTGATATACTCCACGGAGACACCATAGCTCCCAAGGACATGCAGGCTTGCCAAAGATGTCAATACTTTTATCATTTGCTTTTGCAAAATGGTTACTTTACACTATAAAAGTCCAGTTTTCACCATCACAGGTTATCAGAGGAAGCATTAGTCAGGAACCGGGATGCTGCTGTGCTAAATAYCACATGCAGGCACCCCAAAACAAGACACACGACTTGCTATGATCCCCCTTGGACAAATACAACTGATACCCTCAGGAAGAATTCCACAGACAGTGCCTGGATCCATTCACCCAGCATGATGTGGGGCTGGATTCTGCCCTTTCCCATCCAAACCAGCTTGCACTTGTCAGAACAGACGTGCTYCCAAAGCACCTCTGAAATTCTCCTGCAGAAGCTGCAGAGCACTGCTGTTTCCACCATCTAAACCATACCACCCCCCTCGCAACCTGAAATCTCTCTGCACATCCTCACTAGCATCAAGGGAGCCAGGAGCACGTTCCCAGCTGGCAGATTCTCACTGCAAGAAAAAAAAAATCTTCTTTGCTGGCTGTCTCCTTTCCATTCCCTGGTAAGAGGATTTACAGTGGTCAATGACACGGGGTTCAAATTGGATATATAGGTGAGGCCATGCCTGGTAGCTGTGCCCATAGCACTGTCTGGGCAGYTGGTGTCCTGGCACAGGGAGGGGAAGGCAATCTGCATTTCTCCCCAGGAACCACAAGATGCATTTTGAATGGAGAGAGAGCAAGAACCCAGAGGTCTCAGCTGGCCCCTCCYGAGGGAGCCTGTCTGCCAGCAGTCAGGAGGTCCAGTCCCAGCTACCTTTGTACGTCTAGAAACTCTGTTAATCTCAGAGGCTGAAGAGTTCAGGCAAAGCTCTGCTCATCAGCGTGACCCACTCAAGGAACCTCTCCTTGTTGGTGGAAGTCCTGCTTGTTCATACCTGCTAGGTGACCTACTGATTTTAGCACATCTGAATGTAACACAGAGGCCACACTCCTGGAGAAGTGCAAGAACCCTTTTRTATGTCCCCACGTACCAGGCAGCACAGCGAAGGGAAGCCTGCATGGAGAGCTAATGTTGATAAGCGTCCCCACATGGGGTTCACCTTAGGGAGTCCTGGCCACTAYAGAGGAGAAAGCAGGTTCCAGAAACATACCCTTACCCAGAGCAGGAGACATTAAAAGCTTCCTTTATTTTACCAGATAAAAAGCTTCATGCAAGCCATGACAAAGCAGCCAGCTGGCAATGTGGGCAAGCAGGAAACWGTGACTCCCTTAGGGAAGAGCAGTCCCGGCTTGAAATACACAACAGGTCCCTTGGCAGAGAACTGGACCCAGGACTACACAGYGCTGCCTCCTGCTGCCTCTTTCTGGAGGGTGTATAGAAAGAAGCCATTTGTTCTTTACCTCCATTCAGCCTTTTGGAAATTAAAAAAAAAAAGAAAAACCAACACCTCTGCAGATTGTGTAGCTACGGGGCCTGACACATTAATAAGGGAGAAAAACATTTTCTGCTCTAAAGATCTGGAGCACATTTGTCTCCCATCCACGTAACTTAACCAATGTGCCAGAAGCAAACCAGCTCCTGAAAGTCATCCCCTCTGCGCAGAGCTTAGTACTCCCAGCCACCTCTCCAGAACTGCAATCCCCTGACGTCCTGGTCTCTAGACTGCCTGAAATTCCACTTTCCTCAGGCTTCTTAGATTACTTGCTTTAAAATTAATCTGAAGAGCACTACAGTGAATTACTCCTTGAAATTAGTTTTTTTGGAAAGTTAAATGTCAGCCTTTCCCAGTGCCCACTTTAGCACAGACTTTAGAAAGAGTTATCATCTCCCCATACCAATGTAAAAAGCTAATAATCCTCATTACATTAACCCCTGCCATGCKGCCAGAGAGCCTGTTTGAGGGATTGTCCCAGTGAGGAAACCCTGGCACATTGCCCAGGTCTTGTAGAGATCTATGTCCAAGGTACATTTTGGTCCTAACAGCTGGACCCAGGCCATCACCCTGGCTGCCATACAAGTGCAAGCCAAGCACGCAGCCCAAGACAGGAGCTCCAGTGCCCTTCCCATGCCCCCTTGGTCTCAGTGGCCAAGGCACAAATAGCCAAAGGCCCAACCCTGCACACTTACAGATTTACTAAAAGGACCCACTGACCTGTTTCTTTATTATGCAGCCTGTTTGCAAAAAGCTTGAATACCCCTTGCACAGAGGATAAGAGGAATCATTCGTGGGTCTTCCTGCTCCCTATTTGCCCAAAGAGCCCAGGGCCAGACACTCACGAATTTGTCCTCTGCAGAGTCATGTCTAGACTTGCAAACCAGCTGTGCTTTACCTGTGACACACCAAGTTCAGCAGTGCCCAGCTTGCTGGAAAGCTCAACTCATGCCCTTCGAGACAAAGGAACTTGCACTTCTACCCTCTGACAGATCCCATTGAATAGGTGGCAGATCGAAATTCCTGCCAAGCCTCCCAACATGCACCRCTGCGCTGTCAGAATCCATCCTGCTCTGTACCATAACAGTAACCCCACGCTTAGCAAAGAAAACTGGGGTGTAGCCTGCTACAGGGCATTTCAACAACAAAAGCAAGGCACAGGAACCACAGCCAGCTGCTCCTTGTCTGGGATCCCTGAGCATCCCAGACTCATTTCTGCATGCCTGTGTCAAACCATGCACTGCTGCACAACACAAACAGCCCGAAAACCTTCAGCACGGAGATGCTTGCTCTTTTCAAATGGTATCAACACACACAGCCAGTAAGCCTTMAAACTCTGCCTGCAAATCCAGCCCAGGACATAGCAATGCTAGTGATGTCTTCTCATCTCACTTCTTCATGAAAGCAAGGCCCTGTCCCAAGCACAAGACTAACCCACAAAGGTATCTCTTCTCATCTTGCTCCAAAGTGTATTGCTTTACTCACTCACTGGGAAGAGCACAGCCCAGTTGCCTCACATAATGGGATTACATGGGAAGACTGACGTGTTGCAGGAGATGGACTTTTGGCACGTGCTCAGAGACACAATTTGTCCTGTCATAATCAGAAGCTGCCCTACCACATCTCTCACCCCCACCACTGAAATGCTGTTGTGCACCGTGCAAAATCCAATTAGCCATGGCAGAAAGTTAACTGCAACAGGCACTGAAAGGGCAAAGAAGACTTGAGAACTCATTTGACAGCAGAAAGGTGCCTAATTAGTGTGCAGTACCAACACAGAGAAGGGAGGTTGGACTGCATTTTCTAGCCCTGTGTACCAGGACTGCATGATAATCCTGATGGCTCATTTAGCTGCTGGCCAAAACCCACTCCATGTGGGAGCTGGTGGGTCAATACTTCCGCTCTCCGCTCTCAATGGCTGTGGGGCATAGGATATTACTTGAGGGATAGAAAACATCCCATTGCTATCCCATGCCTTTACCTCCCTAGTCTACTGGAGCCACTGCTGAGGGAGCAGGAAAGCAACATCTCGAGGACACTGCTGTCACTGTGGGATGGTAGGAAGAGCGTATTTCCACAGCTCGCACCAACTTCTGGGCCCTGTGCTGTCCACCTGAGCTGGACTTGCCCAAATTACTACAAACAAGCAATTCATTCATCTTCTCCAACTATGGAGAAACGCACCTCCAGCCTCCAGTCCYGCTGGTGCCGGCCAGACCCTGAACTACTGCAGGGGATTTCTGTCTATAAGGGCACAAGCTTAGGGCTGCTTGCAGGAGGTCCAACTTTTGACAATTTTGTCCCAGGCCTGGGTCTCTCCTACACTGGTGTCGGGCGCTTCCTGTGTCCAAAAGGAAAAGCAAGGACAATGAAATAAAGGACATCAGGAAGATCAGGGAAGTTCTTCCGGCATGACCTCAGTGTCTGAATCAAAGAGGCAGTGAGGAAAAGACCCYAGGAGCCCTGGGCTGAATTTTTCAGCCTCTACGTCCTGGAGAAATTGTTCATGAGCACAGGGCAGGCTCAGAGGACAATCCCAAGCCACTGAAGTGGCTACAGAACAAATTGCTATCACTGAGCATGCAAGGTCAGGTCAAAAGTGAGGCCAACAACTTCAAGACTTAAGTCTCTAGTAGTTTAAGTATTGATGCTCTTGCTTTCTCTCAAGCTGTCTTCCCCCCTCCATCCATGTCACACTTCACAGAAAGGTCAAAATTAATGTTATACCAAAAGAATATTTCAAAGTACAATTATCTTGACTCTTGGAGCAAAGAACATTCCTACATACCCCAGGTTTACCAYCTGGGGTGTAAATTTCACATTTTTTATATATCTTTTTTTTAAAACAAGGTGCCTCACAGATTATATTGGAAGCTGCATTAAAGAGATCTTACAGCYACCAGCTATAATGCCCACTAGCTGCTTTTCCCCCACTAATGCACTTATCCTAATTCTCTGGGGGTTCACAAGTGATGCCTTCAAAGAYGATGTGGAAGTTATTTTTTTGTCTCATTGCCATATTTGTTTCAGTTTAACTCAAGGATTCACGTCTCTCCTCTTGCAGGCATTTCCCCAGAGGCAGTGGAACGGAGCCGATTAAAAAAAACATACTAACCAATCTCACAAAAACAACAGTCACATAGAAAAATCATCATTCTCCTACACCCTGGAGCTTGCTATTCCCTCCTCATTTTCACAAGYTTCTCAAGCCTATTTGTTGACATTCTTGCAGTGATCCAATGCTCTCTGTGAGCAGATGGCATCAAGCTCRGAAATCTTACATATGCCATGTTACATTAAGCCCTGGCTGACTTGAAGCTATTCCCAGCATGATATTATTGACTTTCTTGGAGTAAGCAGTAAACCCATCTTTGGAGTTTCTCAGGCTGTTGTATTAGCAAGAGCAAGCAATGCATAAGCCAGATTTTCTTGGATGCTGATATGTTTACAAAGAATGTATCTCAACATCTTATTTCTTCGAAGTGTGGTTCAGAGAGAAAACAGTTTATCCGCTAATTCCAAGCCTACTTTTCCATTCAGTCCTCTGCCCAAGAGTATGGTTGGCTTTCTCCTCTCATTGTTGCCGGAAGGACTCTTCCTTCCGTGGTCTCCACCTCTATCCCCAGTCAAGTTCTCTCTTCTCTCCCTCGTCACCCCAACAGACACACAGATCATTGTGACCTGCTCAGTCCTCAGCTCCCACACTTTCATCCAGCCTAGCCTTTGGGCAGTAGCCTTCACTCATTCAACCATCACTGTGCAGAAAAGTTGCTCCTTCAGTTGCTGCCTGTGAAAGATACCCACAGGACACATCAATGTCAGCAAGGTCTATGTTTGCACACAGAAGAAAGCTGTTCTAGTTGGGACCCACCACAACAGAGATACTTCTAAAAYAGGCTCAACAAGTAGTTGAGTTACTTCAGCACACCCCAGCCGGGAATGATCCCGCACATAGCAGGGAAGCCCTCCTTCTTTATCACAGCTCTGGAAGGGACTGCTTCTTTCCCATCAAAAGCCAGCTCAGATTTTGCACTTGCCTGCATTTTTGCACAGGAGTCATCAAATTTAATGCTCTTAGGAGCCAGGCATGCTGGAAGAAGAAAACTACCTCAGTCCTCGGTCCTACTGCAGTTAGTGCCTTACCAGTGAAGCTGCTATAACCACGTTGTGTTTGACCTGATGAGTCCTGGCCAAGGTTTTGTATGCCAGATAAGCGTCTACGCCTGGGCTTTTATCATCTGCACTGAAATGGAAGTGATGAAAAGGTGGTGAAGCTCCATACAGAGGGACCTATGCAGCCAGGAGGAGGTTGGAGGAGAACGAACSTGTGCTTTGCAGGTGTGCCCTTTGAGTTTTCTTGCTCCGTGATTTCTGTGCTTCTGAATTTTGGAATAAGAAACGCTTTTCATCTTCACCACTTGGAGTTTGGACTGTGTCACACAGCACCAAAAATTGGTCTGTGCTGCTGTAACAGAAGGTGCAAACAGACGCACCAGTTTGCACAGAAGAGCACACAGAAGGGAGCCAGAAATTCTGCTGAGGACAGTGTATGTGTGCTCAGCGTTGGTGGTGATGCACCACAGCGCACAGTCCAACACCAACAGCAGCAACTACTCCTGGCACATCAGAGGCCTCAGCACAGGCTGAGCTCCCAGGGAAGGATGCAGTGCTGCAGGCCTGGGCTGCAGGACATGCCTGGGGCCCCTCAGTGAAGCTGGGGCAGGGGAAACGGTCTTCTTGCCTGCAGAAGGTGAGCGCTTGTTGAGGAGCTGCAGGAGGAGGTGGGAAGTCTGCACAGCATCAGAGATTATGAAAAAGAGGACAGGATCTTCTCCAAGACCCTACAAGAGCCTGAACACCCAACTGCACAGACGGAAGAGCATTCAGAATTTGTACCCATTGGGTTGGGAAAAGGAGACTCCCATGATGGAAAAGGCTGGAAGATGGGACTTCCGGCACCAGGAGGAAAGCTGCTGCTCCACCTGCAGATCGGCAACTATGGAATAGATTTGGTGCCATGGTATCAGATGATGGGCTGGGAGCTCTTTTCAGAGCAGCATCAGAGGCAACTGAGCCTAAATCACATGGCAGCACCAGGAGAAAGTGTTGAGTAATAGCAATAGGAGACTCCCTGCTGTGCGGGATCAAGCCAGCCTCACGCTGCCTAGGAAGATTTGGTAGGACCCAGGACATTGAGGATAGTCTGAAGGCCAGAAAGGCCTCAGAAGTCTATTATCCCCTGCTGCTCATCCATGTGGGCACCTACAAAATTACCTTTGGAGACCTGGAAAGTATCAAGCAATACTACATGGGTCTGGGGATGATGGCCAAGGACATGGGTGCTGAAGTGGCATTCTCCTCAGTCTTGCCTCTAAAAGGGAATGGGAAGGGGAGGGAAAAGCTTGAGGAAGAACGGATTGATCCTGCAAATCAACAGCTTGTTGCCAAGCTGGAGATCACAACAGGGCTTTTACAATCACAGACCCTCTCTGAGGATCAAGGGCTGCTAGAGAGAGGTTGAATCCACCTAAGTGGAACAAAAGCATCTGTACCAACAGGTTGGTAACCTGGTGAGGAGAGCTTTAAACTAGGAAGGATCAGGGGAGGGAGGWATGATAACCCCCAGCTAAGTAAGGAAAGTATAACTGCTAGACCAAGGTTGTTCTCCCAACAGCATGATCCCAGGTTGCAGCTGCACCGTATTGGAGCTGCTCTTGAGAACAGGCAGTCACACTCCCAGGAGGGGGTGCGGAGTTCGCAGAACCCATTTCTGTTTGCTCGGGTCCTGACAGCACTAGAAGCAAGAGAAAGTAATGATACAGACGACGTTATGCCRTGACCAGGCAGGAGTCATTCTGCAGAGGTGAGAGTGAACCCAGATCTCCTGAATCCTGATTCTGTGCCTTGCCCAGGGCCTCTGCCACAGTACTATCTTATCTTAGCCAACTGGCACAGCTTAGAGAGAAAAAATAATGGTTCTTAAGAGAAGGAAGTCCAGGAAAAAAATTCACCTCAYTTGTCTCGTCCCACCTCTTCCCAGGGGGGTGAAGTTATCCTGCTTTGAATAGGGAGAATGATACTTCGAGAGTGCTTTGAGGTTCCTTTTATTATTAATGTATCAAAAAAGAAGTGTGAGAACTTCAAAGACAGAAGACTGCAGGGCTGAAGGGACTAATTGGAGACAGATGGTCAGACATAGGCTCTTAAAAGCATGAAGATCAGCTAAGAACATCAGTCATTTAACTGAAAATAGCTTGAAATACTGAAAGAGGGAAATGACATCTTTCACTGTCGGTTCCTTGAATCCAGCTGCAGTCTCCAGTTGTAAAGCCCAACGCAGCCCAGTAAATATGAATTTGGTCATAACTAGCACAGGACCACAGACTGTACGCTGACCTGCCAGTACAGGGTCCCAGCAAGAAACCTGTGAAAAATTCACCTGATGTTATTCCCTACTTCACTCCCCCCATTGCCATTTTTGCCTGTACGCTTATAATACCCGCCTAAGACTTCTTTCACTTTTCTTTCACAGTTAGACTGTTGTCCGGATCTGTTCAAAATTACTTTAGAATGAACAAAAGCTGTCACCTCTCTCCTCCTCTGAGCCAACTCACAGGGTGAGGGGAGCAGGGGATGTGAGGAGTCACGTGAAATAGCAGCCAGCCGTGAAGTAAGCCCCAGATGCCTCTCTCAGTGCATAGCAGCAAGATTGCCTCCAGCACGCCTCACAATAGCCTTTGCACTGAATTTGGGTCTCCTCCAACTTGAAGTTAACTTAAGGGCACTGCTTCAGGCCTCACATTTTTCATTTGCTGTCACATGAGCTCRCCCTCTCCCAGGGATCCCAAAAAATTTCCCACTTAAATAAAGGCAGGCAGAGCCTAAGGACATTGTGTGGCTTTCTGGGTCTCGGAAACCAGTTAGACAACTCTGCGCACTGGCTTTTCATTTAGCTATAAATTCTCCATGCACTTCTGTTCTCCTGCACGTAACCTTTCTTATTCTGGGACCCAGTTAGTAGAAATACTTCAAGAGCATTTGGCATGAGCCCAGAATCCTCATGTGAGATGTCCATGTGAAGTATTCAGCCACTGGGATTGCGGTGCTGAGCCTTTCAGTCCTCATGCTCTGTGCTTCCCCAGAGAGCCCAACCCTGTAGCAGGTCACAGTTTTCTCTCTCTGTCTGTACCTCCTCCTCAGCAAAGCTGCACCCTGCTATCCCCCACCACCCCCAAGGACTGATTCGAAGGGTCTGCCTGACTTTACACATCTGCTCGTTGGAGAAGGGGTGACACCAGTCCAGTGTTGACTCACCATCCACCGGCCAAGGGAAGCACTTCACAAGTGGATTAAGACCCAGCCTCATGGGCAATACAGTGTGTGTGGAGGTTGTGATAGCCCCCATCAGCGACCCCATAACCTCCCTCTCCCAGTTACCCTTCTGGTCCCAACCATGAGCAGAAGGCTAGCGCTGCATTGAGGCAACAGAGGATATGGACTCACTCCTCCAGAAGAAGGTCTGGTCTGCCCTCTCCGCTCCCAGCCCTGCTGCTGCTCCACACAGACAACACCCGTACGGGATTGGGATTGCACAGCTGCCCACGAGGGATCCCAAAATGAACGATCCTCACTTGCACTGAGTCACTGAGCCAGTGGAGGAGAGGGCTGCAAGCGTCCCAGCAGACAGCACGGGAGGCATGCGGCTGCCCATGTCCCCAGCACGACGGGGGAGCAGGCTCTCCACCAGCGCTGCCGCGCAGGCAGCTGCCTGACACCCCCACGTCAGCAGTAACCCCAGAGAGGGTAGACCTTCCCTGCTGCAAATGGCACTGATCTCTCATGCTGTGAATGGGACAATCAATCTTGGGCTAATGCGGCTTGTTAAAGCAGCAGCCGTCACTCTGATGAAGCAGCACAGCTTGCATCCTGAAAGACTCACAGCCACGTTTACAGAGATGAGCCCAGAGGTGCCAGGCTATTATAGAAATCTTAAAACACAGTGGACAAGCCTTACCCCAGTATCCCTGCCCACTCCCCAGGCTGTTTTTTCCTCCGCCTTATATATCCTTGGCATGTTCTGTACACATTCTATACTCCCTCCTTCCTTCTCCTGCGTTTAGTACAAGGGGCTTGTACTCCAACTCAGAATTTCAGAAGCAGAATCTGTTAAGTTCCTAAGTCAAATCTATCCTGGTGGAAATCTAGCTCTTTGTGGCACACAAGACACACTGGAAAAACCTGTGCATTAAATTACCCCGGTTATCCCATACCACACTGAACTGAGGGAAGTGACGCTAATGCTTTGGAGCCAGGAGGGTGAAGACCCAAATATGAGAAAGACCACCTTCAGGGAAATATTACCACAGCACAGGCAGGGGATGAAATCAGAGCACAGGATATTTGGACATACAGGTAGATCTGCTCTTTCTTGGTAGGGACACTGTGCCTGCCTGTTTGACTCTGCCGTCCAAGATTTCTCTCCCCGCTCTCTCCTTCTTCAATGTTTTCCTTTTGTCTGAGACTCCCTGCCATCAGACTTCCAATAGCGTGAATTTCTTCCCAAACACTGCTTGTCATGCTTCTTTCTGAAGCTTCTGTTAAGGATGTGACACAGCTCTGAACTTCTTTTTTTCTTTTGGGGGCGGGGGTTAATCATCAGATTTCAGATCTTTGCTATTGAAATCCATCAGACAACAAATTAATCTAGGTAATGAGACAAGACTGACACTTTGTAGGAAATCAATGTCATGGTGTTTTAGAAGCAAAATCCATTTACAATTACATTACAAAAAAGAACATACCTGGGCCACTTATTTCAGTGTTGGTAATACAAAACATTGCCTTGCTGAGACATGCACCATCAAACGCCAGGTATACAGCATGTGCAGAAGATGAATATGAGCACACATTTTAGGTTTGGAAGATATGGTGCTAGACTGCACTTCCCAAGATTTTTGGATGAAGGCTTCCTATTTTTTGTAGCTTACCAGTCAAATTCAAAGTTTTAACTGGAAATGGTCCATGTTTAATCTGGTTCCACAGATCAGCTGGACTTGTTACCTTGTCCCACAACTACAGCAAGTTGCTGACTCCACCTTGGAAACACCTGTTCTGCAGAAATCTGCAGTTCTTGCAACAAATCCTTCATGAAAGCCATTATGGTACCAGGCTGAAATCCATTCCCCTAGTGAGGAACAGCATTTTCCAAAGCTGATTCTAAAAAGCATCATGTTAGGAGAAGCTGAATCCAGTGGGCTTGAAGACCCAAGGAGTTTCTCCACACCGGTCCGTTTGCCACTCTTCCAATTTGTGGGTGTCTCCACACAGCAAAGCATATGTCCCAAAGACGCAGAAGCATACAAAACACAAGCAACTGGCCACACAGACTAACACGGACAAAGAACAGTTACTGGCCCCCACAAAACCATCAGCAGTACTCACATGAACATGAACAACATGAGCAGCCCCACCTGTTCCCCCCTTCCACTCCCACTGATCAGGACTGAAGGTCACCAGTGGACACACACAGTTCCTCACTCTCCTCATCCACAGGCACACGTGCATCAGCAGAAACCTCCAGCCCCAGACACTTACTCCATCCAGACTCCATACCAAGATCATGAGTCTCACCCTGTGTCTGGCCTTGGGCTTTCACATTCTGATCTTCTATTCACCGACTAGTTGAGGTTGAAGTTTGCCAGTGAGACATACACATATTCACATGCACTGAGACAGAGAGAGAAAGAAAAAACTATGAATCAGGTTTAATATGAAGACAGGCCAGGCTGAAGTGCAGACACAGGGCTCAGCCACAAAAGCACACTCATCAGCAGCCTGCTTACACACAGTTGGACCCTTTTATCCCCTCTCCTACCCATTCTCCCATGCTTGTTCCTCCCCAATTCGCTTTGATCTCTCCTTTTCCTGCCTCTGACCCTTCCCTTAAACATCTCATAATGTTTTGTACATTCCTACAATCCCCTTTAAACATCCGAAAATAAGCTTTACACAATCTCACAAGCCTCTTGAAATGTCCCATCATAGGTTTGCTCTTCCCATGAGACCCGTGATGATCTTCTTCCCCCTTTTTTTCAGTTACCAGGCTCATGACTGAGAATTAAGCACTAGGCTGGCCTTGGTCAAAAACCATATTGGGAATGTTAAAAATGTAATAGTAACAGTGATGGGAGGGTGCCTCCAAGCTTTGCCTTGCACCATTTCATTTATTACTCTGCCTATGTGGTCCCTGTGCCTACAGCAGCCAGGGAGTTTCACCTCTCAGTTGAGCTGGGAGACAGTGGGTGTGAATGGCCACCAGAGAACTTCCCAGCACCACCGAGGGCAGCAGGCGYGTTCCTGTGTCTCTGTAAATCAGTGTAGCCCCACTGAAATCATGGAGCAAGCTCTGAAGCAAATTGGTGTGTCTTCAATAACCTCAGCATCATCTGGGCACCAAGCCCTCAGCTGCTCTGTGGCCCAGCTTGCCTTCCTGCCAAAGCTGCAGGGCAGAGGTGCCCCGGGCGGTGATGGACACCCACAGCCACCCACCTTTGCTGTCCCTGCAGAAGGCCAAAGCATGTTTTCTTGTGTCATCAGCCACAAGGAGCAGAGTGATCAATCCCACAGCCAGTGAAAGGGCATGGTACAGCTCGTTATTCCTAGGACACTCCACTTTTTCCTTGCAGCACAATCTTTCTGACTAGTAGCATGATTTTGGCTGGAGTCCCCCATCCCAGGGGCTGGTGCAAGATGTTCTACAATCTGGGATTCAAGAGGTGGTTGCAGACAGGCTGAGCAAAGGCAGAATTGGTGGCTCTTGACCTGCTGGGCACCAGCTGCCTCAGTCACCCAAACAGACACAGTGTGCCAAGCAGAAAAAGCACTTCTCTCCTTCCTGCCCTCATTGCCAAAAGTGACAACCATCTCAGGAGATCCCCATCTTCACGGCCCCTGGATATCCATGGGTCAGCAAGCACACTCCTCCAGCAAAGCTGTCTTGACCTCAATACAGACCATGAACCCCAGAGACTTGCCTGGGGCAGGCAAAAGTCCCAAATATTGACGCTAAATCTCCGTCCTGACAATAAACCGCAGTTCATCCACCACTCCAGCAGCCTGTCTTGCTTTTCCAACCTCACAGTACAGCCTGCTGTTTCCCACATCCATCAAATTTAACTGCTTGAAATTCAGCCACAGCTGACAGGAAGAGATGCTGTGCACATGGATCCCAGGCTTCCAGTTAATGGCATAAATTGTTGCCACCTCTCCCTCTTGCTGAGCAATCACAGTCAGAAAGCTATGAAAGGGATATAACTCTCAGCAGGCGTACCCTTTGCAGAGCCTGGCATTTGGGTTGTCCTGGTCTCCTCCTAGCAGTGGCAAAATAGTAGTAGGTGGCTTAGTTCAATGCCATATGAGTTCCCCACTGTTTGCTTAGCTCCCTGCCACCCATTTGCAGTCTACCTTGGTAGCACAGAGTTCATTCCTGTTTTGCTACAGAAGCAACCACAAAGAGCCTTTGGAAGTCCTGAACAGGGGTCAGGGTCTTTTCTTCTTTTGGATGTACTGTTGTTGCTGTTGTTGCTTTGCTTGTTTTGTTTTTCCAAGCCATATATTCACTAAGAGATGTTCTCGGTATCCTTTGTGGCAGCATGTGATTTCTGCAAGTCACTTTTAAAGTAAAGTCTTTAGAGCTGGATGTCTACTCTCCGCCCACCTGCAAACCTACAGCCAGGCTCACCAGATGGCCTGTGAAACGGCCTGCAAAAAAATGCAAAAGCTCTGTTGGTTATTAGCCACGCTATTATGGGAGTCTAGCAGCCTGGGTCAGGAACCRTTTGCCACTTCAAAGAGCAAACACAACATTATCACAACGGGCAGTAACTGCAGCAGCACCGAGCATGGGGCTGCCCGTTCCCTGCACGACTGCCGGTGACGAGGGAAGCTGCAACTTGAGGCGCTGATGCAGACAAAATCCCGGCAAATGGCAGGGTGGAGGGAAGCATCTCGTCTCTTCCCCAGCCTGATCTAGCGTGTGCTGCTGGGCTGAAGCCAGTAGGAGAGGATTGCCATTTCACAGAAGGGAAACTGAGAAAAGAAGAGGTGGGTCGGCCTCTCCCCCTCGAGGCATGCACATGACTCTATCTTAGGGCATATTCACCAAGCACCCAGCTTGCTCTGCCCAGCCGAGGTGACAGTGCATGGTGGGTGCAGAGCAGCTGGGACCATCAGGGGTCTCTCCTGGGCGAGAGTGGCCCTGCACATTTCATGTTTAAAATCAACTTCTTCCTGACAGTCCCAGTTACCTGGAGCCTCCTATTGAGGAGGCTTTGCTTTTAGCAGCTTTTGGGAAAGACCCTGTTGATTTGTTGTCTGTGAGGTACAGCCATCAGCCCGAAGACCATACAATATTCAGAAGGACTATAAGACAATTCTTTCTTGTGCCACATAGAATGATTGATTTAGTGTAAGCACTAAGAAATATAGCTGCTCCTCTGCAGTGACATTTTGGACCCATCCTTTGGCTTAATCTCTTTGGAGAATGCACAGAATCATTAAAAAAACAGACACAAACCCCATGGCCAGTGCAAAGAGTTCAGTATCTTTGATGTAGGACAGGCTCAAGGAAACTCCTTCCCTGATGAGACCTTCTGAGTGTCCTCTGTCCAGGCACAGACAGTATGTAAAGGCACATCATCAAAGTAGGTACGTGCTATCTGGATTAAACTCCGGATAGAGTACCAATCCTGTAAGTTGCCTCATATAGGCAGGCTGCTGTCCCTGTCCAGAGCCCATTGCAGGATCAGGACCTTCTTGCACAGCAAGATGAACCAGTTCAGGGAGAAGACCCAGATCAGTTGTCACCGTTCATGTCACTGTTTGAGGACCCAGAAGCAGTACGTCCTCCCTGTTCCAGCAAATTGCTCTCAACACCAACAGCCCACGTCCAGCACACCCCGTGCACCTTCTTAACTCGGAATGGTGCTGTTTATTTTTCTAGCAAACATTCACGGCCCTCACACTTCCTTCACCGAGGGCTTTGCACCGCAGCTGAGTTTAGATCAGCTGCCTGCCGCGATCAATGAGTCAAACTAACCACTGCTGTCCCCATGGACCTCCCTGCCTGTATTTAACTTCCCAGAACTGTGTCAGCATGCCCTCCATCGTCAGAAGCAGCGTATTTGTCATCTGCAGACACAGAACCATTTTGTTGCTAATGGAAGCAATTTCCACTTCCCTGATGCTGATGTTCATCCAGCCACGTGCAGCCCGAGGCTCTGACAAAGCAATGCTCCTTTATGACTGACCCAACAGAGAAGCACCCACGTGCACTGAAATACCCCCAGGAGTTTCCCAGCTAAATTTAATTAGTGCAGAGCAACGACCCAGAATTGCTTGCTGAGCTGAAGGTCTGCAGGGTCAGAGACCCATCCCCATCTACGCAGACTACTGTGTTTGCAGCAGTGTCTCCATGCTCAGCTCTGGTCTGAACATCTCCTGTCCATCCTCTTYCACACCCCTCTGGGGTGTTGTCTGCGTGCATCCTAGCACTTGGTTTACCCCAGGAATGTCTAAACGAATAGATCTGTGTCACCCTCACCTCACCAGCGTGACTTCCAAATGCAATGTGAAAGCTGGAGAAGCTGAAGATGTGAGTCAGGAGGCTGGTTTCCTTTTCCATGCCCTCTCCAGGGAGAGGAAGGCAGGCACCTTTCAAAAACAAGCCRCAGGAAAGGCATGAGTCTAGAGGCACCCCCCTTCTCTCCACTAGTGATAGCAGGATGCTCGGGGCAAGGCTTTACAAAAAASCACTGGAACAGGTCTGGTTTTAGCATTTTAGCATCAGTCACATCATTGGGGTTGTGGTCCCCTTCTGTTCCAGGAATTAAGTGTTTTTTTAAACCCACCATCCTAATGAGATGGAGTCATCTAAGAACAATCACGATAGCCAGTTTCTCAGCCAGTGGAAACAGCAGCAATTCTCTGTGTGCCCCACTTTTTACCCTTGCTAAAGGGCTCATTTATGGCCCAAGTGAGTTGGAAGAGACTTCATATTCTCCTCCCCTTGATTAAGTACTCCTCTTGAAARGCAGGGTTAAGTGTTTATGAGCAGCATAGAACTTAAACTATTTCTCACATTCTACTACACTTTATGGCTTCCTGGACACAGCCAGAGGCAGCAATAAAAGAAGGACCCTACAGGAAGCATTCCTGCCAGCAGCAGAGACCATACACAGAATATTGTGCACGGACAGACACACACACTCACACAGAGTCCCACTGGTAAATCGTTAGTGCTGTTCCCGTGCTTTGGCATGGGACAGGTGACAGTCCCAGACACCCCAACACGTGGGGCTCACAGGATCCTGGGTGTTCCTCTGCAGAAACCGCTGCCAGAGAACAGAGATGGGGGTGGGGGGATGTGATTTGCAAATAAACACCTCTGAATTTCAGTGACCCCAATATGTACCTTAACACTGACATTTTAAGAGGCACTATATAACTAGTGAGTATAAATAACTTTTTTTTAGGTCTATTACCATGAAAAAGTGAAGGGACTTTATTAACTGGTAGTTAAAACCTTATCCCTTTTGGTAGCATATGGCAACCAAGGAACAAGCATTTCTGTTAAGGGTATAGAAGCCAAACTGCACTAGTAACAACTGTGTTTTATCTTCCTGGGAATGCACAATAAAAGATTCAGATCTTGTAGCTGAACTTTGTAAAAGGCACCAGTAAGCAAAATTCAGCATGGAATCTTATCAAACATTMATTTTAAAGCTGCTAATATTTAAAGACCTGCTTTTGTGTCTGTCATTTTTATTCTGAGATGTTTTACTTGTCTCGTTTTAATGGTCTGATGGTGAAATGGAGATAAAAATGGAGATGAAAATGGAGATGAAAATTACCCGGAGTTTCTCTTGAAGTTTTCTCAATGTGACTATCAAAAAGATGCTCTGTGCTGCATGTGCATGTGGGTCGGAGTGAGTTTTGGGGGTTTATTGTTGTCAAGGTAGASAGATCAAAGGATGAGAAAGAAAACTGCAGAAGGGATGGAAAAATTACAATAATAACTAGTGTTCCCAGTGCCATGCTCAGTTTGAATCAGGAAACTGTAAATCAGTAGGAGCCCACCCCAAAGGCCATCAGCAGCTATGCAAAGGCTCCCCCAGCATTGGAAGAGAAGGGGAAGGTCACAAATTGGGTAGGAGCTACTGCTTGTTGACAAAGCTGAAACAGCCACTACGCTTGGCCTTTCAGGATCTGAGTCTGATTCCAGCTGTGCTTTTCAAGGAGTCAGTCAGCTGATGAGATGTCCTAAACCTTCACAGACAGAAGGGTTTCATTCTGCTCCCCATCTCCTACATTCCCTCAGGGCCTTGTTGGGGAATGAATTCTGCCATGTTCAGTGAAAAAGAGAGTTCTCTGCAGTCGCCTAATTTAAACCTTCCCAAATGCATTTTTACTTTTATTAAGCAAGCCTTCCCTAAGACACTGCCAGAAGAGTCCARATCTTGCATTCGTAAAGCTAAGGTATTGCTACCAATAAAAATAAATAGATGGCAATTACTAAGGAATTACGTTTAGACCAAAAACGACTGAATTTATTACCCTCTGAATGTGTGCAGCATAAAATGCAGCAACACAGAAGTTTAAGGAGAAGAGGTGGGCAAAGAAACTTCTCTTTCTTTTTAATGATGTAGCCAGGAACAAGCCGAGCTCAAATAATAACTGAAATCTGAAGCCGTAAGTGAAGAGCACCTCTGAGTACAGAGCTCGTGTACAGATAACAGAGCAGTTAGGCAAGCGGTACAATGCAAATAGATCAGAGACGACTATGCATTAAATGAGGACACCAGGCTGGGAAAGATCCTGTTGGAGAGCTGCCTTCTGTTAAACTTTATGCTCTGCAGCCAACAGGCTTTATCCAAAATCTACYGATGCTCTTTCCACTGACGTACCCAGGCTTTGGCTACGAAGCCYTGTTGCAGGACAGAGCTCTTTGCTTTGCCTGTTGAGTGTAATTCATGTGGGAYGCCCTTGAAGGGTGGACAAGGTTATCAAGCCCAAAAGTACTTCCAGGGGTATATGGGTCCCTCCACTTCAGGAAGCAAAATCAACTGTCCTGGCATAAAAGCACCCTTACACCTTTATCACTGCATTTCTGCCTGTGGGCACTGTGCTGTAACCAGTGATGTGAATCAAGCCGTGGTATGCTCCCACACAGTACAGCCCAGACCATTTCCAGATTAATAACACCAGCTTCCAACACTGCGTGGGTTCTTTTAATACAACATTGCTAAAACACTGCAGAAATAAATAAAATTTAAAAAGACCATCTAAAAGCTGGGAAATTTTAAATGAGCCTTCCYACAAGTTATCTCTGAATTTGTACTCTCTGAAAACCTCATCTGACTACTGTGGAAATATGAGGTAAATATTTCTCTAAAATGAGAATGGTTTCCTGGTTAGCAGTGGCAGTGCAATAGCTTACAAAAGACATTCTGAAAGAGCTTCCAGTATGAAGATTTCCTTGAAAAATGAAGAACTGTCCAAAACCAAAGGTTGCACAGATTATCTTACCTCTGCCCCTTTGACTGACCTTGTGTCCACCCACCCTATTCAATGGCCACATTAAGCCATCTGCTGGATAATGGTGACTTTCAATGAATCTAGCAAACTCTGGCTCAGGCCACCAGCTGGGAGTGGGAGATGCCTTTATCTTCACTGCTCAGTAGGTTCAAGAAAAGTTTTCATTTTGTCCAGAACAAAAATTATTTTCCTGAAACATGGAGTTCAGGTGAGGAACTGGACAACCCATTAGTCATACTGCTCTGCTAACTCTGCTGACAGCCTCCTCTGCCCTTCCTCACACCCAACTCATCCAGGGACGTGGCCCTGGGGGAGCCTGGCATGAAGGTCTTCAGCTGATTTGGTAAATGCCTGCTGCTCAGCTTCCTCAGCTTCTTGGTCCTGTTGGTCCTTTCTCTTCCAGATGCATCCAAGCCAAGACGGGCTCTGTCCTAGGAGCACCGCTGAAGAGATGCAGCACTCCCCACACATACACACAGACTGACTGCTTGGTCTCCTTGTACCTAATGCCCTTGCATGAAGTCCCAAAATTCTCCTGCCATGGTGCCTGCRGGTTGTTAACGACATGTCCCCTTAATTTAAAGACTCACGGTGGCGGAGAACCTGGTCCCTTGGCAATCAGTCTCAATGGCTGATTACTCTCATTCTTAAAAATCTACATTGTATTTCCAGGTTGATTTCTGCTGACTTCAGTTTCCACACACTGGATAGTACATCTTTTCCTATTAAGAAGCCCTCTAAAACCTCCTCTCCCTGGGCAGTCATTTCATCAGACTTCTTTTCGACATAGTAAATAGGCTTGCAGTCTTAYTTAGGCACTACAACACAGCGGGGTCCCAGTYCCAGTCCCAGTCCCTGCTCCTCCTGCTCCTGCAGTTCTGTTCTAGCTCCAGGAAAATATCTAGCTCCCATTTGGCAAGCACTAGGGCTGAAAAGGCCACATAAAGTACAAATTAACCACAAAAATGTGCTTTGTAATCAGACCGTTATTTCCCTAAAAGCACTTGATTATTGTGAATTGCATAGGAATCATCCGTAAGGGAACATCTCCCACTGTTGCAATGGGAACACAGTGGGATGGCCTGAAAGTCCCCCACTGGCATTCTAAGGCAGATCCTGGGGTTTTGTGGTTGGTTTGGTTTGGGTTTTTTAAGAGGGAGAGAGACTTACATGTGTCGTGAACACGGGTCTGTTTAGCTGATACAGAAGGYAGGTGAGAACTGTGGTTTCCACGAAGGCAGCCTGTATTGCTGTGTGGATGCAGCTCAAGGCGAYGCAATGGTGCTTGGGCACTCCAGTACTTTCCCTCCATTCCCCAGGGCAGAGCTGTACATCTTGCCCTCCCACAAGCAGGGTGTGAAGTGTGCATTTGGGGGGAGCATTCATGCTCCTCCGACCACAATGCCACCAAGGTCCTGTGCTGGGGGCCTTTGTTCTGATGTCTTGTACACAGCTAGAGCCTTRAAGAAAGGCTTTCTTCAAGGACTGTGGAGCTCTGGGACTGGAAGGGTATGACAGCCTCTTCATGTACCTAATGAAAAGTCTATATTTGGCTTAGGCTACCTACACACCAGCTTAACCTGCTCYCCCCAAAAGTGCCACCTTCCTACTTTGACATCTCTATAAACCCAGATAACTTTAGCTCGTCCTGGACTGGACAGGTTGAGACCCTGTTCCCAGTACTCCCCATCATACTGTGTTGAAGTGGGGTTTGAAGCCAGGGTCTGCAGCAGCATGATCAGGATGTTCTTACAGACAAGGATCAACAACACAGCAAGTGAAAAATGCTTGTTAAGAACACCATGCCCTGTTGATTCAACCTGCAATGGTACTGCAGGCTCCAGACCTCCTTCCCTATGGGCTTATCTGCACCARCTCTATCTACATTCAACCTCTCTGACTTCCCAAAGACTGTCAGAAAGACCTGTTGACCACATCTTGCAGGGTCAGGAGGTTGGAAAGAATTATTAGCAACTTGCTTGCGTGGACTTTCACGGTGTCCTCACAGCCTCTGTCAAGGAACAGCAAGAGTGGGGCTGTTCCCTGAGGGAAGGGGAGCTGGGACCCCAGGGTGATMGCAAGACAGGGCAGTGTCCTCACCAACCAGGGTGCAGTCCCACAGTGCCTGGACACAGAGAGCAGAGCAGATCCAGTGACATTACCCAAGGTAATGCCACAGTCTAGTGATCCCCAGACAGGTCCGTAATGAAGAGGCAGACTGATGGTCAAGCTGGGAAACCACATCAGCAAAGCAACATGAAGATCAGCAAGGTACAGGSCCAGGCAGAGACACAGCACAGCTCAAGCAAGGACCAAAGTCAAGGACCTGACTTTATGCAGGTCCACAGCCAAGGAGAGGAGATGCCARCGAGGCTTCTCACTGTTCTTTCTCACATCTTACTTGTTTTCCCAGGCTGGTTACAGCGGCACCAGATCGCATCTGTCAGACCCCTCRGAGGGGTAGGGGATGAGGCTGCAGATACCAGAAGCCACAGTGAGGCCAAACGGCCAAGTCCTGCTGAGATAGGCACCATGCAGCTCCACCGCTCCCCCTTCCATAGACGAGCTTGTGCACCAAACCTTTCAGGCCCCTATTGCACGAGTGCCAGACATACACACTTACCGGACACAGCATTTCCSTAACCTCTCCCTCGCTGCTCGCCAGCGATCCAGCAAGGCATTTTTAGGAGAGCTGGCCTCCTCCCAATAACACCAAGCTCAGAAGGCCTCCAGATATGCTCCAATTCTGCCTCCAGCAGTGGCAACCTTTCTGCCCTGTAGATCCAACCTCCGATTTCTTCTCTAAATCAGCATGCTCCCCCGTTCCTACTCACAGCTTCACACAGATTTTTCTCGAGGTTATTTTGCAGCTGGGCCTCGTGCAATCTGACCCTCTGTATGCAAAACTCCCTGTATGCAAAACTCCCTGTACGCAAAACCGTCCCTGCTTCCCCTGCTCCGCTGCAGTGGAACGGCTCACAACCCTGCTCCCTGAAGGATCAGAGCACTTGGAAAGAGGGGGAGCTGGGGAAAGCCCCTGGCTCTGACTTTCTTAGGGGAGAAAGAGCAGGCAGGGGACACGGGCATGGAAAACATTCATCCTGCTTGCTCAGAGCACTGAGCATTGCTTTCAGACACAGCYGGTCCTGGTTTGGTTTCCCAGCTGAGTGTGGAGAATTGCCTTTCCTCCTGTTTTTTTCAGTAGTCATGGGCAGCACTWGCTGCTTGTCAGGGCATGGCTCACCTGATTCCAGGGTCAGGCTGGCCCCAGTGCCCACCCGGTTCCCCCTTTCCAGGGAAAACCCACACCCACCAGGTTTATAATTCCTTCTAGCTGGAGCCAGCGTTTGCCCTCTCTCTGTGTTTCTCTAGGTCCCTTTTTGTCTTGCCTGGCCCCCTGACTCAGGAGGGCAGCTCATTGTCGGTCTTCCCAGCCCAAGTGGTGATGGCTTGGCTTCACCCATTCTAGATGAGCTGAGTCAGGGATAGGGTTTATTGCCATCCCCCAGCACACTTCTACTCCAGCCCAAGAGACATCCCTGAYGTGCTGTCACATAGGCATTTATATACTGCCTGGATATTGCTTGGGAGAAGGTTTTCAAGCCTAATCCGTTGTCAGGGCAATCAGCAGTTGCTGTTGATGTGTGCACACTGTCTGCAACTGCTAATAACAGAGCTCAGGCTTCTGGACGGGGTTTTGTGTGTGATAGGACTGACACACAAGGCATCCCAGTAGTTTGACAGCTGGCTGCTCAATTCCCAAACGCTCCTCATTAATAGCTGCACTTTCTGCATAACAAAAGAAAACAAATCCAAAACAAAGCAAAAAGATTTCCTGTTCACACATGCACGCAAGAGCCCTTCATGAACGCGCTTTCAGTACTCAGTTGCTTCTCCCAGTTCAACTGACCTACAGAAGACAGACAATAAAATAGAATTAAATAGGTGCTGACTTACAGGTCACAGRCCCTGTAAATCAAGAGAAAGCCCTCCTAGTTAGTGACTCTGGCTTTCTTGCAGGTCTGCAGAGTTTAGCAGTGTGGTCCCAGAGCTGAGGTCGGGCAGACACACCAAGCTATTGCAGATGATTTACCATTTGATGCTAATTAGATTTAAAGGAAGCTCTAGGATGGAAASTGCATTTGTATTAACAGGAGGTTCACGYTCAKCTCGGCACCGAGTGCTTTAGTGAAYGATGCAGTTTCCATTCCACGCCTGGGAGTCCAGAGGGAGGGAAATGAACTCCTCCGCTTCTGGCTGAATCCCAAAAGGGCCTAGCCTTCTGTGCCAAGCTCTGCCTACTCCAAGGTGAACACATGTCATCTTTTATCGACCCCAAGAGGGACCCCTGTCCACAGTGCAGCACGGGGCACGCAGCGTCCTGGACCATCAGCCCCGTTCAGAGCAGAAGTGCAGCTTACAGACTCTGAGTTCAGCTCTACTCCACCTTTTACTTCTTACCCTGCTGTTTTACAAAGAAAACAAGGGGGAAAAAATAAATGCTCCCAGCTCTTCAGTGACACAACTACTTCCCTGAGTGTGTGCAAATGCCCTGGTTCCTTGGCTTTCTGAATGATGTCTTCCTACAAGTAAGCAGCCCTTGACAAGAGAGCATGTGTTCAAGTTAATTAACAAGGCCTCTCMTTAGGCAAAGCCATACACATCCTGCAGAATGAGGGTACCTATGCAAAAGACATTTATGTTTCCACAGACCAAAGCTACTCTTGCCTAAGCCTCCTTAATGCTTGTAAACCTACCCTGTAAATCTCCAAGTTTGGGGKTTTTTTTTCTCCAAGGTATTGCTAGACAAATTGGTAGCTGCACCTCGCTGCCCTGCCAGTGGCAGATCCCTTATCATCTCTGCTGTCCCTCACCTTCACAGGGTATTAATGATGGACAACTCCTTTCCTCTCTCAGGATCTTCAGCTCGGGGGCCTTTCACCTAAGTGAAAGTGTGTGCTGATCGCATCCTGAGACAGCACTTGTTCAGTGCCTCAAACCTGGCTGACGCTCCCCTCACCACTTATCTTCAGTGCCAGCAGCTACAGCCATGACATTACCCTGACCCTGAGCTCCCTCCGGGCAGCGTAAGTCCCACTTGCTGCCCGCCCATCCCCTCTGTCAGCTGAGCGCTGCTGGCACAAGCGTGGTGAGAAAGAGATGGGGAMCAAACCACCGGCATAACGCCGAGAGAAACTGCTGACTGGTGGAAGCATCCCATGGCTGTTGTCCCCATCTCATCTGGCTCCTTAGCATGCTGGGGTGGAGATGCTGGGCTGCCCCGCAGCACGGAGGAGAAAAGCAACCTCCCCGAGCGYCCAGGGGATTTTTCTCACACCTCAGTGTTCACTTGAAATTCTTCAGCTCTTTCCGTCTTGCACAGAAACTCTGCAGGGTCTCAATCTCATTGTGCCATGTTGCATTACTCATCCTGGCAATGGGTCTTCTCAGGCAGCTTGTGACAAAGTAATTATGTTCTGTGGGGAAAAGCTGTTTTTGACAGAGAAAGCCACTCACTGATCTCTGCTGAAACTCTCTAAGCCTGACATCCCACTGTCTCAGAAAGGTCAGCAATCTGAAGCAAGAGAACGGTATGGGAAGACCTGATCACCACAGCTGCTTAGGAGGTTGGAGAGGGTGAGCTTCAAGGAGGTCTGTTCCCCTCCTGCAGCTTTGCTCCCATTGCCAGAGATGGCTCCTCACTTTTTAGCACCTTTCACCCTCAGACACAGCCCAGCAAAGCCAATCTGAAGGACCATAGGGCAACACCCCCACCACCAACACACAGGTTCCCACCACATTTGCCTTGTACAGAAGAGATGTCCTTGAGGACCCAGAGCAGGGGCTCTGGTCATGGGCCTGGGAGGAAGCGATGGAGCTCGGCTGCACACAGGGCATGTACTGCAAAATGAGGTACCACTAGGTGTGCTGGGAAACTGAGACAGCCCCACGGGGAGATCAAAGTTAATACACAGCTTTACCCCCTCCCACATGGGCTGCTCTTTCTCCGCTAGCCTGCACACAGCATGTCTCATCACAGCTCCCTGGGTGCACTGAAGCAGCCCCATTTAATGGCAGCAYAATCCAAAGCACTCTGGTTTTCTCTGATTTTATATTTCTGGTGAAAAACAGCAAAAAAMCACCTAAGGTACCTGAAAGAGCTCATTTCACAGGAATATATTTTGGCATTGCAAAAAACATTTTCCACAGAAAATTCCCAACCAGTGTCTCCAGCATGGCCAAATTCATCCTGCTAGTCTACAACAGCGAGCAGCACTTGCTCCTTCCAAGAAAAACTGCAAAAATCCCATAGGMCCCGGAGACGGGATAACCAAGCACCACATTGTTCCCTGACCACCGCCGCTCAGCTCACACRGTGCCCTGAAGCATGGAGGCTAGTGTCATTTCTGGATTCTTTTATAAAATTTAAGCACAGTTATTCCACCCTTGTTAACTACCTGGTTTGCTTCATAGGCACTAACGAAGCAGGTGCTGTTCATAACTGTCATCCCAGGTGGTGTTGTTTTTGAGAACTCCCTTTTGTCTGAAGACAAGGGCCTTGAAGCTTTAGCTTAGTGCCAGCGATCAAAAACTTCCTCAAACTCTTCTCCGTCTCCCACTTCTATAGGCAGGGGATGGCAGAGGCTGTATCAGCAGCCCCACAATGCTCTTTGCCAGGGAAAGGTGTTAATGTTGAYTCACACACACAGACTCTCCAAACACAAGTGCAGAACCAACAGTTTTGCTATATGTGAGCCACAGGTTTTTTTCTTTTTTTTTTTTTTCTCAAGGCAGATTTCTCTCCATTACGGCTCTGTTGTGTTGTAAGGACAATCTTTTCTCTATTAAGCTGATTATCTGCTGTTAAAGGGAAAGAAGCTGAATGCAGGAGAATGCATGTGCTACCTTTCGGGGGGAGTGGAAGGGCTCTTGTTGCATCCAGGGAAGATAATTAAGCCCTGATTGATTCTTCACTTTTGTTGCTATAGCACTGGCTTAACCACATTTTTCAGTGATCGATTTCAGTAGATAACACTTGCTTTATGAGCCTTGGGTGGCAGTGTGGCTTTTCTGCCTCTGCCAGAACTGCAGGGAGATGCAGAGCAGCTGGGAAGGGAGAGGGACTTCATTTGCTGCCCTGAGCCTGGGCACCCACACGTACCTCTCACAGGAGAGGGGCAGTGTGAAGCTATCCCTCTGCCTAGGGTACCGAGGTAATGGACACCGGCTCGGCTTGGTTTAAATTAGATTCAGGACACAACAATTTTCTGCTCTCTGTGGGAGAACACCTCTGACACCATCCTCCTAGCCCAGAAGCATTTTGCATGTGTTGGTGTTGCCACCTGCATATGAAATCATAGCTCAGCCCCCCCTCGAATCAGCTTATGGTTGCTCCTCATGGATCTGAAGCACTAGGTAAGAGCTGGCAGTGTTGGTAAAAGGGAACATAGCACAGCAGAGGCAGACTGGGGCTCTCAGATCCAAGTCTCAGCAGTGTTGAGTACCTGGGTACCTGCCAGATGGAGAAGCTCCATGGAGTTGTGGATGGGATTTTTTAAACACAGCTAGAGAGCACAGGTTTGTCTCCCTTCATACTGGGAGACCTGCAGCACACGCTGCATTGCAGGCACAGGCTTACAGTGCAGCACCATTACGCCTCATTCTGTCTTGCACTTGCTTTTTCATGGCTTGTGCCACGACTGAGCCTGAATATAAAAAAACACAATGTTCATCTGAAAAGCAATCTTTGACAGCTGCCAGTCTGAGACAGCCTCTCACTGCGACCCCTACTTTGGCCACCTGAATGGCTTTTTAGCAGCTCTGACCCCCTGCAGCTTCCCCCCATCCTTTCCCACAGGACACTATTGCAAATAATTTCAATGCATCCAGAACCATGAAGTCAGTCAATTTTCCCCACAAAAGAGAAATGATAATCTTATTTAAAAAGGTGGAGAGTGAGTGCAGCACATCCTGTCTTTGGCGAACCCCACTGCCCTAAGAGCAACCATTCCTGCCAAGCGTGTTTTTGAGTGGGGCATACGGCAGAGCCCAGGGACCCTGCCTTTCAACATCACTTCCCAACACCTTGTTCTTAAACCAGAGCATAACACTTGCTGTTCAACAGCATCTGCCCCGTCTAGAGAGAATTATTAAATAGGAGGTGAGCAGTAAGGATGCCAGCAGATGGAAAGTGAATGCAAACAGAGCAGGGAACTTGGCAAAGGCCTGGACAAAGGACCAACAGGTCCCRTGTCCCCAAAACATGCCGTGTCATTTCCACAGGTCCGGTGCAGGCTGGGTGAATAGGCGATGGATTCATTTGCAAGACATCTGRGAAGAGAAATAACAAATCGTCTGAAGCCACCCTTGCACCATACCCTTAGAGGACAAGAAGGGGCTTTCAGAGCCTCTGTCAGCCACTGTCTTACACAGGTTTMGGGGCAAGACACAATGAATCCGCGTTTGTGCTTGTGTGCATTCCCACGCAGATGCAGCTGTGTGCAAAATCCAAGCAGACCACGTTTCCCCTTTTTTCCAGCGTTACCCACCCCTGTTGAGCTCATCTGTCATCACACAACCCCCCCACCGCCGCCCCGGAGACAGAGGAACAGTGGCCCGCTTCCTCCAGGGCGACGCGACGGGGGGAAAAGCAGCTCTCACCAGCAGCTGCCAGTGTTCACACCAGCGAACTAGAGGCTTGCTAACTACTTTTAATTGCCCGCTGCGGTAGCTGGTGACAACCAGGAAGAGTTCACAAGTTCATTTGGTGGGCGTTTTCCACGGACCTCTTGCACAGTAGACCCTAGTCCATGGCAGGGAGCTCCAGCACTAGGGAAACACAAGCAGTCAGCAACATTGTCTGCCTAAGCCTATGGCTCTGCCCAGGCACTTTCCAGTGTGGTAAGAAAAAGATCTATTTAACTAGGTGGGTCTCCTTCAAACAGGCCCCCAGCTGGCTGGCTGAGCCAGAGCTTCTCCCAGTCACCTCGCAAGCCTTAATTCATTTGCTAAGAGGTTTGCAGGGGCTTGCACCGTCATCTGACTCAGAGCACCACACCGGGGGGGTAACAGAAAGGAGTGAGAAGCCACTGCACGTGGACAGTCGTTTGAGAAAGCAAGGTGCCATAGGGGCAAGAGCTAAACTGGTAGTGTTTCATCATTACTCGCCTTATGTTATGATCTTGCCAAGAGGCTCTATCACAAAGTAGGATCCACCTGGTGCCAGGTGCTGTACACAGTCCTGACCAGAGATGGCCATTAGCAAAACAAGCAAAATATAGAAGAGGTCAGTGCGGAAGCTGAAGCAGGGAACATCTGCACGGTCACCAACATCTCCTGATCAGTAGTTCCCAGCAAAAACGTGGTCCCCAAATGGGATTGAGAACAAGCTGATTAACTGTATTTGAAATACTTTCAGGGTAGCTTAGGAGAATAATCCTCCCCTCCRGGCTGTGCTCCAGAAGAAGGTTCAGGGCTAAAGGGACCTTTGCTCTGGGCATCTGTATATCATAGAAATGGAGGATTTGTTCTTACTGAAGTAATCAGGCTCTAGCTGATTCTAAATTCAAGTAGCAAGCCTTGGATGCTGCAGTGGGAACAGCACCAGGATCTTAGTGAAACGTGTGTCTTCTTTCTCATTGCAGTGGTTGTATAGAGGAGCAGGCTTGCCCTAGATGTGAACTACTTCAAATCTTCAGATGGAGAGGGAGGGGATGGGAGGTTTGTTCATCTCAAAATGAATAGAACACCCCCAAGGTAAAATATGGAGGGGTCTTTACATACATCCATCCCTTATAAATCCCCCACAGTGCAATCTGTAGGCAGTCTCTGCACACCAGCTGGCAGTGCTGCTGGCAGATAGACTAGATAATGCCACAGTTGTGCTCTCCCTCCCCGCAGCCCAGCCATTCATTTGGGTCTCTCCTCTCTTCGCTTCATTTCTCTTCTCTAGAAATGTATGGTAAACAGATTATCCCCAAGTCTTCCAGCCCTCTTTCATATTTGATTGAAATTCATCAGTTCAAAAGTTATTGCTGGTAGAAAAACAGATGCAACTGCATAAGCCTTGATCCCTTTGAAAAATCAGAGCAACTTCTGCAGTGGAGGCACAGGTGGGGTGTTGTTGAGCTACAGAGCACTGGCAGAAAAGACAAGGGAGCATAAGGAGACAAATTCCCCGGGTGAGGCCAACCCACCAGTGTCAAACTCCAATTTCTCCTCTACATCCTATTGCTGCCGAGTGCACAGACCCATAATCCTGACTGTGGCCACCACTGCTGACTTAATCCTACATAGGGACATGTGCTCTGAACCATTTTCTTCCTTCCCTTGTGCCTGACCAAACTTTTTCAGCCACATGCCTGCTTGTCAGTACCCTGTGGCTTGCCCAGGTGACCCTGTACTTAAAAGCTGCTGCTATATGAGCTGCATGGTTTTCCACTTACAGAAGACAGGCTGGCGAGGTGTTCCTGCCATAGGAAAGCAGAGGAGCAGCTGGGTTCTCACCTGACTACTTTATCCTGGTCCTTCTTCCTTGGACTGTCCTTTCTCTGCATCTCGATGTATTTCAGCATCTGCAAAGTGCAGGTCTCCAGTGTGGAAGAAGACATTGTGCTCACCTGTTTCATCTTTAAGGCRTAAAGTCTGCTGTTGCCACTCTGCCAAAGTAACACACATTTTCACATGTACTAGTCTACCAAAAGCTGAAACATGGCGATTTCTCTCTTCCACCTGAGAGCCAAAAAAGCATCCTCCTGCTCAGATCCTTCATTAAAGCAAAGCCAACTAAATTAGCTGCCCTGGGGATCAGATGAAGGCCTGGAAAATGTAACAAAGATTAAAGGGGGAAAAAAACAACTACTGACACTGGTAAATGTGTCTTAATTAAAACTTTTGAAAGCACAATTCAAACACACGCCAGTCATCCTCCAAGCCCCTGCAAAAGTTAATGAGATTAATTTCTCTTACAGTCCCCATTGATCTGTGAAGTGCAAAAGGGAGTCAGAACTGCAAATGAAAAATTGTGGGTGCAGAGCTAGACACTGATTGCATGTACGGGAGTGTAATTCCAACATGACCCCTTGCAGACTCCACTGGCATTATTCCAGAAAGCCATGGTGGCAACTACTGGGTTGTGCTGTGCGGCCAAAGGTGTGCCTTGAATGACAGAAGCAAAAAGTGATGCTGAAGAAGTCCACCTCATGCACCAAATGTCAGGAAAATCAAACTTCAGGTACTGTGGTTTTGCTTCTTCAATGGAAAAGGAGGAGATAATTACATCTTTGATTTATGGATAATAAAAGTTGAAGGTTTTTTATTTTAATCAAAAAAATCCCCCCACAGTTGCACACTGTTCCAAGCCTCTAATAACCCAGCCCAACAGTGGGAGAATGAACAGACTCTGCAAACTTCCTTGCAGAAAAAAGAACGGACTTGGTCTCCCACAATTTGCAATAAACATCCCCTATTCACACAAAAACAAACACGAGGGTTCTTTAGGTGTGCAAGTCTTTTAAGATCTATTTAACCCAGCTTAATGCAGAAAGATCACAAGCTTGATTTAGACTGGGTCAGGGCTAGCTATTTGCTTAAAGCAAATGCTCTGTTTACCCTGGGATAATCAGCGAGCCTTTCCTTGCCCGCTTACTCTGATCCTCTCCCTGTTCAGGATTTCTGCTCACACAGGAACAGCCACATAGTGGGAAATGTAGAGCAGAGTACCCCACATGCCCTGTGCTGATCTGGAGGAGGTGGTGGTCTACATGTGCATTCCAGGGAAAGTGGGCGAAACTCCCACCAGTGACCTTGAGGGAGCTTCAACGAGAAGAGGATCTGCCTCATTTTCCTGGGTTGGATGTCAGATGAGACATCGCACTGCTCCACTCCTCCTACAGACAGATTTGGGGCACAGAGCAGTGTCCCAGGAGATGGCACCTGGTTGGAATGAGACATGGTACAAAAATTCCCAAAGAAAAATAACAAGTATTTGCATATTGTGGGCTTGGAGGAGTTTGCTATTGTTTGACAGTTATTGGGGGGGAGGGAGTTTTTTGGGTTTTTTGGTTGTTTTGGTTTGGTTTTTTTTTTTACATAATAGTACCTAGCACTATTAATACTACTGCTCATTAGTGAGCACTCTGTTACTTCCTAGGAGAAAAGAACTGGAGAAACTTCCTCAGCAGAGTCATAAAAGGGTCATTAGGAAAAGGAGAAGTTGATTTGGAAGAGCTGTAAATGAGCAATTTTATGGAAAGAAGGGGAGAGGGAAGAAGGCAGGAAAAACGTGCCCTCTGCAGAYGCACGCTGCTTTCTTTAAGTCACTGTTTGGCGTTATAAACCCTGTAAACAGTGAAACAGTGCTCTTCAGGAAAGAGCAGGTCCTGAGCTCCCCAGGACAAAGTCTGTGGCAGCACAGATGCCACGACAGCAGGACAGCAGAAGGCAGAACAAGCCAAGTTTGCATCAGACCATGGGCAGGGGTGCCCTGCCAGCCAGAGCACACTCCCCTCTGCCCTGGGGCACCAACCCACCAGACACCCAAAAGCTGATCTGTCAAAGCCACAGGCAACCTCCTAGGCAAGAAGAGAGCCCAGGGCATTGCTAGTTTTGGATGAGGCTGACACAGGGCCACTGCCCCTGGGGTCTGTCCCCACTCCACTGGGGACAACTCTGCTCTGCACGAGGTTTGCACTTGCCTTTGGCTTCTGTGCGGAGGAAGGGGCTCCACACAAGGGCACCCCAATCTCCCCAGCACTCAGGTCAGAGGTAATGCAGCAGCGGCTGCTGGGGATGCTCTGTGTGTGCCTGGACCGGGCAAGCCTGGGCTCCGGCACAGTGAATTACCTTCTGGTGCCCTCTGGTGCCAAGAGCTAAGTAAGGTGGCCTTGCAGCTCCGGCACCCACAGCCCTCCTTCACCCGGCTCTGTGCATCTCACCACCCTCTCTGCCTTCGTTAGGCATCATCCCCACTCACACCAAACCCTGTCAAGGGGCTGTTAGGGTGTCCCAAGGCGCTTGTTTTAAGCAAGGAAAGAATTTACGCTCTAGAAAGATCCCCCCAAATCCCTCACGCTGGGCCCCTTTTGACTCAAATCAAAAGGCTGTGAGCTCACCAGGAAGCAAAGAAAGAGATGGAGGTCCTGCAGGAAGCCTGAAGCCCTTTCTGCTGCATCATGTGGCAGGGTGACAAACAGGCTCTTGCAACACACAGGAGATGTGTTGGGATCTGGTGACAAGGGTCCCAACCACCCCTTTCTCATTTGTTGGAGGACTGGACTATAGGCTTACAAAGGCACTGCCCCCGCGTCTCTCAGTGAGGTAGGAGCTGTAGAGCACAGTTCTTTAGGAGAAAGGGAGGGCTGAAGATACCTAATTCAGTCCCTACCTGTGCCACAGTTGAGGGACAGGCCGCTGTGTGAACTCCAAGAAAAAAAAGGAGCAGGGGGCAAAAAACACCCAATATAGTCCCTCTCATTCTCTCTCTATGTTTTCCACAGGCTTTGGAGTCTGATTCAGAAGCTCTACGCAAGTAGGACTGGTGATAAATGTAACTTACCATGCTTGCCCCATTCCTTCTTGGTGGGACATTTCAACAGAGSGTTTACCTAATCCCTTCCTACAAGGAAATGCTAAGATTATTTTTCTGCAGCTTCTTATGCATCACCCACACTGCCCTGCATTAGGACTTTTCTTCAGGCAATAAGATGTCTTTGCTCAGAAAGGAGCACAGTTCATTGCTGGGGCAAGTGAAAGGCAACCGTCACCTTCTGCTCACCTGAAACAAATGCACATACACAGACTGAGGTCCACCACTCTCAGCCCTTCAGTGAGACATCAGTTCACCTCCCAGTCTCCTGAATCTGGCAGCTAGTTATTTCAGGTGCATCACAAGGTCTGGCAACCAAGCCCTTTCCCCAGACTTGCAAGCTCCTCAGAGCATGGGCCAACACTGCCTGGAGACGTCCTCTCTGGAAACCAAGTACTGACCCTGGGGAATCCAACCCCAGAGCTGAAAAGCTCTGCAAGCCACAGAGCGCCAAACTACCCCTCTCCCTGTGTTTCTCTTGCTCTCTGGAGAGCACCTAGAGAAAAACCTCACCTCTTCTGAGCCTAACGCAGCCCTTTCCTGTTGTCAGAACACCTTTTGCAAATGTGGGGCAGTGTTCTCCTCTGCCACTGAAACCACAATCCTCTTCCTACTGGCTCTGCTCCACACAGCCCCCTCGGGTAGGTACCCCTAAAACTTCCTTGTCTCCCTCACTCAAACCCCACATCTCCACGTCAGGGGAAGCAAGACACTGGGCCCATCTTCTCCGTCAGGCTTCTCCCCACACAGACACCCATATACAAGTCAAGAACTACATCCCCAGGGCTCACTGCCCGTTTCTCAGGGATTAAATTTCCCCATCAATCTGAAAGCACATGACTCTCCTCACCCCCACATCACTTCTCAGTGTTGCTACATCCCAGATATCTGCCCATGCTTCCACACAACCCCTGAGGATCACAAAAAGTCCCTCTCTGTTGCAGGACCGGTGCTGCTATCACCAAGCCAGAGCTTTGTGGCTGGGCTTCGAGGCATGTGGTCATCAGCAGGAGACAAAGTCTGCATCAGAGCTGCGATGATTCAGGGGGTTTTAGGGTGACTTTTCTTCCTTCCTGCCAGCCAATAAGAGCACCCAAAGCGGCACATCTTCCCCTGCAGGAAGCAGGGCGGTCACTCCTCTTGCTGGCGGGCTCCTCTTCTGAAGTAGTGGAGATGGCAGTGAACTTCACCTGCAGCTTCTCTGCGCTTTGCTGTTTAGCACTCTGGAGCTTCACCAGGACTTCAGGTGGTAAGAATGGAAAATACTTTCTGTTTTCCTTGTGCCTTGGGTTCTGTGAGTGCTGCTTTCTAATGCAYTGGTAAATAACAGTCCTTCTCCGACAGCTGCCCATGCTGGTTCAGCACTGCAGGGTTCAGACTGCAGCTGAAAATCCAACTGCTTAAAAGACTTTCTCCCCTTGTAGCAAACCGTGTTATCCAGGGACATCATCGAAGGATTTTGAAGTCAACTTATGGTTTTAACTTATTTGTCAGTGTTTAAACTCTGCATGACCTTGATTATTAAACCTAAAGACTGTGGATAACAATTTGACTGCTAAGTACAGATGGGCACTTGAGTGCCGATTAGCTGACTTTAATGAAACATTACTCCGTATCGTTTCTTTCTTTGCTGAGCAAGGAAACTCAGCTGGCCTTAAATCTTCAGAATGGGAGCTGCAGACAGGAGTGTGTTCTCTCTGAAGGTTTTAGTTCTACTTCAGTTTTACTTTGTCTCCCATGCTCAGAAAGTACTAATGCACTCAGGGATGGTGTTTGGTTAGCCAGTAGCTTTTTGTTTCGGCTGTGGTTTCCTTTGGGGGTTGCACAGGCATGCAGGAACTCTGCTACGTCTTAAATGTAAAGATAAAGCCTAGCCTTGCTCCTAGTAATGGGGAGGAGGTTTTGAAAGCACTTCATGGAAAAAAAAAGCAACCTGTTGCAATCTGCCTATTTGCTTCACTGCAGGCTGGGAGAGAGCATCCACAGGATTGCTCTCTCATACTGCAGGAACAGGGCCCCCAAATTATTCCTCAATGAGGAAAGCACAAGAGAGAACCTCTTAATACAACATTCAACTCATCTCTGCAAGAACAGCCCTCTCTTGCTTAATAACAGGCAGTTGCCTGTTAACTCAGAGCAAGAAAAGCATCTACCCTACTACCGTCCAACAGAAGGAGGAGGAGGGTGGCCAGATTTTCCCCCCCTCTCTTCACATTTCCAAACCCAGAAGCAAGGATGGGGTCTGAAATACAAATGCTCTGACCCTAAGCATCTCCCTGTAGAGCAGCAAGAGCTGTTTTCTCAGGTCATGAGATCACATCCTTTGGGCCTCTGAGTATTGTAGGTGCCTCTGAGTATTGTAGGTGCCTGGCCAAGTCATGCAGTGCCTCTGCTCCCACCCAGGCCTGGACAACAAGTGTTTCACCAATACTGGTATGCTTAGAGCCCTGCACTGTTCTCTGACCCTCTGGGCCATTCTGCTTTGCTCCTGGAGCGGGGCCATCACCTTACAYACATTCAACTTTTTAAAGTAATGGCCCTCAAGGGCCAAGCTAGGGAAGAAGCTGTCAGGAAAGGCTGTGGTGGAGAAAATCAGAACTATAGGTCCCTCACATCAGAGTTTCTGGGTTTTGGAAATACAGTGGTGCAAACTATTCCAAACGGCAAAAGTGATTTCAGACCAGTGTGTGCGCCACGCAGGGACCACCTTGAATGAGAATYAAAGCACATGAAGAAAAACAAATCCTAGTCTTGAGGAATTTGGGTCACCAGAGGAAAACAGGGRGGTAAAGTTTTTCCACAAGGGCTCAGCAGATTTTATACCCACTTTTCTCTGGTATGAGTCATTCTCAACACCAAGTTGCAATGGGTGAAGGAGGTGAAAAGCCCAGTACCCCTTGGTGAAAGCTGGGGCAAAAATATACTAGCCTACCACCTGCCTACAACACATGGTGTATTACCAGCATGCTACCTGTCTACAACACGTGGTCCAGCTTGCTACCCTGTGAGTCCACCTCTCCAGATATTGCATTTCAGAGGCCTTGCCACGTGTGACACTGCTGGATCTACCAGGCACTGGAGTCAGGAACAAGGACACTTTGGACTCTGACTCTTGCTTTGAGTAACACATTTCAGTTTTCTTCCCATACACACAGCGTGACTTCACAGCGAGCCTCACTCACCCTGCCAGCCCATGCCTAAAAAAGATGTCACCATGACTCAAGAGGTGTTGAGGGCTATTAAGCCACAAAGGGACCTTGTGCTAAGATTGAAAAAGCCTGCGGTTATCTCCTACTACAAGGGACAGTATCTGCTGTCAACAACCCCACCACTGCCACATCTGACTTTCCAACAGGCGTCAGCATAGATTCAAGCAAGGTCCTAGAGAGCAGCCAGAAGAGCCCAAGCCAGTGACCCGCTCTCAGCCTGGCAGCCTGTCTCAGTTGCTAGGTGAGCTCAGGAAAAAGCTGGTTCCTATAAGGTATTGGGTTGCTATTGTTGGCGCAGGAAAAAGCATGGCATCCCTGAGCAAGAAGACAGCTGGCCTTATGGGCAAGGCCCAAACCAAGGCCCTGCTCTGCCACAAGCTTCCTTTCTGACTTCAGGCAGATCCTGCATGGCCTTCCTGAATCACTTGTGGGTCCCACCACCTTAACCCCCAGGCAGAGTCCCTGTTCAGGACAAGAGGACAAATGGATGCTTTGGAAAGTCCTACCCATGAGCTGAGCACTGTATACGATGTGCTGCCTGAGAAATACCTTCAGTCCTAGGCTGCATGGTCATGAGTTTCTGTGACTCTTGAATCCCACCCTTGCTGCAGTGGGAAAATATCATCCCACAGAATRTAGTCTCGGGACCTACAAGTGGATTCTAGGCTGTTAGGTGAAAAAACAYTGCCAGGTTGCCCAGCACTGGCTGCACACCCAGTTCCAACAYAGATCAGAGATGTGGGACAGGAAAGCTTGTCACCTCCACACCAGACACAAAGCCACCTGCAGAACATCCGCTCCTCTCAGACACATGGCCTGGGTCTCTCAGCTCCCACCTGCAAGAAAACATGGGAGTCATTAAGGTATCTGGGGTATCAGCCAGGAAGAGACGTGAATTTGGACATCCTTGGGTTGAGGAGGGACATGGAACTGAGTCTCTTCTTTGCAGGTCAATACTTTAATCCCTGAGCAATGTTACAAGGGGGTGCAGCAATTACCACCTGCGGGGGAGGATGTGATAGTGTAACTAGGACATACATAAGTAACGCAAAAGCTGAATTTTTGCAGCCTYCTATGCTGATGATGGCATGTAATGCTGGTTGGTTTTTTTTTTTAGTAGACTGAATCACCAGGTTGCCTCTCTCTCTTCTACTTGGGTTTCTCAGTACAAACTGGCTTAAATACACAGTCTATGCTCTGTGCTTGGCTGTTAGTGAGAGATCCAGCTGTGAAAAAAAGGCTGGAGGTGATAAAAAGCTTGACTTTCACAGCAAATTTAGTACAAGCTGTGTGTGTACAWTTATGTGCACATGCATACGCAGGCTCATGGCCTGCACACACACAGTGTGAACTCCAAGGGCCACCTCCTGCACTGGCAGGTCTTGGCATCAGCAGCGGCTGCACAGCAGCTTGCACAGGTTGAGGATTTTTTCCTCTTGTTTGTACTTCAGAAGCGGGAAAATGGAGGGGAAGGCAAATGTAAAAAGGGAGGAAATAATGACATCAACTGTGAGCTTCGAGCTTCTTCTGAATTATTGAAAGAAGCAGGACATGGGGAAATTAGCTACACAACCAACTGAGAATAAATATACAGTAATAAGAGCTGTGTAGGAAGAAGTGCTCAAACTTGAAAGCTCATGGGTTTCCCCCCACCCCCCAGTCTCCATTTCCTACACACCCTGCTCCTCCACTTCATGGCTGTGATAATAAGATGGTCCTTGGCATTTGGGTCAGGGCAACAGCACTTCAGCACCCAAAGCAGCCCGTCCAGCAAGATAGTGGGGAGCTAGTCCAAGTTCTGCCCCAGGCCCTTCCCTGCCCAGCTGGAGAACAGGGACACCCTCTCCTTTGTCAGCATGTAGAGGGAGGCTGTCTTTCCCCCACCTTTATTACCATCTAAATCCCCCTAAAATAAAAACCTCAAGATGCCATCAAAGGATTAGGGGGGGGGGAGTAGGGRGGAGGGGGAAGACTTATGTCTGCAAGTTAAACTTGGCATGCCAACTAAGAGCAGCAGGGTTCTGCCAGCCAGTGTTTGGTAAGTTATCAAAATTATACTGTACTCTGAGCAACATGATCTAGCTTTATAACTAGATTAAAAGTTGGACCTTCTATGACCTGGGAGTCATACCAGAGACATTCTAAATAATACTCATGATACCCTGGCTTCTTCTAAGTCAGTTTGAGCTCTGCTACCACTTCTAGAAGCGTCTTTTTCTGTCATTTCATTCCACAGGATTGTTTCACCATTTCAAACATATAAAGGAAAATTACTTTGTAATGGATGTGAGCAGAGTCCTCCGGAAGCACAAGTGCATGGGACAAGTAAGAAGGTCTAGCATTGTTTCAGACAGCTGAAGCTCCCACTGTTTCAGGCACCTAATGTGTTTTGCACTCATGTTTTGTGTTGTTTCAGCTACATATGTACCACCACCTCACTCGACCATGAAACCTGGCTTCCCTGTCCCGATGAACACCGACAATCCTGGTGTTCGCAAGGCAGCTCGCTTTGGGGTTTATAGATACAACAACAGTTCCAATGACCTCTTTCTGTTTAAGGAATCACAAATACTCAAAGCCATGGTACAGGTAAGAAGAGCCCAGATTTCTGGTGGTCCTCCAAACCATTTACCAGTTGACCCTCCTACAGAGCACCCAAGTCATGGGAGCCCTGATCCTCCTCAGGACTGCTATCCATGCCTGAAGATAAACAGCACATGTCCCTCTATCCCCTTCAACTGCTCCGCAGGAGCCCCCCCCGCCCTAGTAATTCAACATAACACACTTCCATCCACAGCACCACACACAAATCACAGATGTAGCATTTGATTCCTAGCCAAAACTTTGGCATCCTTTTCCCGTGCCCTTACTTCAAAGGAGGAAACTACTTTCTCTAGATTGTCAGAGGGCTGAAATACATGCTCCATGTGGAAATTGGACGCACCATGTGTGAGAAGAGGGAGCACTCCAGCCTGGACAGCTGTCAGTTCCAGAGGAAAAAAAACCTGCAACAGGTATGTGTCCAATTCCTTCCGGGTACCCAGTAACTGCAGGTGATTCTTGGCCATCTCTAGCTGTGTAGTCACCTTCAGACCAGCTCTGCCATGTCCCCACAGATGTACAAGCCTCCTCTGTGCAGAGCCAGCTGGGGTGAGGCAGGGTTACCAGTATAAGCAGCATAGTACCTCTCATGCATCCAGGGCCAGCTCCCGTCTGCGAGGAGTTGAACCAGACACAGCCATCTAGCCCATATTCCTGGATAAATGAGTGAAACTGGGCAGAAATAGAGTATGTGCTAAATAGAGACTTTTCCTTGGTGGGGGAAATCCTTACAGGGGCTTTCCCACAAGATATGATTACTTAGCAAACAGTACTTTTCCCAGGATAAAGGGGGCAGACAAAAAGATGCTGTTCTCTCCTACCCCATCACGGTCCCCAATGCTGAGAATAACCAGCAGCCACCTGAACTTCGTCACCAATTCCCCTTTTATTTGCAGATGCTGAGATGCTATTTTGAGGTCTGGATAACGCCTTGGTTACATAAAGCGTATGTCCCCGTTGCTCTCTGTCACTGACTCACCTTTCCCCATGAGAGCCTGACTTACAGGGGATCTACCACCATGAGTTTTTCCTTGCCTGGACTGTTGAGGCCAAAACTGAAGTGGGGAACGGCTGTACAGAATCACCACAGAGCTTTTCTCTCAAAGCACATGGTTGTTTTTCTCCCTTAGAAAGATGCTCAAAATCTGAGTGAGAAAGACAAGACCTGCCTTGACTGAATTTATTGCTATCCAGTTGTGTATCTGTTTTTCTAAAACTAAACTGCAGATGAGAGCATGTTGTCATTCATTCAGTAGAGAGCCATCCACCCTCTGGCTGAATTTCCAAGCAGTGTGAACACACCCAGGAAGCTCTGTTGGACTTGCTTTATTCTCTGATGAATCTTCACACAGCTATGATGTAAACAAGTCTAAACCACAGCATGTGTGACTACAACACTGAGAAAAGCTTTACAACAGTGGGATATTTTGCTTGGGGATACACACACACACAAAAAAAAAAAGTCTTAAGAGTCTCCAGTGCTAGAGAAGAGGTTACACCTATCTGTCAGGAATGAGTGAGGTAGAGTTGTTCTTTCTTCAAGACAAGAGTATGGATAAGGCTGTCTTGAAACATACCCACAAGCCCAGAAATTACACAGTCTAACTATAGTGCTTCTACTTTAATCAAAAGCTAATCTATACTATGAAAGGGCATGGTTGCAAATGCCAAGACAAATAAACCCAATCATACTCCCAAAGCATATTTTTGCTGAGGTTAAACAATGTAGTTTCATTCAGGTTAAATAGAAGACATTCAATCTCTGGCTGACCACAGCTTATATTCAAGTTTAGTAGAATGATGGTCTTCTCTAGGTGGGCATTTACCATTCCTTCAGCCTTCACTCTTCATGCATGGGCAGATTATGCTTACATTGGACTAAGGCCTTTATTTGGAAGGATTTGGGTAACTGCTCCCTTAAACCAGCAATAAAGTCTGGGCCCATGTTCAGTCATACACGGACCAGCACTTATAAATGGAGAGGGCCCTGACCTAAGCTATGAAGAACGCTTTCTTTCCACAAACATCTCTTTTCTTCTGATAGTTGTTGCCTTTCTGCAGCAATATTGCAACTCCTATTAGCAGTGACACCTGCACTTTCAGCCTTTATAACAACCATTCAGTCAAGAAAGGACAGTGAAGGGCTCCAGGCCAAGGTCCAGGGATCTTGAGGCAAATGGATCTATTAACAGCATAGCTGCAAAGGTTTGGGAGGCTGGGCAAGTCTCAAGTTCTGCTTCAGAAACACCACTTGTGATAAGCAGGTGGCCCAGCAGCAGTTCAAATTCAGCATCCACTGCCAGAAAGACAGCTGTACTGCATCTTGGGGGTGGCAGTCTCTTAGCTGGAAAAAAAAAGAAGTGCTCAAAAGAAACCTCCAGAAGGGCCACGGATGAATGTAGTGTGGTGCTACATTCATCCATCACACAAGCCACCATTGACAGCCTGATGCCAAAGACGAGGAAAAGGAAAGCCAACTATGATGGCTCGAGTTGTCCACAAAGCAGGAAAGCCAAGCCACAGCTAAGTTTGTAAGAGGGCAAGAGGAGCCAGGAGGAGCTGCTCTCCGAATCTCAAAGGGGTTAGCAATGGTCTCAATCCCTCTTCCACTTCAGCTGGGTGCTTCACACAATGCCAAGGGCTTCCAGCCAGGCTGTCAGGTCCAGACAGCCTGGGCCCAGAACAGGCCGGACAGATCCATGTTACTTCCTTCAGCCAGCAGGACAGCCCGGTGCCCCGCAGCAGAGGTCATCAGCCTTTCCACATGCCACAGGGGGGGCAAGAAGGCAGCACACAATCAGCTTAGGTCTGTGCAGAGATTCGTGCAGGCAATTCAGCACACCGCAGAACAGTCTCCCATTTGTGACCCTTCAAGTCCCTGGCATAAAGGGCTTCATCTCAGTCTCCTCACTGAGTCAATTCCCCATTTGTCAAAGAAACAAAAGTTAAAGCCAGGTGAACCTGGCATCATGCAGGCTGACAAACCCAACATGCTCTTGCTGCTCTCTCAAGGAAAATGCAGCAAGATCGTTCAGACCTCTCTATCCAAACAGGCTTGTTTGGAAGCATGTTTTACATAAAAATGTTGCCAACATTTACTGCCACACAGATGAGCTCACTGCAACCACCACAGTGGGAAAGGAGACAAGCACCTTCTGAGAAAGACAGATTAGCCTTATGTTGACAGCTGCAGCAAAGTGTTTACTGTAACATTACAATAAGAAAAGCACACTGGAATAGCAGCATCCATCCTCCCCCCCCCCCCCCAATAACAAAGTTACCATGAGCACCAAAGAAAGGAGCAGAGCTAAAGTCAACTGAGCTCTTCGTACCACTCCAGATCACTTCGTTCAGGAAGGATTTGGGCAATTAGAGAGCCTTGCATCAGGAGGACACTGCTAGCACTGACCTAAAGAACTGCAGCTAAGTACCATTTAATCACGATGACATGCAGCAGTCAAAAAGCCAATGTCTCTGCTCTCTGCATCTTTGCTAGATTTTACAACAAGGTTAACTGTTCACCAATTCACTCCAGGGAGTTCATACCCTTRCAGAGCTTGCTGGGGCTCTGACATCTATTCCAGGCTACAAAGGCAATCAAGTAAAAATAAATATTTCTAGTAAAGATTTAGGGCATAAGGACAGAAGGGAAAGTTGTTCCTGCCAGCCCCAGATGCTGGAGAAAAAGGAACAATCCCAGCAGTGACATTAAGAGCTTCTGGGACAACCAAAGCTGGTGCTTCAGAGGTATGGGTTCATGCAGGAGTGCTACGAACAAGTTGAAGGTGCGGCTTCTTTCAGCTTCAGATCTCTCTCCAGTATGCTGGAAGCTCTGGGCTCAGTGCATGACATACTTTCTTGGCTCATCTGCTTATGAGGATACGTAGCCTCATCCGAACAAGAGTTCCCTAACAGTCTGCTACATGGAGGGACTGGCTGCACACTGAGGAGACCTCCATGCACACAGTGCTACACAAACTAAGCTAGCCTGCATTTCACCAGAGCTTCACAGTGCCCCGTGATGATCAGACGGAGATCTGCATATGCTCAAAAGCTTTGCTATACCAGTTGTACCCGATTTCACAACTTGACTGACTTCCAGGACCCACTGACAACTGGGGGAGTCATACATGCAGCTGCACAGAACCAAGACAAGGTTCTTATCTAGCAGCTAGATAAGGAGACTTCTGCTGACTGGGAGGAAAAAACTTGTATATGCCTAACTACAATCACTTACTGCTAAATTTTTCAGTCCTTACCTCAAACAGAGCAGCAAAATGAGCTGCCCCATGTACTTATTCTTTTACAGCACTCTGTTTTCTAAGCAAGCTARATGAGAAGGTCAAAGTGTCAGCATCATCAGATCTCTGTTGTGATCACTGAGCAGACAGACCCAGAAGCTTAAGAGGTCATTATCTCATCTGCAAAGGTTACTGCTACAAAGCAGACTCAGATTTAAAGGAATYGGATTTACAACAAAGCTTTGCGATCACTTTCATCAACTGTTTACACTGAGATATCAACCTTTGCATAAAAGTGTCAGGGGCATACCTGATTTATCTTCCAGCAGTTCTACTATAGAAGTTCGTTCCAGAAAAGAGACAAGGCACTTAGCCGTGGAATAGCATTTTAAATAGCTTTAGCAAAATCTTCTTGATACTTGTGCCCTGCAGAAACATCTGTTCCACCAAGGCAAAACAAAACATACCTTCAAAATGCACCGCTGTGGCGTACTCCAGCTCAGTTCCTTTTCCTTAGGCTGTTTTACTGCAGGGCTTCACGCTAAAGCAAAGATTTCCCCAAGCCCTTCAGGAGACCGGGCACTGTTCTCCAATTCCACATCCCATAATCTGTCCCAAAAGAAGCTTGGGTAAGACGCAGGAAGCACCCTCAGGCTCTTCTGGGAGTTGTGCAGAGAGGGTTTCCTCCCTTCTTAGGGAGCCATAGCCCCTTTCTCGCACCACCAAAAAACAATCTTGCCCTAACAAGATCTTCGGATACTGCTGTAAATGATTCTGCTTCTTCCAGTGTGGGCGATGTGTCCACACTAGAGAAGAACCAGCCTCAGAGCTGCAAAGGTGTCATGTTCCTGCACTAATACCATCACGCGAGAAGACAGAGCTGTTTTTTTCTGATCCTGACTTGTTCCAGCTTTCCCCATTGCTCAAGGCAGATGTGTCACCATCCATCTGAAACTGTAACATGCCATTGACTCACACTTCTGTGGAAGCGGAACAAGCCCGTAAAAGCAGTCTTCACAGGAGCACCAAGAGGAGTTTATGCCAGTTTGTTCATTCCACAGGCATTTTAATGCTGTTGCATTACTCTGGGAGGATTGCATTTCAGGAACCGTCAGGGATTAAAAGCACCTGAGCTTCTATGAAAATACTTTTCTTAAGCACTCCTTATGCTTAGTAATGAAAGAGCTGTGTGTCAGTCAACCTGTTTCATCTGCATTCTACAGCAGACCACCCCCCTTCTGCATACAAAGGATGGACTATCAGGATCCAACACAGCAGCAGGGATGGGAGCCAACACCATCTGAGCTCAGGAAAGGCACTTCTTTCAGCCTCTGCAGACTTTGGGTCTCCTTGGACTGGAGGTATGCAGACCCTGCATACAGATACATGTCGTAAGGTCCTTAAACTGCGTAATAACACCTCTGCGTGGTACTGCAGTTCCACCCTGGTCCCCTACCAATGTTGCAACCATCATGAGAGTAATTGGCCTCCTTACAATTTTAGTGGCCGTGGAGGCATCGGCAGTCTTGGGCCAGACACCTCTCTCACCAGGAAGCGTCAAGCGTACTGAATTCCTCCTAGACCTTGGTGCCTCCCATGCCACCATCCCACTCTGCTTCAGGTTGAGCTCTAACTTGCAGGGTCAAGTACAGCACTGAAAAACCTTGCAGACAAGTTTCGGGTCACTATCAAAACACAGGAGACAGCCAGATCACCTCCCTCTGAGGAAAAGACTGACCCATATTTATGTCCATAAAGCTCCAGCTAAAATGAAATGTTAAGGTTCTTGTGACAAATGAAATACCAATGACCCGGTTAAGCAGCCTGTCACCATGCAAAGTTTGTTGCTTAGAATGATATTAAGTTGTGCCACCTACCACAGTTTACATTTGGTGCTTTACAAACTTCAGTGGTCTTTATTTTTTTAAGGGAACTGCTGACTGACCGGACCTGTACCCGGTGAACTCTCTCTATTTGTAGAGGCCGGACAGACAGGCTTTAGTCATTCTGAGAAATTAAATTGAGAAGAACTGCACACKCTGTCCAAAAGCTTAACCTTTAGACAAACTCATTTAGACTGACAGCTATTCGGCTACTTTCCAATGAAGCACAGACAAGAACAATGAAAAATTTCTATTGCCCGGGGAGGACACAATGACAGGCAGGGCAAGACATCAGAAACTATAAAGACTTTTATGGGCACAAATTCCTGCTTGCCTCTGAACTCTACTCCCAGAATTCACCTCCTGCCCTCAGTGCAGAGCCTGCCTTTTGTCTGCCTGCAGTTATTTCCAATGCGGCTGTAGCTAGAGGCCCACTCTGCACAGCTGGAGAGGTCCGGCCAGCAAAGAACCCACACCGCCAGCCAGAAAGGAGTAGTGACTGAACTGTATGAGACGCCAGGGCCAACAAAGAACCCAAGTGCCCAAGGCATCAGCTCAGCTTCTTCCGTGCTACAGCACTAGCCTTCACCACTGACTTGCTGGATTTTATAGGCAAATTGCTCCCCATAGGAAGACTCTTGTGCAGACAGCTCCAATACCTTCATGGTGTCCAGCCTCCTTTCCTGACTATGACACTTGGCAGAACAACCCTCCCTGCTACCACATGATTAAGAGAAGAGCTCAGAAGGCAACAGTCCCAGTGAACAAGGCCATTAGCTATCTTCAGGTTAGGGGAAGCTGCTTCTGGGCTTCAGTTCTGCCATGATTAACCATTTCTAGTCTTCTTGCACCTGCCCCTGAGATACTCATGCCTGGCCACTGTCTGACAGTTTGGACTAGACCGCTCAAAAGTCACGCCAGACAAAGCCACATATTTGGCATTCTCTTTTCCCCTTCCCCAAGAAAAGCAAGTTATTCACGTGACCTCTGAGTCTGCTGTGCTTGCTACAGAGCTCAGAGAGAACAAGAAAAGAACTTCCTGGGACCACAGGATCATCAGTGTACTAAGTTAGTCTCCAAGAGTGGCCAGGAAAGAGTGAGGGGGTGGAAGAGTAGAAAAATGATCAGAATCGAAAAACTCTCAAGAGACAACTCTTCATATGTCTTATCCCTCTTGAGCATCAGCAGCACTATAACTTACTTTCTTTCCCGCTTCATAACTTCAGGGAAAGTGTCTTAAAAGGGAATTAGTCACACAAAAGCCATGACATTTGGCATGCCAAAACAGCCAAGGTCTACTTCACTACAAAAGACAGCACAAGTTATTCATTTAGATACTTTGGCAAATGAATCACTAGAGGTAACTATGCAACAACAGGCAAAGCTGTGCTTGCCCCAAGGCTACCAAGGCACCAGCATGAAACAAGCCCCACAACAGACTTGCTTTTACAACGCCAATTTAAGATCCCATCAAGTTCAACTTTCATACCCTACCAGAATGGGACAAATAGCTGCAAGGCCTGGCAGAGCAATGCTAACCAGCTGCTGTTTAAACAGCCTGCCCTGTGCCGGCTTTCCCCAGAAAGAGATGTTGCAAGTGTGTCCCATTCTCAGCCCTTCTTCAGAGTTCCCACAGCAACAAGTCTGTACGCCCCCAGGCAGGTAACACCTCTCCAGCCTTTCACAGACTTACCACAGCATCACTCCATCTCTGTCCACAACTATTAAGGGCTCATTAAGGGCTATATGGGGGTCAGCTGGACTAAAGGTCAGAGCCTGCAGCAACTCACCTACTAGGCTKCTTTTGCCTCTTACGGAGGTCCCTCCCAAATCCAGTAACCAGCAGGTCAAGCAAAAGGGCTTGCAGCCCCTGGCCTGTACAGAACAAGTCAGCCTGATCCAGCAACCATCAGCTGCTTGCCACAGGACTGCTGCAGCCTGGTAGTTACACAGAACAAGGTGACAGAAGCACTGACAGAAAAGTATCACTTTCATTTGCATATCCCTCCATTAATAAAGACAAGCGCAGAAGGCCAGTGAAAGCAGATGACATTTTTAACATCGCCTTCCCCTTCTCTGGTGCTTCTCATTATATATCAAGCAAATCTTGATTATTTCCTTTTCAAAGGTGAGGAAATTGAGCAATAGCGTAAGTTTATGTTTGACTATCACCCAGTGGCAGAAGAAAAGAGAGCAGCAAAGTCTTCAATCCCAAAGCACGAATCAATCCACTAAATCACACAGCTGCTGAAGCAACCCCTTTGCATCTTCAAGATGCAAAACCTCTTATTTAAAATGTAACAACACAGCCTTTCCTTTGTAGTAGTTGACAGAAAAGCATTCTCTGAATTTACCAAGCAGAGTATCTGTTAACAGAGGAAGTAAACCATTTCCTCTGGAGATGCCAGAAAGCATCCATGAGCTACTACCGTATTCCAAGATTTTCCACCAAAGCCTTCCTCATCCACTATTATAGATTTTACAGAGGCCCTTTCAGTCCACATCCATCTTCAGACACCAGCCTTCCCCAAAACCTTTACCAGTTCTCCATAAAAAGCATGCTGAAGAGGATTCCTGCAGGTGCCCCTCTTCCCTCCCATGTCTCTCGGGAATGGTCACCTACATAATGAACAGGAGACTTCCAGGACCTGGTAAACACAGAGGAAATGCCCTGTGTTAGGGAAGTGACTCTTTTTAAACCCGCTGGAACTAGTCTTTAATAACATACAAAATGCAACTTTCATTCATCATCTGACTACAATGCTATAAAGAAACACAGGAGTCCACAGATAACGATCAAATTTGATTCTGCATGTTGATTAACAGTTAACTGTAGTGTCTGATGTTGATTACACAGGCTGGAATCGAAGAAACCCAAATGGTATAACTAGATTTCTAGGCATGTTCTGGATGTTGCTGCCTCTACCACAGCACCATAGTATGACATTAGAACATGCGCTGTAATCACTCCTAAACAGGAGGTTCTAAAACAGAAATAAACACATGCAAGACATCCTCTTCAATCCAAATCATACACAATTAAATTCCATATGTCACAAATCCTTCCAGTGTAAGAAGACATACAGTTGCATTAAAGGTGACAGATGATCTCTGTTTAAGACGACTCCAAACAGGGCTGGGCGTGGAAAAGCAATGGATTTTCTTTAAAGAGCACATAACCGTATGAAGATGCTCCACCATACTCCTCAGATATGAATAATTATGCATGCCAACTCCAAAGCAAGAGCAGTCAAACCAAGGAAGAGGACAGGTACAGCAAGCTGTACGTTTTCCTATGGCAACAGAGCAGTGCTACTGCACGTTAACAGACTGTCTTTCACTTTTTGTCCTTGGTCACACACTGCCTCAAGCACATGCTTCCTTCGTACCTCTGGAGTATTATAGGACAGTGGCACTTTATCATGGATGGACAGTTAAACGTGCTGAAGATTAAGTCTGCAAATAAATGGAGACCGGAAGGAGCCCAGGTAAAGATATCCATTGTGCTCATGTGCCTCACTAACATAAGCTACCGTCACTCCATTGGGATCATGAAAGCTTCTTCTGTAGGATCCTGTCTCACTAAGTTCAACAACAAGGCTATATTTGGGCACAAACTTTGTCACGGTTTCCTGACTCAGCAACTAGAAGAAAAAGAAAAGAAAAAAAAGAAAATTAACAACAAAAGATTTTGTTCTCCACAATTAGATCTCAGACACTTACACAGTCAAAGACCGTTCCACACTCCTTGGAAGAAGCAGCTAAGAACATAAGCACACATTTTGAGTAAACACCATTAGACAGGCTTAACACATTAACATCTGAAAAGCCCACTTTAAAAAAAAAAAAAAAGACCAGCCAAAGCATACTCTACTCCAGCACTAAGCTGAAAGGATGTCCACGCAGGAGACATCAGCTTGTTCTGGTACAGTTGATGTCAAGCAGCAGACATCATGCTCTGCTCCCCATAACATCAGTTTGTTAAGGCTCCTGCACTGCACCAGGAGAAACAACAGGTTTTACAGGGACAGCACAGAGTTGGTTTTGCTGAAATGGCATTTGCATCGTAAACACTGCTTGTAGATTATTTTTTTTTTGAGAACGGAAGTATTTTCAAATCTTTGTATTGTTTAAAAAGCACCATGCTATTTCTTTAGCATCAGATATCCCTTACAAAATACATTATTCTTGCTCATCCTCATTCTAAAGGGGAGTGTGACATAACAACAGGCATACTGAGTCAGAACAAAGTGTCACCTAGCAGCATACATAACATACACACAGTCTCCTAGGATGCCTAGGGTAGTCATGAGAACAGGTCAGACTTCCCAAATGCTCTTCGGACACCTGGCCATAAGTAGTTTAGGCACTTCGGGTACAAAGGTGAAGTCTTCACATATCCAAATGTAGATCCTGTGTTGCTGCATGGCTAGGGCAGAGATAGTCTCTTTTTCTTTCCTGAGATCAAGATGGAAGGCAACTTAAGAGATATCTACCTGCTACTCAGAGAAGCAAATGTTAGTTTTACTACCTATGAATATACAAGGACTGTTCTACCTGGGGACAACCACAAAAGTTTTAACAATGGCACTAGCGTTGGAACAGGCTGTCCAGGGAAGTGGTGGAGTCACCACCACTGGAGGCGTTCAAAAAACATGTAGATGTGGCACTTCAGGACATGGTTTAGTGCGCATGGTGGCGTTGGGTTGACGGTTGGACTGGACGATCTTAGAGGTCTTTTCCAACCTCAATGATTCTAAAAAAATTTTTAAAATCTTCCTGTGAAGAGTAAGAAACAGGACAAACAAATATTTATCACTTCCATTCCTATACTAAAGGTGATTTTTTTGAAATTATTTTTAATTTTTTTTTTTTTACCTTAAATATCATCCTTTTAATCCATGGTTTTTCAGACAAGAAATCCAACAAAGAAAATCCAGGATTGGGCCGGACAGCTGACATAGCTACCCAATAACCTCCAGAGCTGCTTAACCTGATATTATCTGGAAGGCCAGGCATATTCTCAACAAACATATCTGCTCCACCTTTCATCAGCCCAGACACATAATACCTGAAAGTTATAGATAGTAGGTAGGATTAGGACATCTTAACTCAAGCAGTATAAGTAATAAATAAAAGTCCCAAAAGGGATTAACTTAAAAAAATAAAAAGATTTTTTTTTCCTTATTTTGGTACAGGTAAATACAGCACAGCCATATTCCTCTCCTCAGAAAAAGTCAGCTCACTCCACTATGCTCAAGGAGCCCATGATAGAAAGATTACGCAGTCCAGATGTTTACAGTGAAAGAAAAAATTAAGTATAGAGGAAGGCCACCTTCTCTGCAACTGATAACTATGCATGACTAGAGTGTAGGGTTTCTTTTGTCATTCAACTCATTTATTTAAACAATCTCTAAACAGAGAGTAGTAATAACTTCACCAAAGTCATACTCACCTCCTGATTCTAGCCATGGTTGTCTCCTGCACCAGGACAAAGTCTTCTGCAGGAGAGAGCTGGACACCATTGGGAAACCTCAGCCCCACCATTAAGACTTTCACTTCTTTTGTTACTGTGTCATATTCAAGCAGGCTAAAAATAAAGCATTATATATGGTTTTGAGTGAAGACAAATATTTATTCATCTTGGTTTCATTCTCCAGGCATTCTATCTTACGCACTTCACCTAAGTTAAAAAGGCAGAATAGCCAGGAAGCATTTGCTTATGAACACACGAGAAATACTAAGCCACTTGAGATTGGCAGCATTCATGAAGGATTTAGGCTGAACGTAATACTAACACCTTCCCTTTTAAAATAGATGTTCCATGCAAGTCCACATTCTCTCACCCTCTCCTGGGCAGTGCAGTGTTTGCACAGGTGGTTTATAAAGAGAAAAAACTTGAAGACCAAGGAAGTGGTGAAGTCCATTCCTACAGTTGAGCTTACAGTAAGTTAAATGCCTCGGGGAAGAGATACTTGCCGCCCATCATCTGTGCCTTCCATAATCAAGAATAAGTAGTCTCGTCTTTGCCATTTGCTACTGGAGTCAGTGAAGTAGATTTTCCTCCCATCCCGGGTCACTGTAAGATCATTCACAAATGACAGCTTCTGGCCTTCAATTAGTGTTTTGGTTGACACAAGCATTTTCGTTTCACCTGGTTACAAAAGAAGAAGAAAAAAAAAGACATACAAGACAAGCTTTTGTATGTCCTGCCTTGGAAACGAGTTAAATACTAACATGAAATTAGAAGGCACTTCACATTTTTTCCATTCGTGCTTCTGTTAAGTAATAAGGTTTCGGGTTGTAACGGAACAACTCAACACCAAATGTCAATGACCAGGAGAAAATACGCTTCAGAAAAACTGAAACAGTAGATGATGTTCCCTATTGATAAGTGCCAAACTTTTCACGTTTCTGAATCTCATATGAAACCAAGTGCAAACTCAGGTTCCAACCTTGTAGAAGGATGCAGGCAAGCCAATCACTACTCCCTCTTTCCCAAAAAATCTGTAGGAACAGAGAGTAGTACTTTCTAAACATTAAAACATCAGCAGGTTCATTAAACTGCACTGCCACGGTCCGCTCTGCCACATAACACCAGGCAAATTAGTAAGCTCAAATATCTAAAATTTAACCAAAATCTATTGAAGTCATCTTTGGGAACAGGGTTTGGGTTTGTTTTGTTTGCTTGTTTTTGTCATGACTGAGCTAATATGGCAGCTGTCTGCCATCAAAAGGGGAGACCTTGATCATACCCTCCCAGAGGCACACAGTCTGAGCCCTTCGGTTACATCTCACGTAGCATTTGGCTACCCTCCCTCTCCCCACCTGAAGCCAGTTTGGGGATGTAAATTGTCAGAAAATCAACCCTACAYGAAAGCAACTACCGCTTTCTGACAGCACAGCTCCTAAAACTGAGATCTGGCTCAGGGACATACAACGAAGGGCACGATACAACACTGTGTCCTTCTCAGCAGGAACAAGCCACTTGATCTTCAGCCGCACCAAAATACATCTTTCTTCACTTCCTACAGATTGGGGTTACAGGAAAGTTAAGAGCGCTTCACTATCACACAGCGAGATCAAGGCAGAAACTAAAGTACAGCAAACATGACAAAAAGTTTATGTAACAGCAATACTTTTTTTTCCTTTTATGAAAACGGAAACAGCTACACAGAGCTTTATTCATGGATCCCGAGGTACCAGTTTTGACAACCAAAAGCGTATGTCACCAGAAGATAAGCCACTGGTAACTTTGATCCAGACAGACAGATATAGAGAGGAAGTGATYGCTACAAGAAAATAAGTATCAAGTTCTTGCATGGCATATTTCATCCAGACAGCTCCAAACCACTTTACAAAGAAGGCAGGTATTGTTTGGCCTGCAGTGTCTGGAAAAACTGCAAATGAAGCCCAGATTTGTCAGTGGAAGAGAACTTCTGAGCAGAAGAGTCATACCTGTACCAGGATTAACTTCACAGAGTCCATAATAAGCATCTGCCACAAAAAGGGTGTTATTTGGCCCCACTCTGATGCCAAGTGGTCTTCCACACGTTGGCTCATCTTCACGGGTTCCTTCAGAAACAATTTTAAAGTGGTTTTCCAAATAGAAATAAATACAAGGCATTCAGGCTACCTACATAGGTCAAACTGTAGCTTAAAAAAACACTATGGCCAGCACCACACACATTCATTAAAGAAACAGATCTTACTTTCCTAAGTGCRAGTGAAACAGATATCCCCATGTTTTCACCAGTCTAGAGATAATCATATAACTTGCCAGGCTAGTAGCTAGCTAACAGCTGCCCTGAGTAAGGCTGACTGTCAGAAAATTGTATTTAACTAAATGCTTCTTCTCAGAAAGAATCAGTTTTACTGTGGGTTTCTTTTTATTTTCATTTTTAAATTAAACAAACAAACAAACAAACAACTACACGCATATCTTGGAACTTTCTTTTTCTGGAAAGGTCCAACGCTGTCATGAAACAGACGGTTTCTCAAGACACAGACACTGAAGACTTCTATATGAGGAGGAAGGGGAATACTGCAAATCTGAAAAAATTGTCTACTTGAGTCCTGAAGAACTAAAAACTTCAGAACATCTGTAGTTTGAAGGATTAGCATGAGAAACTTCTGGAGAGGGTAGTCAGCTACAGCCTTTCCACTCCCCTCCCCAACTCAAGGAGGGAAGATGGAAGTCTAGGCTCCCCACTACCTCTTTGGCCCCAAAGAAATAGGGCAGTATAATCTTCCCACCTCTCCCAAGCTGCAAAAGTCCAATGGAAATGAGCAGTGGAAAGGTGATTCTTCATATCCATCCCAACCTACGTTCACACCTAAGCAGCAGCTGGAAGTCCAGCTTCCTATCAACTGGCAGCAGACTTCGTTGSCTGTCAGCACCAAGGCTGTCCTACCTGTGAAGCAGCCAAGAGTGCTTCCAAATCAGTCCAGAGCCTAATCATGGGAACATCCATGTAAAATTACATAGCTAAAATGATGAACGTGTCAATGTGAGCTACATAAAGACAGGAACAGTTCCTGCCCATAATTCCTGTGTAACTGGCAACCAGCACTGGGCTACAGAACCTCATATATGCTTCTACATTGTTACCACAAACAAAACCACCCACAGTCCCAATAAACACCAGCCAGGCTTCTCAGTCTGCCCTGGCAGTACTGAGATGGCCAACGTTAAGCTTTCCCATAGAAATGGTTCTGTTAAGGAACAAGCCACTACCAGTTTTTATCACTCAGTTCCAGAAATCTCATTAAATGAAGCAAATAAGTGGTTCAGAAAGAGGTGTGGAATTCAACAAGAAATAACTGCAATTTAACGGTAAGAAAACAGAAATATCATGACAAATGGAAGATCTCTGTTAAAGCAGGTGCAGCCACCACAACCCCCCACTGTACTTACAAACAGAGAAAGGGAAATCAGTACAACAAAATGCAAGGCAAAATTCTGTAGATGGGGAAGGTGATATTTATTTTCAAAAATCTCTAAATAAGTTGATCTTTCCCACTCACACATTATCTCAAGAGTTCATTCATTCACTCACACTTATTTAGCAGTCCTCAGTTTTTATGGGGTGGCCCTTCACCTCAGAATCTTGCTGACTTCAGCTTCCATAAATATTAGACCAGGTTACTGCCCATTTTTTTCTTGTTTAGGATATGTGCTTTTTCTAGATGGACTAACAGGAAAAGGACTGTTATTTGTGATGCACTTCAACCTTGTCTTCGTCCCAGTAGAAGATGCAGGATCTTCTACCTGCTGCATCATCCATGCTGCAGCCTTAAAAGAGTGCAGGCCTTGTAGTCATGACATAAAAAACCCACATTCCTATATTTTACTGCTAGGAACAGTGTCCTTTGTTATCAAGGGCACCCATTCCCATTCTTTTGGCCCTTTGTTCTGCTGTTCCTTCCAGTGCTTATATACATATTTYCACTCATTCTTCATTCACACAAATATATTAATATTTCTGTTACAAATCTCTACAGAGGAAGATATGCACTTGCATGAGCAATCCAGACAGAACACCAGTTTAATCAACGCAAGTCCTGACCCAGACATTTTCAGGTAYGCTATGTTCAGGAGCTGTCACTCACCACAAGGACCATGGCCAATTCTGGCTATTGTTTGTATTTCCCCATCTTCAATTTTGATAATCTTCCCATCAGCTGTCCCAGTAAATAGCACATCTGCAAAAACAACTGGTGTGATTAGCTTGATCACAAAACTGTAGTGGCAAACATCCTTCTACATGATCCTTCTACTAGCATGAAGTAGAATTCATGTTTAAGATATAGTGAAGTAACAGTCATCTTCAGTCATAGCAAAAGAATAAAGAGGGAAGGGGAAAGATGAAGGCAAATAACAGTATTTGGTTATATTTCTTCCAACTCAAAAAGAGGAAGGATTTTAGCCTTAGGAGTTATGAATAAGGGATATGAAGCTTTTCACCCATAAGTGGTCCAAATCCTTGGTTGAAGGTGGACGTAACAACTTAATGGCTAGTCATTGGATTGATCCCGCTGGGCAAATTTCTACATCATCATAAAATGTGATCAGGTACTGCATCCATCTTACCACYCTTCAACAAGAGACTGACTAGATTAAACTTCTTATTATGATACAGTCCACATAGGCTGCTAGACACCTGCCAATGCTCATATTGTATCAGTTCTGGAGAAGAATTACAAAAAACATAGCAATTGAACAACCACCCAAATCAAAAAAATTGCCAAATTACTGTATTCATGCCAAGCCATGTGATAGCATAAGACAGATTCACTGAATACAAACAACACTCAAACTTTTCCATACAACCAAATTAAATGAAAGACCGTTGGATTAGTAGAGCTCATTGCTTGGACTTTTCCATCTCCAATTTAACTGAAGTTTTAAGTTTGCTAATTACACTTTTAAAAGGGAATAAGAAGACTTCAACATTTATTCATACAAAACTTATTCCCAGTCAGGTTGATTATTTCCCCCATAGGTCAGTTGTCCCTTGCAGGAAGGTTTCCTTAAGAGTTTCCAATGAGATTGACAAACCTAGGTGACAGAAAAGAATCAGTGGCTTCAGGTAATCACTTTAGCACATTGTTAACAAAGATAGGTAGAAAAAGCGTAATCTGAGGAAGGAATTTACAGTAGTTTCTTGCTGGGTAAAATAATTTAAAAAATATATTTTACTAGTTTATTAGGAGATATAGCAGAAGGAAAATAAATTATATGGCTACGGAGCACCTCTTGTGCTGAAGGATGTTTCAGTAAGGGCCTTGCTTGCAACTCCCACGCCCTTTCCTTTTCACATTAAAACAGTCAAGGACTCATGTCAAGAGTAGTTTCTAGCCTTACCCTGCTTCAGGAGGCACAGGGAACAACCCCCGCACAAAGCTCGTTTCCTACTAAGTGGGTGTCACGCCATTACAAGTCTGGCCACCTCATTAAGAAACTGCTGAGAAGTGGCACGGGTTTGTGATTTGGGGAGAACACACRTGCCATAAGAGAGAAGTATAGGATGGCACCTGTAATACATGCAACAGCACTAAAATGTAAATATGCTATTTATCAATTTGAGATTTTTTTCTGTCATATAAGCAAAAATTAACACCACAAAACTCAGCTCCCTCAGAGGCAGTGAGCATTAAAAGAGTAGGTAGTACCCTGTAAATTTTAAATCCCAGTTAAGAGCTAGCCAAATGAAAAATGGGACCACTTCCTCCAAACCTAAGTAGCCCCTGACTACATTACTGATGCTTTCAGCCCTGGAAGACAGGGATTTTTAATCTGGCAATAAGATTTATTTTATACTGGGGAAAGAGGAGAAAAGCAGTATGCAGCAGCGAGATTTTGCTGCATAACACAATTATTTTTTTAAAAACCTGAATATTGAAAATAACTTCCAGATTTTGTTATCTAAGAGCTATATTGATGAAAAACCCTTATTCAATGGAGGAACATTTAAAGACCCTTCTTTAAAAGCTTATATTGCCAGTGCTTACCCCCAATATTGACAATGGACTCTGGTCCGACCAGCTGATTTTCCCATAACCGCTCAGCTTTTCGTAACTTGATATTGGGCTCTAGCACACCCGTCAGCAGGGGAGGTTCCTTCAAACTGCAAAAGAGAACACAGACCTCATGATCCTTTGCACAAATCTGCCAACACTCTTGAGCAACATATTGGATCATTTTTCTCCTAGTTTGCCAACACCTGCAAACCTGACCTATGCTTTACATATAGCATATTTCAAAAAAGAAAACATAGCTGACAAGCTGAAAAATTGACTGTTGTTCATCAAGGATCGCAATTTTCTGGTTCTGCTGATCCAAAAAGTTGCAGTTATGTGTTCCTAAGACGTATCTGGAAATCTATACAGCCTCAAGTCCAACAACACGTTCCCAGTACATTTATCTTACACAAAGGCAAAGGATTTCTGCATTGCCACAACACAAAAGAATAACTGCTTTCTTACTGAGCTGAATGAGTTGTTTGTACCAGAATATTTTTCATAAGTAGATATATGCAAATTCCTAGGCAAAGAGGTTTTAAAATTTAAAAGCCTGGCATTTTACAATACACCAAGATCTGACACTGTATAGCATTTTCATCACAGAGGAAAAAATAATTTTTAATTACTAATTAGCATACAACTAGGGAAAAAAGTGTTCTAGTAGTTTGAGCACTAGGACACATATGCTTTCGTACCATATTGAAACATATATTCTTGTTCACGACTTGAATGCATTCCCATAAAGACCAACTCAAAGGAGTAAGTTGCACATAAACTTAAAGGATATTGAACTGAAATATCAAAATGACAAAATAAGGTCCAGCCTTCCAAGCCCTTATTCACATAAATAGCCAGGTTCAAGCCAACCAACTACAGAGATAGGAAGAAGGGAAGTAGTAAGATGCCTACACAGCTTCAACTTAAATACCAGGCTCCAAAGCACTGTGCTTCAAAACCAGCCTTAACTGTGCTGACAAACTCGAATATGTTTCAGTCTGTTAGGTTCTTAAAAACACAAACATAAGCCACCTCAGCCTCCATGAGTTAAGGATTTCAAGTTACTACTAAAAGTTGCATACATGCCAGGGGTGTAAGCTCATTAGGTGTTCATCCACAAGAGTATGCCAAAGCTCCCAAGGCCAAGTTTTGAAAGAATTTTTCAATCTTTTTTTTTTTTTTTTAAATAACTCCTTATATGCCCATAAACAAATGCCTTCCACCTGTAGAATCTTAAAAAGACAAGGTTTGAGTCAAAACTTGCACAGGTTCACAGGATCCAGGACCTATTTGTCACCAACCATGTTGCAACTCTACTGCCTGTATGGTGAAAATCATTACAATTTCTAGAGCTTCAGTGACTGGGGGAAAAAAGTCAACTGAAATTGCAAACTRTAAAAGCCATGACAATTGAGGGAAACAGGTTCATAACACAAATAATTCAGAAGGAGAGAAAAATACATACTTTCATCTGTCTGGTTACAGAGAGGAAAGTTTCCTTTAAGTATGTACTACTGCAGTGGCAAAGCCAGCTGAATTACTAGCTCCTGTCCACAGAAGATTTACAGCAGAGTTGTCTTCACAACACTAACACAAATTCATTTTCCATCCCTTCTTCCAAGCATTAGAGAGTTTCAGATGAGGATAACAGGCTTCAGATAAGGAACTAATTTGCTGGGAACTTTAGACAGTGGTGTTTGCAAGCAGAAAATCCTCCCTGGGATCAATATAATCCAAGACAGGCTCATAGGGAAAGAACTTGAAATAAACCGGAGTTGCAGAAATTTCACATGGAGTTTCACAGATCACATCTGCTTTTTTCTCCCCCCTCTTATTCCTCATTATTTCCAGTGGCTTACAGGAATAACATCACTATTGGCAAATGAGACTTCTACATGTTCTTTCACTGAAGGGATTGATTCAGACAGCATCTACCTCTTTGAGCTTTTTCAAAACATTTCATAAACATCACACAGAATCATCCTACCTATTGTACAGACTGGAACCGCTTCTGGCAGTGAAGCTAAGAAGCTRATTAAGAATGTACAGCAATATAAGCCAGTGATTTGGGCAGGAAGAGTAGTTCTCCCGGTCTTGTAATAGGGACTTAAAGCAAGAAATGTAAGCATGCAGGATACTGTTACCCTGGACCAGAATTAGACCAGGACTATGTAATAGCAAAAGCATTATAGACATATCCTATTGGCTTTCAGAATTACTGTTCAGTTGCAATGTATTTCAGGGAATTGGGTTTTGTTAAACCCAACCACAGTAGAAAGCATTTCATTATGATTTGCAATGAGGCAGCTTATGTCTAATAGCCTATTGGCAAGACTTACAAGTACTACCCTACCACATTAACAGTTTCTTTCAACTCTAGAGATATTTACAGTGTTGTTGTTCCTTTTCATTAAGGAATTRTCGAGTTGGTAATAAATATTTAGCAGACTAAGCATTTTCATTTACTTTAAAATGCCAGGAGCACTAAACGGCCTGACTCCACCCCATGCTAGCAGTCAAAGCGTTTCACACACAACTTCTCTCAACACATCACATCTTCTCACGTAGCTGATTCACTGTTACACTACACATTTTTTACAGACTTTGATTCAGTTGTTTATGAATTCAGACAGGGCAGAAATCACCTAGCTGCATTGCTTTACGAGATCTGCATTTAAATATAGCATCACCATACGGTTCCGCTGGTGCAAAGCACCAAATCAACCCAGCCAGGTTATCCATTTCAATTTCCATCCTCAGATAAACAGTCTCTCTTTGACAGACCTATAATAGCAGGGGTACAGCTTGGTCCTTAGTGAAAATGCAGTTCTTGTCTCAGAGAGACAAGAGTGCACGTAAGTAATCACAAGCTCCACTGACAGCTTGGACAGCAGAAAATAATTTTCTAGATTAATGATCAAAGAAAGTAATCCAGCTCCTTCAATGATCAGTAGTGACACACAACTGCACAAGATGGCTCAGGAACAGACTGGGTGTGTGAAGCAAGCCATGACAATGGATAATACTGCAATCACTCCCCAGTTTCTTAATCCAGTTAGAACCACTTTACACAGTTGACTCTTGCTTGCTGAAAAAAAAAAAACAAACACAAAACAACAGAACACATACCAGAAGTTACGGTTCAATAACATTTATTTCAAAACAAAGCAACAATTTACCTTATAGGCTGAGGGTCTATAGGACAATCCAGTAGAACAGTTACTCCAAGCAGGGGCACAGTTAGAGACGCAGCCAAAGTCAAGAAGGTAACACGGAACACCTTGCTGCTGTAAGTACTGCCAAAACCAGACAAGAAATAGGATTAACATGCTAAGGTGTTTTAAGCTACAATAGTCTTTAAAAATTCTTTAACCCTATTTTCTTCACAAAAGGAACCAGAAATACTTTTGCCCAACCACCATCCTGAATGACCTTTAAGGTCCATTTTGAACTCACTAGGATAAGAGAAAGCGTTATTCATCCAGTCTCAGCATACTGGCATCATATGAGGCAGAGTATTCTCATGTACAGGTTTCATGCATGCTACAAGTTACAGCTGACTAAAAAAAAAAAAAACCCAAACAAGAAAACCAAAAGCAAACAAAACCCCCAAGAAATGGGGGGGGATGATGATGTTTGGTTGGGTTTTTTTTTTAACTTGATCTTCAGTTTTGGCAGTGGTTTCCATCCCAGCACAAATTTTGCGTGAAAAGTTCAACTAAAACAACAAACATTAGAGGAAGTTAAATGAATGCTTGCTTAACTTACTGAACATTGGTTTGAAACTCAAGCCCCAGCACACAAAAGAAATTAAGTATCTTCTATTTATCCATCAAAATACACAACAAAAAAGTAAAAACTGTTCTTCCACAGGAGAAAAACAGGTTTTGTTCKTAACAAATTTAGAGGCATCAATCAGGCATTTACAGAGGAAAGCACAGAGCCACACTCAACAAATCCTAGCCTTGAGCTGGAAAAGCAGCTCCCACAATTTTAGCTACTCTGAACCATTCACTGGCTCAGCCAGCCAGTCTCCTTGCAGTATCAATTAAATAAAGGCAAACAGGGCCTGATRGTTCTGCATTAATACTTGGAACACTTCCACTGTTTTGTCCTTCATTAGCCAATATGAACCACTGCCCCGAGCACATACATCACAACTGCAGAGCTAATGACATGTACTTGCAGTACTGGTATCAGCATCAAGGTAACCTTTGGGATTATCAGCTGGAACAGCAAGGACAGAACTAGGTCTGGATTTGGTCACTGCTTGCATGCACAATGTACAGAAGCTGCGATATTCATAATCCATCACAGCTCCTTCCTGATGGCACAACTGYTCCCAGCCCCTCCCTTCTGGCAGCAGACGGAGGCGGTTAGGATGGAGGCCTGCCCCAGTTTCCCCAGCTCTGCACAGTACCCAATGGGCCATCACAAGCCACCATGCAAATCACCAGGCTGTGCCGAGGTGACTGCTATAAGGATGCTGAGAGCTTGCCACGACAAGAGCTGCTGTCGCTGCTGCTATCCCAAAGCCACAGACAGTTCAGCCCGCTCCAAGAAGTGTTGTTAGCACGGCTGCTGTCGGTCACCAAACTTTCCCCAGCTCCCCCAACACACTCACCACCTGAGCTTACTTCCCTTCCATCAGCATGCCCAAGTATTCCTGCTCTCAGATATATTAAAAAATAAATGTTATTTCTCGCATTCAAGAGCACAGCATTCCCATTGTGAACTTCAGCAGTGTTAYAGCACTAAGCCTGACTCCATCTGAGCTGGGCCAGGCTGGGAAACTGCTTCAAACAAGCTTCCTCATCTGCACTGACCTCTTCATACTTCCGAAGAGCCAGACTGCCCTTGTAATTAATGAGAAGAATTCAGCACTTCCTGCTCTAACCGTAGATGTCTCGAGGAAGCAACAACCTCCCAGTCTGTTTCCCCTTGGATTTGGAATCGAGAGCAGGTGGTAGAGATACAAGGCGATCYCCAAGCTCACACAAAGACTTCAGCTGTCAGTCTTGTCCTTCCACTGTCCTTCAAAAGATGAAGGCTCAATACTATAAGATTAAAAGTACTGTTAGCAGACACCCGACCATCTTTGTGACAGCTGARAACAGCTCACACAAAAGCAGATAAAGATGAATGGGAACTCATCTGCCAAATCCAACTTAATTAAAGGTCCTGAAAGCACGATTTAAGTAAAGGTCATATTTCTGATACTCATTTAAACTTGCAAGGAATTGACAATAAAGGAAAAAGGCGGGAAGAATGAGGTGACAAGCAAACTCACACTTCAAGCCTGCAAACTGCAAGACCTATTTTAGACACTGCTGAAACAATAAGAATTTAAATAAAACTGCAAAACTTTAAAAAAAAAAATTAAAAAGTCAGCTGCTCGGAATCCGTATAAAAGTAAATAAACAAAGCATACCCAATATCGAATACTGACAAATGTAAGTTACTGACTGGTCACTGGAAAGAATCATTGAAGTAATGGTTCACCAACACTGATAAGCAAAACAGAAATTCTTGGCTAATTGTGTCTCTGATAATTAATCCTACACGGACTCCAGCCACAAATCTCAATAATGCAACTCACCAGGACTCCAGCTATAATAACAGYAATTTAGTTCTCACTAAGAACTAAAAAGAGAAGCCATTGCACCACCTCTTGAAGACAGACAGTAGGCTGGCAAGACGATACTATGGGTCACCATAGCCAGGAGTCCAGGCTGCCTCATCCTCTTGGCAGAAGAACTACTGGGGGGCTGGAGGGGAAAGCAACTGTCATCAAGGGTTTCTGCCACAGCTCCCAGGCAGAAAAAGGGCAGCCTCCAGAATTTCTTCCGCTGGTTTCATGCTGGACAGTGTSATGAGAACAGGACCTGTGGATACTCTGAATCATTGCTGGAGCCCTAGAAATTCAACTGATTTGAGCAAAATTACCAAGAGAGGCTGAAGCCAGGAAGAGCAGTCTCTCAAGCTGAGAGATGCTGATGCTCTCCTTCAAAAACAGAGGTTACACATGCAAGCCACCATACACAGTCTTTCATTCTGATGTCCCTGAAGGGCAGAGATAAGAATCTGCAAGGTACTCAAATCAGAAGAGACATAATAGATGGTGAACCAAAGTATTGCAAGTCATCAACGACTTTATTCAGTAGTAGGCAAAGCAACCACCACTTTCTTATTGCAGYTATGGCCTTTAGTCACAGTGAAGAYAATTTTTTATAAAACTCCCAAACAGAAAATTGTAAATGGAATCTTCTTTAACAAATGGACTGTTTATAAGGTTATTCTGTCTCAGACATATATAGTCTAGTCTTTAAACAGCAGATTATTCTTTAAACTATTGCCAAATATAAGCAGACTAACCAGAGTTATACAGGACTTAATCACACCCACAATAAATCTGTGCAAGCCACAATAGGATAACTTACTTCTTAACTAACAAAAGATAAACAGTACTTAAACAGACCCATTGGGGAAAAAAAACCAACCACCCAGCCACAAATTAAACCACTTTTTTGGTTAAAAGCTCTTCCTGCAGCTCGRCAGAAGCAGGTGTGCAGGCCCTGCCCAAAACCCTCCTCCCTCCCYCAGCCACCTCCAGCAGAAGCACTAGCACTAGGGAGAGAAGCACCCGCTGCGGAGCCGGGGTGCTGGGAGGCCGGGGGTACCCCCAGGCTGACGCCCAGGGGTGCCCCAGCATCAACCTGTGCTGCCAACCAAGAGAGGGGAACGGCGGCCTGCTCAGCCCCGGGGCAGCCAGCCAGCCCCTTCCACACCGCTCGCCAAGGACAGCCTCTCCCAGGGCACTCTGACCCAGACCAGGGCCTCCCTCACCCGGGTCAGGCCAGGCCGGTGGAGCCTCTTCCCCTCCCAGCACACTTCCCAGCCAGATTTCCCTCAGGTCGGGCCCAATCACCGCCCTACAGCCCCAGGTCAGGCCGGGCCACCCGAACCGCCCCCCCTCGGCTCCCCGGCCAGACCGAGCCTTTCCCTCGGGTCAAGTCGAATACSCCCTCGCACCGGCCAGGCCCGGCCCGGCCCCACAGCAGCCCCCGTCACACCGCCCACCGCAGCCCGGCCCTCCTCTCCCCTCAGCCTAGGCCTGGCCTGCCCCAGCCCCAGGGTCACGCAGGMCCCTCTTCCCCCCCCGTCGAGGGGGACCGCGCCGGGCCCCACCTGCCCTCCTTGGCCTCCTGCGCCGGGCTGTCCTCGGTGATGACCTGCGGGCGGAACGGCCGGCGCTGCCGCAGGCCCTCTGCCTCATTCATGCTGCCGCTGCCGCTGCGCACCGGCGCTCCCGCCGCCCGCCCCCGGCCCCGCCCTCTCCACACACCCCCAAGGAGCCGCCCCCGTGGCCCCGCCCCCACGGGTCCCAGGCCACGCCCCCGCTCTCCCCTCAGGCGGGAGCCGCCCCCGCGCCGTGGCGGGCTTGAGGCGAGGGGCGCCGGCCAGCCGTGGGTCCCTCCCGGCGGCGGGCAGTACGTGTGATAGCTACCCTGCCGCCACGGGGATCTCAGCGAGCTCCACCGCTGCCTCCTGGGCGGCCTKGGGCTCCCGTGGGCAGGGCCGGTGCTGCAGCCGTCCCTTCCCCGGCGCGGCTTGGGCACGGCGAGCCCGAGCCCCAGGGCCCGCAAGATGGCGCCAGGAAACCGCGAGGGAGGGACGCTGCGGGGGGGGCGGCGATTTTCCCCGGAGAGGACCCTGKATGCCAGCGCCAAGATCGGACCCGCGGCTCTGTTAAAACTGCAAAAAAGAGCGTTTAGCAAGCGCAGCTCAACAGACGAGGCCTTGAACAGGGAACTGCCCCAGCTGCGCCCTGCCAAGGAACGGGAAAGGCTATTTGGCATCACGCCTAGTAACGAAACTTGTGGGTTTTCCACAGAGAGGGGCGGGGAGGGCAGGGGCTTTTCTCTCTGTTCGGGTTGAATTCAGGCAACAGGCCCAGCAGCTGCAAGAGAGCTTAGCAGCACTGTTCCCTAAAGGCACCTGCTTTCCTGAACAACCATCTTACCCCAGGACCTTGTGAGTAGTATTCCACAACCTCTCCTCCCAGCTCTGCCGTGAGGCTACTGTCATTCCTGGGGGTGCAGAGGGCTGAGGCACAGAGGAGCAAAATAGCATCCCCAAGGTTCAACAGGTAGAARAAGAAATGTAATTGAGTCTTCTGCATGCCAGGTGCAGGATGAGCGCTAAAAAGCACTGGGTTTCCACTCTCCTAGCCTCAACAGACCGAAAAGCCAAAGTAAGCTTTGTCACTGCAGACACAGGGAGTCCAGGCAGATACACACCAGCTACAGAGGAATAGAAGGAAGAGTGAAAAAACTGCTGCAGCASATCATTCATTACCAATGTTTATAGGCTGGTAATTTTGCATAGCCATGACCATTTCCACCCCAAAAGGTGGTTACATCCCCAAATCCTTCTATCCAGGACAAAGCAGGGCTAGGCTCACTGCCAGGAAAAACATGCTGCACCTCTAGACTCAGCCAGAAGACAATTCCCTGTCCAGAATTGTCTGTTTTCAACCTGAAAAAGAATCATCTGTTCCTACTTAGTTTAAAAACAGAAACTTGTTGCTGAAATCAGTTTCTGTGGCTKTAACTGGCCACAGAGACAGCCCCTGAAAACAATCTCCATTTTACCAATAAATTCTCAGTAATTAAATCAGGGCAGCTGCAGCAGCAAAACACCAAGTGAGGAGATGGGCACCTGCCTTTCTATCTAACCCTTTCTGTGACTTGTCAGAGACACCTGCCAGAGGGTTGCTAGAGCTAAGAGTGGCGTTGGAAGCTTTCCAGAAGCAGCTGCTGGAGGTAACAGAAGTGGCTAATGAGGATGTTCCGTGTCCGTCCCTGCATTACAACTATAGTGTTATCCATGTGGTATGTAGAGGGTGAAACACAATCTTCCTCACTTAATGGACAAGGTGCCCTGCAGAGGATGTGTTCCTRGCACTTACAAATGATCCATGGCACCCGGAAACAAATTTCTTCTCATCTGCTCAGCTCTGGGACAGCTACACACTCACTTTCTACGCAATGCTGTCTCTCTTGTTCCCCACACACATCCTGTTTTCACTCTTCTACTTGTGCACGCTGTGCACAAGACAAAAATAGTAACTGAACCACCCATATCAACTAATGGGAATTAATTGTTCCCACTAATTATTCTCTGCACCACACAGGAAAATGAGTGTAGAGCAGTGGGACCATCAGGATTTACACGAAACATGCAGCTTACTGACATGCAAATGCTAGTTCTTCAACTTTTGAGTTGTTTTGCAGTGGCAGCTTTCTGGCAGTAACTCATTTCCTGTGAGCTGCTGTTTAGAGAAAAGCAGAAAAGCAAAACAGCRATTTGGACCACAAGATGACTTGTCCTGATCACGAACTCTTTTGCCTTTCTTTGGTCTGTGCTGGCAGACTACAATAATCAGGACAGGCAGAAGCAAGTCCAAAGAACTGAAAAAGTCCCAGACCCTTTAGGGGATGGAGGGCCAGACACCTATGATGCAAAGCCAACCCATCACACAGAGAAAGATATTTCCTTTAATGAAAATATCAATACAGAGATCATTGAAGAAACTGGTTTTGGTCAAGGACAATAAATGTGTTTAAAGCACGATTACAAGAAAACAAAATTAAATTAAAGTCTTAACATTAGACTGTACAACACACCTCATCTCTAGAAAGATGGACCTTCCCTTTCTATAATTAAAAAAATCACGGTCCGTGTCTCCAGTAGGGGATAATGCACCATGACCGGGTCTCACTGGCAAAACCGAGTGGGAAAAAAAGCAAGCACATTTGCCCTTTGCAACAAACTGCAACAGGTAAAATTGACTCTGGATCTCTCTTAAYGAAGCTACAAAGGCAATCTGGCAAATAACCCACACATTACTGATGGACACACAAAGGTTTAGAAGAATTCAACAGTTCTGCTTTTCTAAACGAAGCAATTACCCCCAAGTTCGTCCCACGATCCCACTGTAAAGTATTCCATATACCATTACCTCCTTCACTGATTAGTGAAGATCAGCTCTTAAGACTGCAGGCCCGGGGTCTTTCGCAAGCTACCTCCTTCCTAGCATTGCAAGAACTGAGGACATCAGTGCCTGTTCTGCAGGCCTGATGGGCCTGAACCACAAGCCTGGTGGGGGGGTGAGACCGCTGCATGTGAAGCAGAAAGCACTGTTGCCATGCACCAGTGCTGATGTTCATGGTGTCCAGGGAATAACAAAAATGCAAAGCTCAACTCAGGCTTGCACTGAAGATGCAACTGCTGCAGTTAGCAGAGATCATGGAGAAAAAGAAGAAAGGGGGACTTCTCTGGCTGGAAAATTTCACCTGTTTGGCAAAGCTTTCTATGAGTAGTCTACCCAGTGAAGCACAATATTCTTTTTGTAAGAAGTACCAGTTCCAAGCCCTGTCTAGCTCTGTTTCTACCAGCCTCAGGGTGCTATTAGATGAACTGAGCACAGGGTGTTAGCTCCAAGAGCTGATGCTGATATACTTGCAGAAGTGCAGTTTTACCAGGAGAGATGGAGGGGGCTGAGGCTGCCCAGCAGGAGCTGCGTCCACTCCAGAACACCATGTGGGCAGCACAACAGCACCACATGCTCTCTTTGAATACCCCAAGGGGGCCTCCGAGCAGATGGACATCCCAAGGACCACAGCTCAGCTGTGGAAATGCTCAAGGAAGAAACAGAGTGGCCATCGTGGTACTGATGGCAGGCATGTGGCACACTAATCTTGCACATGTTGGTGACGTGATTTTAGCAAAGGTGCTTGTAAGGCTTCAAAAGTTCACAGTGTGAGGCTTATTTGTAACTACAGTCTGTCCACACCAAGGCTGGCATGGCTGTGAATTCACTGGGGTGCTGCAGCTACCTGGTCAGTCTGTAACTTCCCCAGCAGCCGTGGTCCCTAAGCCCATGCAAGTTGACACAACAGCGATGCAGGTGCAGGTGACGGAACACACCTACCTCCCATTTTCCCTGAGCAGAGGAATTTTATGACAAATGTCTCAGTGCACCACAGCACATTGCTCCTCACATAGCTAGTCTTCATGAGACACTTCAGATGAATTACCTGGTCCATGACCACTGGGTCACACCTTAGCATGGAAATTTCAGGTCAACATTCTATACCCCTAATATAGCAAATGCTTTCTTGACTAAAAGGAAAGTGTGTAATTTTGTTCAAAAGTAACTTTTCTTTCTCCACGCTGTATTTCAGACTGCRTGGAGACAACTTGTTTAAACAAGGGAGCCTACTTTTTCTGTCAAAAGCATTAACTCCTGGCTGTTTCCACTTGAAAATCACTTAAGGAAATGGGTTTCTTCTTCTTTTGCAACGGCAATAGAGGATATATGTAGTGGCTGTCTCCTAAAATATTAACATCTTGTCAACTCTATCAAACCTTCTGATCTTCGACTTCCCACAAAGTCCACAGGGTGTCTACTTACCTTAAGCAAAAATGGACTGCAGTCAGAAGGATGGGAATTTTAACAAAGCATGATATTCCCTACTGTATTACCCATTCCCTAGAGACRTTTAAAATAAATTAAAAAAACCAAACGAAAACAAACCAGCAAACGCAGCTAGTGTACTCAGAGGAGCTCTGGGATCTAAGACAACACGCCTGTCTTTGAGAACACATCGTACTGCGAGCAGCCTGCTACCCCATTTTGTACCAGAACCTCTGCTGCCAAAAAACTCGCCACTCCTCTCCCAGTCCTACAGGATCAGCTAGCCATTTGCTTCCTGCCTTTCCTGCCTCCATTTAGGTGCACAGACTGTCTTTCCAGTACACAGTCCCACTGGAAAAGGCAGTGCTGCTCCAGTTAAATTCAGCAATGAGTAACTCCTGTAAAACTACAGCAAAAATTGGCAATTTTGCCAATTACTCAGGGGTTTGGCGGGCCAAAACACACAGCTCCATGAAACTAAGCAGATCATCACCTGAGAAAGACAGGCAGGACTGCAAGGTTTTATGGAGTGACCCCAGCCACAGCGCTGGAAATGGTGGTTAGCAGTCACTTGGCTTAGGCAGGTTAAGATGGAGAAGCTCTGCCTGAGCCCTTGTGGCACACACTCCCAGGATCAGCACTGTGCATGCTACACTGGTGTATACCTTGAGCTTTTGCACCCAGGGAGAGGGGAGGAGTCCTCTGCCATGCCTTCCTGGCATGCTTTGTGGCCCCTCCAACCACTCTGAACCCTCAGCCAGCTTAAACCAAATTTAGCAGTGGCAGAAGTCTCAAAGGCATTCGGCACCTACAGGCTTTTTCATGACCCTCAGTGGCGTAGTAGAGGACAGGAGACTTACTAGCAAATTCTTCTGARCAGCCCAAATATAAGGAGTGCTTCACTCAAAATGTGTTCATGATAAAACGAGTCCAGAAATAAAACACAATATATTAGTTGCAATTTTGAAAGTATATGAAAGACTATTGTTCCCTGCTATTCTGAGGTTGCTGGTCTGGAATGCTACCATGCTTTCCAGAAGACATCTAAGAGGCACTTCCTTCTTTGTGGATTGTGCAATTTGCAGGTACCCACCTGGCATTTAACTCGTTTGGAAGATCAGCATGGCAGCATGCAAAAGGGGCAGACGTGGTAGGGCCCAACTTGAAACGATAAGCATTAAGTCRTAACTTCTGACAGGAGAACCAACCTACCTCCAAACTGTGTTCCTGTCTTTGTTGGAGCAAAGAAGATTACAGGCCATTTGGGAGTGGGCTAAAATAACCATTCCTTGGCCAGAAACCACACAGCTCGGCCACTCACAATGAACCCTCCAGCACATCTCTCAGCTTCAAACCTCTCTTGAGCACTTCAGGATTTTGTTTCCTAATGCTCCTCTGACAGACAGCAGGCAAACAATATCCCTTTTCCTAGCAACTTCAAAAAACAAAGGCACCTACACAAATCACCAACTGGCAACAAATATCTACCGGTTGCAGACCACCACTCCTAATATGCAGAAGTGAACCACAATGGACAACACTAATCAGTTGTCATCACCTATGAGGAAGAGGACAGTTACTTTAAAAACCCAGTTGGTAATCTCAGTTTCTCAAGGCAGAATAAAAATACGTGGGACCAGACTCCTCCTATGCAACTGGCAATGCMTTGAGGACATGTAGGGAGCCCAGTGGTAGGCTTTGTGGCTCAGTTTTGCAGCTGCAAGTGCTAGTGCTGGGTTGCCTGGGTGGGACATGAAGGGACACAGGCTCACCATCTCTCTGGCAAGTCCCAGGACATACAGCGGTAGGAACAAATCCTTATGAGGAAAGCCGAAAGGCAACAACTGGGTAAACACAAGAAAGAATTATCAGACTAGCAATGTCCTTCTCATTTCCCTAATAAYACATGTGAAACATCTACTGGAATACCCAACATTGCTGAAAAGGCACCACAGTTGTAGTGTAATACAGCTACTTGAACTTGGATATCCAAGCTGAAGAAAAAATTGAAGTGTATTCCAGGGCTTCTTTTAAAACAGCAAAAGTACTGTATAAAAACATTTCCCTGTACAGTAACATTAAAATGAGAAACATTAACATCTGCATCTTGCTTCAGCTAGTATTAAATTTCATCATAGCTAATGGAAACCACCAATAGCTGCTCTACATCAGCCCTAAAAGCAATGAAAGGGAGCTCTCTGACTGTGCAAAACTGCAGATGGCTCCTAGCTCTGTGCATCTCAAAATACATCRTGGAGTGGAAAATCTTGTTCCCCTAGAAGGGAACAGAGTTTTTAAAAAAACACCAAGAGAGAACTATATCATTTGCCTGGTTATTTGAGACATTCCACATTTCCAGAGGAGAGAGATTCCAGAGCTGCCTGCTATGAGGAACTCTTCTCCTTGTATTTCTGGTAAGCATCCAATATCTCCTTGACAACACTTGGATCATCAAGTGTGGTGACATCTCCCATGTTGCTTGATTGTTCAGTGACTACTTTCCTCAGCAGCCTTCTCATGATCTTCCCTGATCGGGTTTTAGGAAGACGTTTCACCACCTACAGAGAAAGGAAAGACGCACCCATATTAGAACCTGGATCCTGCTGGAAACCACAAGGAAATTTGGCTAAACTGTCCTAAGCCTGGCACACTGTCTCATGGCCACAGCTCCTCTGAGGCTCCTGGGAAATACTAGACCATTGAGCACATTGCTTCATGTCCAAGGAAAGGAGTGTCCCTAGCATCAATTCCTTGTGCTATAAATTTTATTCTTATTTAAGTGGACTTTGTTCCCCATTTACTCATTGCTGTGTATCTCCAGGCTGGGTGCTGCAGGGTGCACGGCTCCTTGGAGAATCAGGTCCTGAATAAACCATTAACTATTGAACTAGAAAGCTAGCTACAGTTGAAAACTCAGGCACTGATGATGACACAGATCTCAACGCATTACCAGAACAGACATTCATATTCCCCTTTACAGGGCAGGAATATAAAGTATACAATACTGCACACCAGCTACAGGGTCTCCTACTCAAGGGTAACTCTTGTCTGCTGCTGTTCCTCTCTGCCTGATTATATCTGTCAGCCTACAGGCCTTACTTCATAACCAGAAGAATGCTTCCTGCAAAGGACGTAGCAGCAGATTCAAAGGCTTTAGCATAAACTTGAGCCTGGTAAAGAGTTCTCAGGCACTGAACAGAGACGCTAGCAGGTCTCACATTTTGCTACATGATCAGGCCAGTAGGCTACAAAACTCCAAAGCATTAACTAACATACAAGGAAAGAGTTATAGGACTTCTCTGCAGGGCTACCCCCAAACATAGAGAAACAGAGGTGTTCCCTCGCAAACCTGCAAGTTCTGGGAGCTTGCCAAGGACGGTGCTCTCAACACTCTATGCATGCCATTTAAAGGATTGTTCAGCACTTGGCCCAAATGGAGCAGCCTCAGGGTAGCTCTAAAACACGCTCTGTAACAGCCCCACCAAGAAGCTGCTCTGCAGGCTGGAGCAGCTGTAATATCCCAGGCACTTTCTGGGTCACTGCTGATCCTCAGGCATGGAAAAGGAGCACATGCAGACCACTGCACCTGCCCTCCCCTACCTAGGGATCCCTCCAGCTAGTTCTGGTTTTGTGCTTCCTCGTCCTGCCAGACGGGAACAACAGCAGCACTGCAGGCAGAAAGATGAGGCTTGCTCAATGAGACCATTCCTGCTCCTGGTCCCAGTTACAGTCTCTCACTTACCAGAATGTGGTCAGGCACGGCATATTTTGCTATCTTGGAAGCCACTATGGTTTTGAGCTCTTCTTTGACACGGTCTATATGAGCTGTCTGCTCCTTTAGCACTATGAAAGCAAAGGCACCTGGAAGACAAATGAGCAGAAGCCATATACCTCACATTAGATCCTGGCTGGCAAGACCAGGGATGCTCATTCGAATGCCAAGGCAGGTTTCACATCATTCCTGTGCGCAATCTAGGGACTGCCAAGAAAACCATAGATCCTGTTTACAAAAGGGATTCGGACTCCAGCTCTCAAATGATGGCCCAGCTTTGTCTTGGCATCTGTGGACCAAACTGATCTCAGTGACAACGACAACTCAACGTAAATTACCAAAGTGTCACTGGGATCAAAAGCTGGCCAACACAAATCAGCTATTCCCATTCTGTTCAAAGGACATCTCTGAGCCCAATCCTTTTTAAGGAAGCTCTACCACGTACGTAAACACTATGTGTGAAAACAGTTTAGGGGAGTAATACCTGCACCCAGCTTAGGAACATGCAGTTATTTTCATAGCTGTCTTTGCCTCTTGGGGCTGCAACAGCAGTCAACCTAAGGATAACTGCCCTCCCTTTCCCTAGGCATCTCCTAACACAGAGCCCAGGTTAGAAATTAAGAAAAGTGTATGTAGGTGTCATGTCAGGACACTGCTTTTCACATACCTTCTCCTTTGATCTTGTGTGGATACCCAATCACAGCTGTCTCAGGGACCTCAGGGTGATCAGCCTTCACAAAAAGTGAAACAAAAATACAGAGAGCATAAAAACTGCTTCAAGCCCTGCAGAGTTTGCACCAGTTGCTCTAGGAACAAAACACCTTGCCATATCTCACCCTCCCCTTGGCAGATCCTGCTGAAAGCACAACAGGAAAGCTGAATGCCGCTTTCCTACTGCATGGTCAGCTGGTGGCCATGGCCATGGCCCCATCTCTGGGAGTAACATTTACTCACTGGATTGGCCCTGCTTTTAAACACACAAATAAGTACTCTTACATACACTGCACAGCCCACTGCACACCAAGCTGCATTTGCACCAGCTCAAAACCTGCTTTCTCTTTCTTTATCTGTGCTCTTGCATGCGCATGGCTACGGTCCCAAGTGGTGACTGGCCGTGGCCAAATCACAAGCAAAACCAGTCCTGCATTGCTCTGTGCCACAGAGAACCGTTGCCAGCAGAGCAAAAGTGAAGCTGTCAACATCACAGCCCACATTTGACTGGTGTTTATGAGTGCCTAAAGCCCACCAGAAGGCAGAAAGAATCAGGCCTTTTCATCTTCCCAGAAGGGGGGAAGGGTTGTTTTGCTGAATGCGTATTTTTATTATTATGCTACACAACAGTGATTTATTCTGTCACACTTCAGAGTTTAATTTAACATTCTTCTGCAATAAGATGACAATTTGTGTACAGACCGGAAGAAATCACATATCTGAATCCCACATCAAAAACTGGATTATGCTATCATAAATTAGATTAAAATATGAAAGAAAACATCGCAGAGCAAACTAAGCATATAAATATATTTGTATATACACATGCATACACATACACAGAGTGGGAGAGGAACTGGACCCTGTATCTACAATCAGAAAGCCACACAGACAAAAAATTTACTCCCAGAGGAGACAGTAGGATCCTGTATGCCGTGCGAACGCAGCTCAGTTTTATCAAATGTTACATTTAAGTGCCATTTGCAGGCAAGGCACATAATGTAGAAATAAATATTCAGGTCAAGCTTTGAAGATAAATGCTCTGGGGACTTCTTGTTTTCAATTCCCTGAGCTAATATTATTTTCTCTCAAAATGACAGGCTAGCTTTGCAGCTGGCACGATTCAAGGTTGCTTCATATCCACTGCTGAATTCTCAGGCATACTCAGCTAGTTCAGATGAGCAAGAACTACAGATTTGGGAAGAAGAGGTTAGGTGTTCACAGAGGGGAAGGAACAAACAGGAGAGACAATCCCTTATGGAGATTCCACCACCATCCAAAATTACAACTGCAACAGTACAACGTAACTGAGGAAACCCAGCTCTGACAGTTCAACTGCAGGGACTGCCCACGGTGTGACTGCTCTCTCCCTTGCCCATTCATCGTCTCCTTAATAAGGGCGCTGTTTCCTTTTGCACATTTGCGATTCATTATGCATCAAGCTGCTGTGTGTATGCAGGGACAGGGGTTTGAAGGCAACAGACCCTGTGCTTGTTTAAATTCATAAAGCTTCTTTCAAGGGGCCACCCTGCCCCACAGATATGCACTGTCAAGGGACCTCTACCTGCTCAGAACTTACCATTGCATCTTCTATCTCTGCCGTCCCGAGCCTGTGTCCGCTGATGTTAATGACATCATCCATGCGTCCCGTTATCTGGTAATAGCCTTTCTTTGTCCTGTAAGCACCATCCCCTGTGAAGTAGTAACCTACAGCAAAGACACGTGGGTGGTCATCAGCGGGCAGTGTGCCAGCCTATTGCTTTGGGCTCTCATGCAGAACAAACTACGCTCTAGGATGGCGAGTAGGGTAGGGTGGATCCGGCAGCTCGCAGGGACTCCTAAGCTTGCAGCTGCATGACCTGCCACACATCATTTCCCACTTCCCTCTGCCATCCCCAACCTTCGCCTGCTCTGCTTGGGCTGTGCTGCCTCCTAGTAAGCACCTGAGCAGCACCAAGACAGTGGAGGTCAGATCTCTGCCAAGACGGGCAAAATCACTACAGGCAATCAGCAGCAAACAGTGGCTGATGTTCCCTGTAGTAAAACCAAGTCCGGCAACACAACACAGTGATGCTTTGTTGAATTTACAAAACCAAGGGGGGCTTTCTGATCTCCCTAGGCTTTACATGCCCACAACTGTGTGCTCAGGCCTGGTTGCATACAGCTCTAAGATAAAACCACTTAAAATGCTATCTGCCATCATGCCACAGGCTATTGGTCAAACTCTGGTCTGCTGCTAGCTACATCTCAGCGCTCATGGAAAACTAAAACTGTTCAGCTGAAAGGGAGCAGTTCTATTATGTTTTGTACATGGGAACACTGCCAATTTTTTTTAATCACTTACACTGGGACTGGTGAAAAGCCATTTTCCTTCCTGGCTAGCAAAGATTCAGATCCCAGATAACAGTCCCTCTCCAGCATATGACCGTGGCAGAAACACTGTCATCAGATTAGCTGGAAAAAAAAAACCAAACCCATGATAAGCATGGTGTTTGGAGAGTCTAAAACGTTTGATGGAAACTGAAAAAGACCCAGTGGTTCCAGGAAACTCCAGTGTCACTAAGGACACATCTGGTGACACAGATTGTGTTGGCTCTTCATCAAAACCATGTACACATCTGAATTGTTCCTGTGGCACTTCTGAGCAGCAGCAGACAGCTAAGGTGGCGAAATCTGAAGGTGGTTCTTGCCAGGACCCATTATTGGCCAATTCATGGACTTTCAGTCATGCCTCCTGCCCTTCCAAATCAACTAAATAACAACAAGATTTCAGATGTGAACATGTAGTGAGTAATAAGGGACTATGGGCTCATTCAGTTTCTTCTATCAGTTTCCCATTCTTATTTTCCAACCCTTTTTGTACAACTTACAGGATTGTCTCTCTAATTCTTGTCTACCTTGTAGCTTTCAAATCTCTTTCAGTTGCTCCCCCTGAGTGTCCAATCTCATACAAAAAATGTTTCCCTGCCACTTCTAATTACTTGCCAGATACAACTTGACCATGTTTTAAAAAAGGAAGGGTGTCACACAGCCTGTGACAGCAGCGGTGAGTTTCAGTGATGTAGGAGGTACTTTCTCATCCAATATGCCTACTTCCAAGTGAGACACAAATCACCCCAAAGAAAAGATATTTGGACTTTAAAATTTGGGCATTAAAAATTTCTAAAAAATACATTTCCTTTTAACAGCTAGAAAGGTCAGCACTATCTAAGACCATTAATGCACGCTTGCAACACGTGACAGACAACCCCAAGCAACCAAGATCTGGCTGGTACAGAAGTATCACAAAGTGCTGCTGAAAATATTCAGTGTGCTTACACTGCAGTGCAAACTGCTTTCCCTTGGAACTTTCCTTACCTGGGTAGGCTTTGAAATAGGCATCAACAAATCGCTGGTGATCTCCATAGATTGTTCTTGCCATGCCAGGCCATGGCTGGGCAATGCAGAGCGCACCGGACACATCGTTGCCCTCTATAACCTTTCCCTGCAGGTTCAAGCACAGGAAGGATGATCAGGTGAACAAAATAGGAATAGCAAGTGCTTCTATGTCACTGATCTGGCAAGAGTCACCCTGTTGCTCACTGCAGACTGCCAGTGGAGGGCCACAGGTGGAGAAAATGAATCCGCTCATGGAGCTACTACACACTGTCTGTATCATGCCTTCCTCACCCCTTGAGGCCAGCAGCACAACAGATAAGACAGTTGTAAGACTAAAAGAAAAGTGCTTCCTGTGATTCTCCAGAGGGCAATGCCAGCAAAGATGACAGCAAAGATATGCCAAGCAGCCAGAGGATGCATGGGATGAGGCTAACAGGGAAATGCCTGGACCCCTGCCTTCCACTTTCACTTTTGTTAACTGCCACATTCCCTTACCAAATTGTATACAGAGATTACATGCTTTACTGTTTAACAGGGCACTGGAGTGCAGGTGGGGATTGCTCGGCACAGCTTTACAGACCAGCACCGGTTTTCTCACAGACACGCACAGTTGCAGGACCTCATGCCTTTCATTTTCCTTGGAAAACTCCACCAATCCCGTTGACTGCTCCAGTCTTGCCACCTCACTGGATGTTGCATGCACAGCTCCAACTGTTCAGCTCCCTGGTTCCCAGGAGCTGTGTGACTTCTGACCGCTCTCGTAAATGGAGAGAGCAGCTCTTAATCAGAAGCAGTGTAAGACCATAAAAGTGGTGCTGAAAATGCAAACACTCCTCTAGAGATTTGCAGACAGCTTGCAATGCCCAGTTGGCAATCTGTATGAACATTTGAGATATGCTCAATATATAAATTGCTCATCTATTCTACCATTTTAATAGAGGAACAAACATCCTTCTGGATCCTGTTCCTCTGCCATCAGAAAGGTGATTATGAGAGAAACACACAGCAGCTTCTCATTTGGGCACCCAGCACAGCCTCAACTCACATTCTCATCCATCAGCACGGGCACAATCCCAAAGAAAGGCCTCATAGCCATAGCCGGAACGATCTCAGCTTTCTCCTCTGAAGGCCGTGGGGCAATGCAGATGCCACCAGTTTCTGGAAGAATAATGAAAAACAAAACATTTGGGGTCCATCCAATGCTGGATGAAAGCAAATGGCAGCTCTTCTTAGTCAAAGAAGAGAATGCCGAAGCCACCCTGCAATATAAAGCCTCTGGGAAGGAACTATGCAACACCAAGTAGCACAGCTATCTGAAAGCAGCACAAACCTGATAAACGAAGAGCTCTTTGTGAATATAAGAAAGGCTTAAACATAGAAAAACATCTGGCAAGACAGGATGACACCACCAAGACCTGTTCTATCTACAGGGGACACTGCAGCAGATAGAGAACAGAGACCTGTAGGCAGGTCCGCCCCTTGGTGAGCTCAGATCAAGAGCTACTCCTACCCCCTGTTTGCGTGATGCATCATTCAGTGCTGGCTGCAAAAATTGCTGCCCCTGTGTACATCAGTAACAAACCACAGAGCATGGCCAGGCAGCTGCCTCAGGGGAAGAGCAGCTCCCCATGCCCCAGAGCATCAGGATCGCTGACGTCCAGCTTAGCTCTTCAAAGGCTCAGAGGAGAGCAGTACACGGGCTACAGTGGCTGGCTTTGCACCAGACGGCCTGCGGACCCTGCAGCAGCCGCCACGACATGTGCGTTCAAGAGCCTTCCCCCGGTCCCAGCCGTGGCAAATCAATCAGGCACAGTGAAGACCCCATTTGATTCAGCCCACATGCCCTGTTCCCTACAGCTGGCCCTAAGACGGCTCACAGATAAACCCAGCTACCAGCCAAGCAACGAATACAGGCAGCTCTAACGCACACTTACACCCCTGCAGGTCCTTCTCACACTAACAGGGCTGCCTGGTGGCAGGGGCGGTACTCGCCAGCCCCATTTCCTACCCTGGAAGTGATTTTACAGGGAAAGTATAAGCACATCAGGGGATTTATCTCCCGGTGCTGTTTTCACAGCTGTCTAAGGTTAGCATGAAAAGCACTTCAGGAGTTTGAATTACTATTATTACAGAGTATGAGATTAACCCACCCCTTACAGGCAGGTTGGGCTTATCTTCTATACAAAATGGAACCTTTTAAGCATCCTTTTTCATTCCTGCTGGGATGAACATTAAATCAGATTCCAACCTTAATCAGGTCTTTTCTATTCTAAAACTAATTCAGAAACACAAGAGAAACAAAAACAAAGGAGCATTAAGCTTTTAAAAATACAGCTGTATAAAGGTATGTTCTGCCACTTTGAAAGTACATTCCTCTACCTGCTCTGCTGAGGTGGTGAAAACTGAAACCAGGGTTTGGAAAGGCTGAATTTGACCCTGAATTTGCATCCAGCTACCCTGTCGTAGCTATGAGGAAGGGTCTCTTTGAGGAACCCTAAGCTTCAGACCTGCAGAAAACAGTTTCACATGTGGCTTGCTTACACATAAAATTATTTCACATTTCATGGATGGGCATGCATCCACTTCACCTGTTTCTGTTTATTTTGAAAGAGTCATCTTGAATTTTTTCAGAAAAAAAAAAAAGCACTCAGACACCTGCTGTTCTCTGTTTGCACAGACAAAATCTGCGTCAAAGCAGGGAACCCGATTAAACTGATGGTTGCTCTTCCTAAGCTGGTACTCATTCTGAATACAGCACTGCAAGCTACATGTCAACATGGGTTTTGCCACAACCTACACATCCTGCAGCCAGCTGCATGTAAGGCAGTAAAGTCACATTCCAGAGGGAGCTGCATGGTGGCAAGGGTGCTTTAAAAATTATTTGCATGGTAAAGACCTATTTTAAACTGGTTTAAAAGTACCGATTTTAGCCACTGACAGATGACAGCTAGCAAGGCTTCTAGGCTCTACCCTGCCGTTATAAAGTCTGTATCTTTATATCTTTAGAGGCAGAGCTGGCAGAAGAAAAGCTGTGCTTCTGCGTTACCTGTGCCCATGCTGTCACCGTAGTGCAAATCCACCCAGACTTTAAGCAAGGACAGCAGAGTCTGACCAGGGAGGGTGATGCATCAAAACATGCTCCCTTCTGCCGTGGGTAAATCACCTCTGGCAGCAGGGTGGACCATGTACTCTCTGCCACCATTACCTTCACCACCACAGATAGATTGGACTGACTACTTCGGGGGGAATCCATCTCAGAAGCACCAGCCCAGTCTAAACTGCTGTAAGACGATGCCAACAACAAAAGATTCCAGGGCCTATTAGGAGATGTCTTTCAAAATCAGCTTTTGTCTACAGCTGCATACAACAGCTGTACTTTTTTTATAAAACCAACAACAAAAGTAAAAATACCTACTGTTTCTTCTGCACTATGAAGAACTACACATGAAACTCAAACACAGCTTTGATTCTATTACTGTCAATCACAGCACAGCAGTACCTAATATTTTAACAGTAAGAGCCATAGGAATGTTCCATCTCTCTCATCTGCACATACCACACTACTTAAATTGCTTCTCCTAATTGCTATCTCACTCATTTGCTCATCCAAAGACTTTCAAGTGGATTCTTAAATCACCATTTGCTGATCTTTACGCCTACCAGGCTTTATTAGTTGGCAACACATTGCTGCTTCAGAGAGCAATATACCGTAGAGGACACTGCATACAACAGTGCAATTAACAAGCTAGATTGAAATTGTCTAGGAGAGGTGACACTGCAGGACCACAACCAGCATCCATCAAACTGTTTCTATGATCTCTTTCCATGCTCCTTTTACATTCAAATGGCGTATATAATGTTTCCAAGACTAATTTGGCTTCCTCTTAATTGAAAGCATCAACTGTGGAGAAAGATTGATTCTACTTTCTAACAAAATCAATTTCATGAATATTTATCATTATATTATGCTTCCAGGAGCTCGTAACTGTTTATCTGCAAAACTATGCCTGGTTCAAGGTAAGATCAAGCACTCTGCACTTACAGACTGTCCAGCAAATGTTCTTTAACCTCTCACCTGACAGTTGTTGCTCCAAAAACCCAGGAGAAATACCGTTTAATGTAAGATCTAACCCTGTACTTCGGAGGAAATAGGAGACACTGCATGCACCAGTTAACTGAAGACAAACTAAAACAAAAAAATATTAGAACAAAAAGAAATTCTTCTCAACTCTCTCACTGTACAGGAATCAACAGCTTCTCCATAGTGTTTTATTTCAGAGCAGTGAGGAGGAAACCATATAGCACCTAGCCAGTCAGCTTTCCTTTGCTCAGCATGTGAGAACCCAGCTGGTTTAAGAGATCAGTAATTGAAGTAGATACTAGTTAACACTGCTGCTCTGAATTCTGAGGCTGTTTTATTTCAAATCTGAAAATAAAAAGAGTCTGCAAGTCTGGTCTGGATTAAATGGAACTTGGCTGGGTGCCAGAAGCTAATTCATGACATTGAGATGGGCCTCAGGGATCCTGAAGAGAAGATCCTGCTAGCAGGAATAAGGATGAAATCAGGAGCAGCTTGACTGGAAAGGGGATGACTATTCTGCCCAATGGCAGCTAGAAATTTAAGAGTAGGGACAGCTTTTTTTCAGCAGAGGCAGAATGCCAGCAGCTGCTCTGTGTCCTTTAAGTCCATGGCTCCATGGCAAACTGTGTGGTTCACAACTTAAGAAGGACATATTGCAAGATGCCTTTAGCAACTCTTGAATGTTGATGCCAAGAAGAGAGGACCGGGTGCTGAGGTGGCCGGGAAGGAGCTGCAGGACTCCTTCAAGCACAGGGCCCCACCAGGCAGCACAGCCCCAGCCAGAGTGTGGTGCTGTGGCCTCTCTCCGCTGCTGGCCAGGAAGGGCAGGAGGCAGGGACCAGCTCTGCTCCAACTGGACAGGGACCTATGAGAGCCAGTCACTCTGTCCAGCAGGTTGTAAACAGAAAACAAGCCTTAACTGATGCACACAGCTGGGCCAAGCATGTTGCTAAAACAGAAGCGTACTCCTTTTTGAGGCATCAAAGGTCCAGGGCCAAAGCAACTACAGCATACTACTGGGAGAAGCTGCTCCCAGGCAGCCCTGCTGGGTGACAGCCACTGTCCCCTACCCACCTGATGCACAGCCAGCAAGCCTCCGCTCACTCCTTTCCAATTCTGCCAGAGCAGTTGCACTAGGTCCCTTTGACTATACAGCCTGTCTTCCATCCTCCTCTGACCGTTCCCAGGAAGGGAAACAAAGCACACCTAAGTACAGATAGTGGCTATATGGTGCTACAAATGCCCTTTTTATGATGAGACCATATCAAGGTCAGTACAGTTGGACAAATAATTGAAAATGAAGTTTCCAATTCAAGCTGCCTGCTCCCAGCTTTGCCCAGAAATTCAATCTCTGCCTCCTGTTTCTAGAACCAGTTGAGATTTTCTAACATTGAAAATATCAAAGCACGTTTAGAGAGGAAAAGGAAAAAAAAAAAAATAATCAACATCGCTATTGCTTTTATATGCTGTTAAATTGCTGTTATGTTGTGAAACTCCCCAGTGACTTTCAAAAGCTGATCAAAATGGCAGGAAATTTTTTTTTTTTTTTTTTTTGTTTACGATTTGTATTAATTCTTCTCTACCCACCAGCAACCTGTCAACCGTCAGGGCCCTCCACGCTCCCGGAAGGATGCCTTTTACCTGTCTGCCACCATGTATCCACGAGAGTGCAGCGCCCTTCTCCCACCACGTGGTAGAACCACTGCCAAGCTTCGTGGTTGATGGGCTCTCCCACTAGACCAAAATAAGAAAGGAAGCAGCCTGAGACTCAGGGGGTTGCAGGCAGTTCATTCTCCCTTTTGGTGCACAACACGCTGAATGCATGATCTTTGAGCAGAATGCTTACAGCATTTTTGCTGGGGTGTGCAAAGGACTGCAATGTACTCATGTAACTGAGGACTGACTTTTTCCAGAAAGACCAAAAGGCAAGCAATAAATATCACTGGAAGTAACTAATCAACGCAGGTCATGTATAAGAACTTCTAGAATCCTAAATAATGCAGGAAAATGCTGCTTGGGTCTCSTAAGCCAGTAAAGTTCAAAGTGATGTCATTTACCATCGGATAAATCTTTTTAGCAAAGAATGAGATCCTGCAAAATAAGCTAGGAAAAGCAGAAAATCACACTAAGGTTCAACAGCCCCAACTTCAGTTTGTTTCTCCTTCTGCTGAGAAAAAAATATCTGAAAAGCCAGACAGGGAGCCTGCTTTAACATCTATTTTTAATCACATCCCATCTGGTCAGCTGAGCTCCTCTGATACCTTCATTTCACCAGCTAGAACCCCCTGTCTTTTTCAGAAGAAGACTTCATGCCCCCTACCTGATCCCAAGGTCTTCAAGGAAGATCTGTCGTATTTCTTCACCCACTCTTCTCCATAATTCAGCAGCAAGCGTATAGCCGTAGGTGCTCCATAAAACTGATTAATTTTCAACCTTTGTACCACTTCCCAGTAACGACCTGCAAGATCACAAACAGGTTTTTTATCTTTCTAGCACTGACATACCACCACAAATGCTCAGCAGGAAGGTTAACAGCCAAAGCTAAAGCTGTGACTACTGTGACAACAGAGCAAAACCAATGGCAATTTTTTTTTTTTTTCCACCCTGGATGCACAGATGTTCCTCGATGTTGTAGACACATGTTCCAAAGAAACGGAGCTTACCTCCCCTGAGCAGGCAGGTCACACCGGACAGGTTTCTAAATCTCCTTTGTCACACTGCCACATCTAGCCAAACCTTTGCCCACCACTTCCTCACCTGGGTCAGGGTACACTGGAGTGCTTTCAAACAGGACAGAGGTGGCTCCATTGCAGAGTGGTCCATACACAACATAGCTATGTCCCGTAATCCAGCCAATGTCAGCCACACAGCCAAAAACATCGCCTTGCTGGTAGTCAAATACATACTGCAAAGATAAATGTAAGGCCAGCTGACTTTCTGTTGGGAGGCGCAAAGAGCTTAAAGGTAAAGTGCTGGACTGGACATCCGACTGGGAGCAAGAGAGCGCACAGGGTGAGTGGAGCCAGGCACACAGGACACAGAAACACAAAGGCCAGTSCAAGGTGAGGAAGCAAGTCAGAGGGACCAGTACCAGGGCTTCCAGGCTCCTGACTGCTTTTGCAAACGTACAGGGAGCGTGGCTGTACCAGCAGCTGCTCAGACTGGAGCAACAAAGCTTACAATCAAAGCCCAGAGCCCTGGATACCTCAGGTTGTCTACTCCAGGCAGTTCATGTGGGAGAGCTGACCCTGAACTTCAGGGCTTCGGAGGCTCAGACCCCTCATGAATATGATCAGGTTCCCATGAGAAAGCTGCAGAAACTGATAGATGCCCATGAAACATTTTCTGAGAAATGTTCTTAGCTGCGCAGCTTCTCCGTCAGTATCGCTTTCCAGATGCTGCCCTCTCCCTGCTCATCAAATTCAAGATAAAAATCTTGGAGAACTCATTATCTTGTCTTGGTTATGGAAAATGCTTCCCACTGTAAATCTAACTCCTCTACCATATGGTGAAGAGGTCCTGACTCACAAGGCAGAGTCAGCTTTATGTTTTAAATGAAAGAAAGTGGATCAGAACTAAAACAAAACCCTGTTAAGTGTGTGACAAGAGTGTCACACATGAGTATGCAAAGACCACAGAGGCCACACAGGTCAGCTGATCCCTCTACCTCGGAGAGCCAATTCTCACCTTACTTTTGCAAGTGCCTTTCCCTCTCAGGCTCTGAAGTACCTCTAAAGGGACCACAGCTGCACACAGTGCCTCCCTGCATGTCTGCACCAGGGTGCAGGATCTACCTTCTGGACTAAGAGAGAGATGCCTTGGAGATTAYGCTGTCACTTAGAAAAGCTGACGTAACAAACACCCTTCATGCAGAGAAGTCTGACACTTGCACATTCAAATCTTCTAAAAATCCAACTGTGTCAGCCTAAAGAAAGAAAACCTCTGTCTGGATTGTGTGTGATTACAAACAGGGTGATACCACTAAAGCCAGATGGAGATCTTTCACCGCAGTCCTCTTCGCATTTCACTGTTACCTTTTCATATGCAGAGCTCAGATCAGAAGCTTCAAGAAGCAGTGCCTTGACTTTTTTTTTTTCAAGAGAAAGGAGGTTAAAACATTTAGCCTAGATCACACAGAAAAACAGCGCAAAGGTGCAACCACAGAGCATGAATGTAATTTTTGAGCTTCAGACAAGTGCTATGCAAAGAGGTGGTTCTAAGAGTCCAGATCCTCTCTGAAATAAAAAAGGCCAGCATCCCACTGCAAAATACTACACTAATATCCACATTACCAATGCCAGTAAGATACTTACCAGAATCTCCTCAGCTGTATCACTTTAATGTCCGCAAATTGTGGCCTGCAACACTAGCACATTTTAAATGCAGAAGTAGCAGCACTGCAGTTTCCTCCCTTTCATAACTCTAGGCTCTGGTTTGCATAGTATTATATTCCCCAGAACAAATCCTGAAGATTAATTACATGTTCTCAGACATTTTTCCGTTTGTTTACATCCAATAAGCCAATTGGGCAGCGAACAGAATACAGCACCCCTCACCAGCCCAAGTTCCTCTCGTTAGTACTGCCGGAAGGTAAGTGAACCTTTTCCAGAGGATGCAGCTGAGTTACCTTGTGCGTGAGAGCGGCGTACAGCAGGTATCCAGCCTGGGTGTGAACGATTCCTTTGGGTTTCCCAGTGCTGCCCGAGGTATACAGCATGAAAAGCATGTCTTCGCTGTCCATGCTCTCTGGAGTGCATACAGAAGCTGCCTTGGCCATCTCCTAAGGAAAAAAGAGTGGTAATGACAGAAAGACTTTAGCTATATGGAGCCAACCAATACTCCATCTGTAAGCATGTCAGCAGTGTCCAGAGACGAGAACCACCATTGCTGTTGCCCCCTCACAAACGTCCATGGGCGTATCATAGGTTATATGTGCTCACCTAGTGGAAAGGTTCCTATGGATCCATAGCACCTAGCCTTTCCACCAATACCTCTGCTAGGCACAGAAGTCAAGGGGAATTGGCCAGATAAAGTAAAATTTCAGGAAAAAAATGGTAGGTCATAGCTTACATTTCAGGCCTGTGCAAGCTGCTGGTAGAAAACCAAAGTGTGACTGCAAACATGAACCACACTTGACGGCAGCAGCAGGGCTGACTGGATACTGTTTAGGACCTTGCTTTCCTTTTAAAACCGCAGTGCTACAGTTAAACTGTGCATTCATCTCCCYCCCCTGGCCCCAGCAGTGGATGTCTGTCCTGCTCATTTGATCCTCAAATTCTAATTGCTTCTGCTCATGAGAAGGAGAGTGCTTTACTCTCCTGCCTCTGTCACTCTCCTCATACTCCACTGTTTGGCCAGGTGTTTAAGAACCTCTCCTCACCSCTACGGTCAGAACCACGGGAGGGAAGGATGCAATGTCCTACTACATCAGAGCGAACTTTTGGTCCAGCTTGTGTGCCCAGTCCAGCAGAGGAAGGGGAAATAATGTGCTTTGAAAGAGATGCTTGCGGTCACTGAACCTGGTAGCAGCAGAGGGCTTGCCTGCCCAGACTGTAGATTTTTCAGGACGAGGTTGAACATTTTTCTTATCCATGTACAAACTTGCAATAATCACTGTGTGTTCCAGATGCTCAACATATGGCTGTAAAAAAAGCACAGCTGGCTTGCTTCTCTTAAGCTCAGTACTGTCCTCGATGGTTGATTCCTGCAAGGGTTATTAGGTGGCTCTTTGAAGGAATTTCTAGGTACTGCCTTTTTACAAGCATACACTGTAAACATGCTGTATTTACAAGTGAACACTACCAATGGCAGGTCCAGTTGTTTAAGCGGCTGACATACAAAGCTTAATAAAATATGAAGAGTTGACAGGGTCAGATGTAATTCTTAGCCTCTGAGTTACAGCACTCCTGCTCATCTCAGGTATTTATTGTGACATTTCAGCACTGCCAATTCAGGCTGACTTGCCAGTTTTTGAAACTAAGATGGAGTTTTCATATGCTCCATTACAACATGAGCTTAAATTTTGCAGTAAGCCATTGCACAAGAGCTGGAAAGCACAACTGCTGTAAAGATCAGTAATGACCGAGTTAACAGCATTAATGATTTAATTCTTTTTATGCTTCAGACCCTACAACTGACAATGGGCTGAGCTCAGCTCTTGGATCACCAAAATGCCTCAGGCTGTTTGCAGACTAAGGAAAATCATCAGAATGTGCTTTGTGGAGTAAGAAAGAGTAAGACAATTTCCRAATAAAACCTGCCTTCTCTGTTTAACTTACCCTAGTAGTTGCTCCTATCTCATGTGACCAGCACAGAGACTCCTGAGTAATTATCTTGGCTGCAGATGGGTAATTTCCAGGCATTATTACGATGAGTAGCTTCTGTTTACTGCTGCCGGCAAACTGATAAAACTACTTCTGCATTAGGCTACAGTCCCATGTGTACCAGCTAAACACATTAAAATGACTGCTGTTTTGTTCCCCAGGAAGCACAGGTTCTAAATATTCCTAAGCCATCACTGTCCTCCCATTATGGGGTAACCATGACCCTGTCCATAGGCTATATTAAGCCTCTCYAGGAACTTGATTATTTCTGCGCTGCCTTTCAACAGTGTCCAGTCTGAGAGTGCAAACCGTAACAGAGTGCCTGAACACAGTATAACGACAGCAATGGTATCAGTGCACTCTGGGTCTCAGGAAACACTCATTCCTTAAATCTCAGTGCTGTTTGCAAGACTACTGAAATGGAGCAGCATACCTCCTGCCCATGMTGTGATAAATCAGACATAGATTGAGCTGCTCCAACTCACAATCCTAGCAGACTGTAAATACAGGCAATCCATTTGAGGATGAAGATCCAGATGCCATAAGGGGCATCTCCTTTTCGTCTGCAGAATGCGGGTCCAAAAGGCACAGATGGAGAGAAAGATGATCTAGCCAACACTCAGACCTAAARGGAGTTATCCAGAGTGCCAGTGGGTGTCTGCAGAGCTAGGTGACTGCAGGGACGTACAGRTGCTGTCACTGCAACATAGCTGTATCCGGGGGTACTGTGGCAGCACGGGAAGAGCAGCACACACCGAAAACCTGCTCCAGAGGCACCATAAAGGCCAGTCATCACTGGCAGGTCTGATGCAGCTACACTAGAGTGCCAAGCTGCACTGCAGCGGCTGCTTCATAGGCTTTTAGCTCAGCACACATACGCAAGGAAAGTATGGAGACTGCCCAATCTTCCTCGGCTGCCGATTCCCAGTGTAGCCTACAGCAGATCAAAGACCAAAGCCAAATACCAGAATGTGCATGATCTACACATTCAGCAAGACTCTCACGCACATGTTCTGAACAGCCCTGCATCAGGTCTCTCAAAGATGTCTGTGTTAGCTGGTCCCTACATTTATTAGTGCACCATATTTATCTCCCTCAGCACAGTAAACATCACATACTTCAAGAAACATCAGGGGAAACAGGCAAGGTTTACCAACGCCAACATACCTCCTCAAGGGGAATATCACGGTCACCCATCTGGACTTTGTTATCTGTCCTCTGAGCCACAAAGACGTGTTTGATGCTTGGACAGTTCTTCACAGCTTCATCCACAGTCATCTTCAGCTCTATGATTCGGCCTCCCCTGACTCCCTGGTTGTAGGTGATAACTGCTTTGCATCCAGCTAAAAAGAGAAAGAATTAGCAGATGTACCAGCCGGTCTTCCAGGCTAGTATGTGCACCCTGTTTTAATTACTTTTGGGGATGATGTATAGGACAACATATGTGACAAATACTCAGAACTTCTATCAATCAAAAACAGTCAGTGTCGCTGACGAAAACACTTTAAAACCTGAGACCCACAGAGATTAGGGGTAGCTGGAACCTCCATAGGTTATCTAGTCCATCTCCCCCACCCCAAGGCAGGGTCCACTCCAGCTAAACCATTTCTGACAGCTGTCAGTCCAATCTTCCTAAAACACTCCAATGGTAGCTACTCCACCTTCTCCCCACCAGTCCACTCCAGTGCCTATCATGAACATGAGAAAGTCTTCCCCAACGTCTAGCCTAAGTACCACTCRCTGCAATTCAAATGCCTCCATTCCCGCCTAGCAAAGCCGACATGCAGACCAGTTTCTTCCCAGTTACCCGTGTTGTAGTGAATACTGCTGCTTTAGCGTAACGTGCTAGCTCGTGCACTGAAACCAGTGCAAGACTTCCTACAACCTTAATGAACAAGCACCTTTGCCCCTCTYTCTGCGGCTGCATATAAGCGTCCATTGCAAACTGAAGTGAACAGCACCAGCAGCCTCTTGGAGGTGCTACCCTGCTCTGAGATACCTGCAGCCTTCTGAAACTCACCCGTATCTTGAGGGGAAACCTCCTGGAAGCCACAGCACACAGCAGCACTCTGGCAGAGCACTTCAAATTGTACCACACTATGTTATTACAGAGCTGTGGCTGCAGAGAAATGGCTCTTTAGCCCATCACCTCCACGCAAGTGGCCAAAAGTGAGGGATAACTAAAACATGTACTTGCTCTCTATAGATTAACTCTACTAAAGCAGAAAAAAAAGCATTAAAATTGCTGTAAGACTTATTCCCTCACACTAGCCATAAAGAAACTGATGCGACTGCTAGGACACGAGCCACTTGCTATTTTGTTCTTCTGCTGGTATTTTTAGCACTACTTTTTACCTAAGCACATTACAAGTGCTTTGGGCTAAGAACAGCTCTGTCTGTTGGTAAAACGCCTAACAGAGCAGGGACAGGCTGCCAACACTTCCAGTGCTATACATAAATCACAATCGAGACTGCAGAATTAGCACTGTGCAGGAGTTTCAAAGAAACACTGCGATTATACTGCGAAAGAACAAATCACACCCCATTCCTAAGCTCTGGTTTTCCCTCCAGCTTCATTGTTGTCTGGCAGTAACCCAGTGCAGACTGAATGTTAAGCAATTTATAAAGTATTTTAAGGCCAGAGGATACTGGAGCTGCTACTAAGGAAAAGGCTCTTCACAGTACTTTGCAWAGGAGAGTGAACTGTCCCGCCAGCTGAGAATGAACCTTTTCTCTTTCTGCCAAGAAAACACAGAATTGGGATATGTCTTGAAGCACTGTCCAGGGGGTTTTGTTCCCTGGTCTGCATCTACTTACAGTCCATGATCCTCCCAGCTAAGGACTCCGCGCTGAATCCAGCGAAGACCACAGTGTGAATGGCACCGATCCTGGCGCAAGCCAGCATGGCTGCCACAGACAAGGGAGACACGGACATATAGATGGCCACCTTGTCCCCTTTCTGTATCCCATATTTCTTCAGGGTGTTGGCAAGACGGCAAGTCAGATCCAGAAGTTCCCTGCGGCACAGAAGCAACRTTGTCATGTGACCGCACAACCTGTTTTACGCGGGGGAGCAAAAAAAGGATGAACTTGAACCGAGCAAGGCATCACGATCACCTCTGGACCTTGTCATCTCAGCAGTATAGGGCACACCAGCTTCTGCATTGTAAAGATGGGTGGCCTGGGGTGTGGTGAAAGCCAGACTGCACTGAGGAGAGAAGAAAAGGGGGGCAGAGAGCCTCACTYGCTGCAGACGGACGAGCGAGCGAGAGCCGCAGGCGCTGCCCAGAGCCGCCGGGCTCTGGCGTGGGTATAGCAACCAGCAAGCCTGTGGCTGTCCTGCTGCCGCCAGAAGTCAGTGTCCATTTTAGCCATCCTTGATGCCTTTTTTACCTACAAGGTTCAGTCAGAAGCTACTGGGAACACGTGTGGAATAAACACAAGATGAAATGGAAGCATCGTTCAAAGACTCCCAGCGCTGTTTATGTTGGGGAACTGCTGGAAGTGCTTCACAACTAGTAGCTTCTCTTTAAATTGCAAGGGTAAACAATGCATTTGCATGCATAAGGAAGAAAAGGAGGAGACCCGAGACACTTGTGTGAGYGGCAGATTTTACAAGATTCTCATCAAAGCCGAATCACCCACAGCCCRAATTGCTCTATTGTCACTTCACCCTGCAGTGCCACAGAGCACAACAGCCTCGCAGARCAGAGATATTGCTCTGAGTAAAACCACAGCCACTCTTGCATAGAGAAACTTGGGAACACYGAAAACAGGAGCAAAGGCTCTTTTTCACAGGGCTCGCCACTGCAACGTGCTGACTTAACAGCAGAAACTTTCCTCTAAGGAACAAAAAAGCAGTTCRTGGGCAAGGACTTGCACATACACTTACTCTGCTGCCTGCACCGGGGATAACACGATTGCAGGCATGCCTTGGACCAAGGTGCTGTCATGAACTGAACAGCTCTGTGTGCCTGCAGTGGAAGGGCTTTGAGAAGAAGACAGATAACTGTGCCAGGTGAGGAGGGGTTCTCACGCCAAGGAAGGAGGTGACCCTCACGAGGGGCAGCAGAGCACCCCTTACTGGTGCCAATCATCAGCTCAGAGAAGAAGACTTGCAGACTCCACCAGGAATGAAAATTGTCCTCTGAGTTCAGGAACTCGCTGAGTACTGAGGCCCAGAGGAGAGAGAGATCTTCTGCTCCCTAGCACATTGGTTTTCARTCTGTCACCTGTGAACCCTTTGGGGTCTGTAAGCTACACCACCAGGGACTCCAGAAACTGTTAACAAACAAATGAATTTTCGGGGTCTGCATTCCATATTAAGCTGTAAAACACGAATCTACCAGTGTATCCTTATCTCCCAGAACTGGCCATAGCTGKGAAGAAACAAACAAACAAACAGAACCAGTTTTCAGCTGGTGGCTAAGCTGCAAATAAAATGAAATGTTGTTTCTGGTCCATCAAAAACTGTTTCATTTCTTTTTTTAAATCAATGCAAGTTGGAAATAGGCAAAGCCTAAGTGCTCCACTTTGGAAATGTCATAACAAAACCAAGGGCTGAGAATAACTTGGCATCTTACTTCTTTAGGATAAAACTCCATCTGCACTGTGAGGGCAGTGAAGCAACAGCCATAGAGAAAGTATGAAGACAGATACAGTGATGGCTGAASGGATACAACTTCCCTGCCATCTTTTGGAAGGTAAGGAAAACGAGCCTCGAATCCCAGCCACAGCACTTTGTGTTATTTAAGGCTGTTCCTGTAGCATCAAGTAAATAGACCACTCCTGAAACACAGGAACTCAGAGAGGTGGCCAGACGTGCTCAGTGCCTGCTCTYTGGCAGTAGCTGCCAACAGCTGCCACCACAGAGAGACGGCAACCCTGTCAGAGAGGAGCAGCTTTACCCCAGACTGAATTTCCTCCTAATCCCTTAYAGCTAGAGATCAGCCTAAATTCTAAAGCACAACATTCAACACCTCCTCCCAAGCACTTCATGACCATGCACGTTCCTGCYATCTACATAAGTGCATAGTCTGTTAGATGTATTATTTTGCTTACTTTTACTAAGATCATGAACTGAGTAACTCCGTGCCATAACGAATTCCCACCCAACGTTTGTTTTTGTGTCTTGTCCTAAAAGGTCACATTCTCTGGTCCAGAATTCATCCGATGCTGCTTTAGAGAAAAATCTTAATGTATATCAGTATTACAGAGCCAAAACAAAACTAAGTTGCTCAACTGCAAAGCACAGGAAGTGAAAGCCCCAGACAGGCAGTTGTGAGAAAGCAAAATAAAAACCACTTATCTGCGATGGAAAATGCCCAAGTTCTTTCAGAGCTGCAGCCTCTTTCTCCTGAAGAGAAATACCAGCAGGGCTCTGGCTAGGGCGTCCTTGCTGAGCAACTCCGTGCTTCACTTGCTTATTCAGGACTCGGCGACCATGATGGCAGACACTCTCACTGTTTTTTTATGATTAACCCCAATTTAACATTTGCTTCATGGGAGTGTGTGAGCAAGCTGACACACAAKAAGGACCAGGTCTTTACCCCCGGACCTATTTGCTTTGCCTTCTCCTTTGTTCTCAGAAAGGCCGAGATAGGAAGGCCTTGGAGGTCCCTTGACGGCGCAGCACATGGGGGAACGGACACAAAGGCAAAAAGAAGGTGAAGCCAAGAACTCCAACAAAGAAATCCACAAATTCCTGAGCATCAGATGTGTCTTCCAGCTCCTGCAGCAGCAACTCAGGCTTCCCTTCCAGTTCAAGAAAGGGAGTTAGCAGAAATGCTGTGTCAGGAATCCTTCCCTTGACTCCCTCACTCCTTCACACATTTTGCTGTCTAACAGGCAGGCAATTAGCACATGCCAGCAGGTTACGCATTTCCAGTACTTAACCTAGACACGTCTCAGGGCAGAACGAGCACCCTGTAGGGTCACTGCCCCGCAGAACGAGGTGGGATAGACCTAACTGAACTGAGCAGGAGGAAACCAYGGCCATTACCCTCCCCACCTGCTACCACTGCCAAGCTTGGCGTTGCGGTCCCTCCATCACACAAGGTTAGAAGAGCGAAGAGCAATTCTGGCCTCGAGCCCAGCACCGCCCAGCCCTTGGCACAGAGGCAATGGCATCGAATATYGGCGGGCTGTGCACAGGGAAGGATCTGCCTCCCATCCACACTGAGGAGGTGTGTTGGTAGCAAGGCACATCTACTGAAAACATACATCAGATGCTGAACTGAGCTAGATGCTGTCACCCTGGAGCCGGTGAGACAGTGCAAAAGAAGGCACCTTCACTTAGCTTCTGCCTGCACTGAAACATGGGGCACAGAGGAAGGGTAGAGGAAGCACAGGCTTAGAGTGAAAACGTCTACTCTGAAAGGGCTCAGCCATTGCCAGTGAAGGACAGAAGGTGGCCAGAAGCTCGGAGCAGACGTGCACCACTTCTGCAAACCAGAAGAAGAGGGAGAAAGGCAAAAACCCAAGTGATGCTCGCAGTGTTGCCGCCTGCCTGCACTCCAAAGTGCAGCTGCCCAAGCAGACGGTGCGGAGCAGGGCACTACACTCAGCAGAGGCAGGCAGGACAACCACCGGAGACGGACGAAGCCGCGGGGCACACAGAGGGTCCCGGGGCGCCCGGCTCCCTGCACACAAGCCGGGCAGACAACAGGAGGATCTCAGCAGAGCCACTGCAGGAGAAGGAAATGCGCCGCAACGAAAGGAAGCGCCCAGCCCCTCCGGACAGAAACAGCCAAGAAACTGCAAAGTCATTTGACGGCGCAACAGTCTGCAGATCCTCTGCAAAAGCAGATCGTAAGAGCTGAGAGCAAATAAGAGAGTAAACYGGGCAGCGGAACGCCACTCCAGTGGGTGAAGTATCAGGGTGGAGCTGAGAAACAGGGAAGCAGCAACCAGTTGGACTCAGGAGGCGAGTTTGCACAGGAGAAAGAGCAGTATGTATAGTATGTGCTTTTAAAACAAATCAAGCCAGGGAGATGGTAGGCGCATTAATGAACGTAGGCAGGGAAGTGAAAAATTACAATACATGGAGGAGATTCTGGACTTGCTTTCAGAAAATGTTACCGTTCAACTGAAAATGYGGACAAGTCCAACCCATTCACTGTACTGCAGGTGTGAGGGTAGATAGCTGCTGAACACAGATTTCACGTGAATTTACCCATCCCAACCCTGCACCTCCAAACCCAGAGGGAAGCACCGTCTTACCTCAGTGACATGCCTGCTCACAGTGCAGGTGACACACTGACAGGCTTTAAACACCATACTCAAGAGCTCTACAGAGAGCGAGCTCTCCCCCTGTGCCAGCWGGAGACGTGAGCAGGGAGAGGCTGGGTTGCACATAAATCCCCCCCTCCACGTTCGTAATGACCACCCCGTCGCAGAGATGCTCTTGGGTTTGCTCTCCTGACCCACAGCCCGCTGATTTCCGTCAGCTTTGGCACAAGCCCTTCATGTAGCTGTTTCATGTCACAACCTGCTGGAAAACCATCTTCTGTCAGGGACAGAGCAGTCTGCTCCTGTTGTTTCTCTGCAGCCCTGTAACACAGTACTGCCGTGGCAAGCAACATGCCACAGGCTTTGTACCGAGTTTGCAAGGTCTCAGGAACGCAGCTTGTGATGCTCGCTCTGTCTGAGCTCTTCTTGACCTACCTGCAGCCTTGTTTTGCCTGGTTTAGCTGTAACAACAATTCTTCTAGTTGACCAGGCAACCATGGCTAATTTTTTTTTATGCTTCTTTATCTTTTTATGCTACCATCATGGGTTTACAACCCTAACATAATGAGTATAAAGAAATACAGGCCTGGTATGATAAGAGGCCTTGAGAAGTGGAGGCACAGGATGTGGCGTGAAGCAGAAGAGGCATGGGACGACAAGAGATGGAGCACAGGCTGGCACTGGTGGCCCCACCAGTGCGAACGATCAGTAAAAGAAATGTGGACCTGACGCTGGACAAAAGTGGTGTCAGTAGTAACCAACAGGACCTCTTTCTTTCTTTTATAATGTATATTGTAATTATAGAATTATAATTTATAATGTAATAATTAGATCTTGACTAATAAGATTAGAATGTTAAGGGTTCCTTTATACTAAGAATAAACTCTTGGCTCTGTCTATATAAGGTGTTCTTCCTTCTTGTCCACAAACAAGACTTTGAACATTAACACTGTTCTCTTCTAGAGACTCATCACCTTTTATGCAGATATCTCCTCAGCTATCACAGCATCACTTCTAAGTACAAGACCTGCAAGGCTGGCCCTCCAGCAGAGCCAGCAGATCACTGCTCAGGCCATTACTTCTGTTTAATCTAACAGAYGCAGCACTTCTCTCCCTATCTTTACAACGTCTCTGTTCAGAAACTACCAGACCGTATTTCTCCCAGATACAGTGGTGCCTGTGTTTCCAAAGCCCATCGCTCAATGTCTGGAATGACTCCTGTAAAACCCATCACCAACACATGGCATTTCTCTGATGCATTTTAGGGATGCCTGGCAGAGATATTTTTTTCCAAGAAGTCTGATGCTATCTTTCACCACAACAAGACAGCCTGCAGCTTTCTAAACAAAGGAAGCCAGTTCTTTTTACATCCAAAAAAATCACATCAAGACCTTCTTTGGGAAGCAGCCTTTTGCAAAGCGTTTCTAGACATCTTCCTAATATATTCAATGCCGTATATGAGCTTTGACAGTGCCTGTTTAGGAGGCTCAGCACAAGCCATGTTCTCTGCTGTCTCAGCACTACAGCTGGGTTGAGTATTTCTTGCAGAGAACAATTTATTTCCTGGAACCATAGTTTGGATCAGGCTGAAACTATTTGAAAATTCAGGTCAAATGCCCCAAACAGGTCAGTGTAAAAAAAAAAAAAAAAACAACCAAAAAAAACCCAGATTTGGGCATCTCTCAGCCCAACCCTCATATCTCAACTCCTAGCTGTTGCTCTACATGAATTACTGTGAAGCAGTGGAGTTCAAAGCCTGCCTCCTGCCTGTGTACCTTGCGATCGCAGCGGGCACTGTCATCTGAGATGTGGCTCCAAGTCCCCTGGGACACTGTAGGTCTTCACACCCATCCCTTCTTCCTGGGTCAATGTTCTGGCCACAAGGATAACGCACAAACCTATTCACCCTCACTGCAGCTTCTGTGTCAGTGCCTCAGTTTAACCTTCCATTTCCCTCACTTCTTGCTAAATAGAGGACACACGTGTTTCCTTTTTTCACCAAAAGGAAAACTCAATATTTTTTTCCATTTTAGTGAGAGTAACTGAAAAATATAAAGCTCAACATGAGGCTTTTTGCCTGTACGTTCAATTGCTAAGCCGAGCACAATTGTCTGGCCTTCCTGCAGACATCCTGAACCCAAGGCAAGGAAAATCCCTTGTGACCTTTTTCAGGTGAGAAAGTGAAAAGTCCCTGAGCTGCCTTGGATGGGGAAAGCCGAAAGCCTGGGCAAGATTTACCTGCAACTTCAACTTAGGAAGCCAACACTGCAAAGAAGGAAAAGAGCTTGCTGACAATGAGAAACACCTTCCGCATTGCACAGCCTGGTAGGTACCCACATGGCTTCCAGCTGCAGTCTCCACTGTGATCTCTGATACAATTTCAACCATTTCAGCTTGGGCTGAGGAACCACCATCCGTTGGCTTGTTAAAGGCATAGCTGTGACGTGGCTAATGAAGACGTCCAACCACTTCTCTCCCACCTACCTAGGACCCTATGAAAAGCTACCTAGGACCCTAATTTCTGGCCCCTCAGCTTCTGCTTTCCTCTCCCTACTTTGTATTTTGCATTTTGAACATTCCCTCTGCCCACAACTTTTTCTGCACCGGAGTAAGCTCCTTGGTAAATTAAAACCCTTCTGATAAATTAAAACCCAGCCTGCAACCCTTTGCAAAAACAGGTTAGCTAACACGTACTGCTGCCCACTTCTTCACACAATATCCACAGGATTTTGCAGTGCTAGGAAATACTGGCTCACAGGTGGCTAAATTGTATAGACTGTGGTAAACAAGGGAACACCAGAGAGAGTAAATAACCCCATGTCAGACAGGGGGAGGTCTGGCATAACTTTAGCTCCTGTCTTTAACATTCCCTGTTGCTGAGCTCACAGAGGCTGCAACCCAACAGCTCCAGCCAACAACTCTGCCTGCTTATATAAGGCACTTGATAATATAGTGCCCTTTAAAACCCAGGCTCAGCAACAAGTTGGGGAATTCCACTTGATAATATAGTGCCCTTTAAAACCCAGGCTCAGCAACACGTTGGGGAATTCCACTTGATAATACAGTGCCCTTTAAAACCCAGGCTCAGCAACGCGTTGGGGAATTCCTCTGCAAGGTTTCAAAGCTCCTGGGCCCTGACAACATCCACAGAGCAGGACAAAACACTCCCAGCCAAGCTGGACCCTTCTGCCAATAAATTCAGCTGGCTGCTCACAGCAGCACGCTCCTGTGRGTTAACTGCTACTTCGCCACTGCCCTACCAACGAGTTTATGGTGGTCCACCCTCCGGAGAGCCAGRCCTCTTGATAACAGATTGGCATTCTCTGTCCCCACACTGCTGACTGCAGCCACCAAATCCCAGGACGGTTGCATGCCCTGTTGTCACAAAGCAGTAAAAAAAACAAGTCTCCCGCCTTCCCATTCAAAACTGGAGATAATATGAAACATAGCTGAATTTCTACGTGATGACAGTGAAACCCAGAGAGGGGAAAAAGCACAAGAGGGTCCAGGGAACTTTTTTCCTGAAAGGCTGAGTTGCATCAGCTGGAGAAACAGGACAAAACTCAGCAGTGAAAAAGATGATCACAACCGAGCTTGTAAGGGCAGCAATCATTGTTCAAGCAAAACTGAAATGTTTCACCCATGGCTTTGTGTATCTTTGCCAATAAGGAGATGTTTGGATTCCTCTCCTAGCAYTTGAACTCAGCTGCATAAACACAACCCACCTTGCCGACAAGYGTGCATAGGGATGTAGGCGGACTTACGGCAGGGCCCCCACAGCTCTTTGCCCGCTGCCAGCTGGGCAGTTAGTGGGGCAGCAGAGACAAATGGAGGCTCTTCTTCTCCCAAGGATGAGCAAGCTTTCCAGTGTAGCTGCRTTTCTTCCCAATGCATGGAGGAGGTCCCACTGATCGAGGCCCTTCCCTTCCTCAGGGAGGAGGAAGCCTGTTCCAGCCCTTTTCCTGCAGAGCCACCTGCTTCCTTTGCAGGCTGTGATAGGAACGGGGCCTGCGCTCAGCTGTTTTCTTGCCCCTAACAGCTCCCCAGAGGAGAAGGGAGAGCACCCACACCAGCAGCCGCATCTTTCCCYGTGCCACCCAGGGTTTATCTGTACAGAGAAGCAGCTCACAGCAGCAAGCTTTGCAAAGYAGATAATGCAAAAACTGGTGCCTTGCACTTCTCTGCACGTAAGCCCTGGACACCTCCCGGCTGAGATTCCAGGAACTTCCTCAAAGCTGGTCCATAAGGCAGTGGCCAAATTAAAGTCTTTACCTTCCTAGCACACGACTTTAAGGCTGCTGTCCCATTAACAGCGCATCCAGATCCGAAGGAAAGGGGCACATCTCCTCTGCCACAGACACCAGAGCCTGGGTCCTCCTGATATCCAGCATCCCTCTCATTCCCTCTTTACARTGGGGCTGTCCTGCACTGAGGCTGGTGTGCAGAGACCACCCTGCTACAGAAGGCTCTCAGAGGATTATTCAACCGGCATCACAGCTTCTGGGCCACCTCTTTTTCTGATATGCTTTCCCTCACAAAACTTCTAGCTAAAACAAGATGCTACTGCAAAAAGTTTTCAACTAAGCTCAGCCTCAAAGGGAGGTCAGTGCAAACACACCTTGGAAAACCTTACTGCCCCATTTAAAACCTTTAAAAATGMAGCCCAAAGATTACAGAAAAGGCAAAACTTTTGATTCTCTCCTTCCGTACACACCCATATAATATCAGTTTTCAACAAAGYTATTCCTGACTTAATGAGATAAGCAGAGAACCAAGTGACCTGTTTTACCACGTCACAGGACCAAAGTCTCCTGAAAAACTGTCACTTGAATACAGTCACATCTCACCAAGAGTATCAGGCAGAAACAGGAACATGGCTCTCAAATACAAGAAGTTGTTCAAAACTAGAGGTTGCCAACTTGTCTTTCATTTGGATGTTCTTCTTTCTGGTTGCTAATTACCATATCTTTGTAAAGCTGCACAAAGAGGGATTCAGTTTTCAGATGTGGATTACTTGTCTTCAAGCCACAGCAATCACAAATCCACAGGCTGAAAATATGCATTCTTCCAAATACATTTTGGCATGGTCAAGAAAAAAAACAGTTCTGTTGCTGTTCAGAAAGGCTTTCTCATATCTCCAGAGATCCCAAGAAGATGGTTTGAGGCTCTGGAGMAGCTCAGAGCATTTCAAGTAGCACAGTCCGAGGGGGAGGCCAGAGTTGCCTTGAACGAGGCTGTGCTCTCTGATGGGCTGCTCTCCTTCTCACATTAATCAGAGCACAATTCCGACCACTGACCTACTCCCAGTTTCACGCCTGGGGCATGAAGAGAGCGGTAGAAGTACATACACCACCCCAAACCCTGGGAGAAACCTTCAATTCCATCTCCTTTTCTACCACCAGAGTGGCAAAAGCAAAACTCAAAGCATTTAGCCAAGCTACCCAGTTGGTTACAACACATTTATATCATAACATGCCTACACAGYCTGTCAAATAACAATACCAAGATTAAAACCAATCCACTTCTTCCACAACTTTGTATCAGATAGTGTTTATTCTGGAGCACTAACCTCTCAAAGCTATTAGTACACCCACTCCTCCCTGCTGACCAGCTTCCTCACTCCAATGAATAATGTTTGCTTTAATAAATTCTGGAGGTGAACCAGACCAYCAGAACCTATTTAGACTCAAGGAGCTCCAGGAATCCCAACTATCAASAAGCTACAGAAAACATTTTGTAAAAGAGTCAGATGCCAGGACTTCCTATGTCTTYTCTGCTTTCTGATCCAGCAGATCAAACATGTGGCTCCCCTAAAATACGCACTGAGGAACGTACAAGTCTGGGAAACCTTTAACTCTAGGGAGAGAGACAGATGATGTAAAAGGCATTTTTGCAGGCAGGCCTGTCTCCTAAATGGGAGCGCATAGCGGGGGAAAGAGAAATATGCTTGAAAACTGCCATATTCTAACAAATCCTACAATCTATAGCAGCAATTACAAGTCAGCRTCACTCAGAGCAGCCTGAAGGTTGCTCTAAACTGCACTGAGGATGGGGAAGAGGAACATAAGGAGCTTCAAATCCCCTCCAGCCAGGACTTGGTATCATGCTATTGACCATCAACACGAGATGCTTGCACCAAGACATTTACTGCTGTGCTGAAACTGAAAGCTGCTCACAGAAATTCTCCCATGAACACTTCTAATGAGCAAAAAGAAAACTGGCAGGTGAGAACATAAACCAARGAGAAAAAACAAGCCTTTCTCTTCTGAAAGCCTCCACTTAGAGAGAGGGAATCTACAGGCAGGCCTGATTAACACCATAACCAGAAGATGATGCCAGATCTCAATCTGAAATTTTCAGTAGCTGTCACTAACTTACACCCACTGTACCTCTCACCCTGTAATATGTTTATTACACAGGTGTCTAAGATCAGGGAGCCCTGTCCATGAAGAACCCAAGGGAAGAATATAATTTCTCAGTGGGAACATGCCTCCGATTTTTAGGAGCGATCTCATCATGACACCACAACCTAGCCGCAGCGCTGCGGCTGCATGCCCTATGTCCTGGAGTACCTTGGAAGAAAGCAGAGTTTCACAGAGGTCCGATTTCAGAGCAGCAGCTCTTCTCCCCGCCCCACCACATTGCCAGGCATCATAAAGCATYGTGAGAAGGTGCCATACCTGTACGTGACATGCACTGCAGTGCCAGGCTCATCTCTCTCCCAAATCAAAGCCACTCTGTTCGGAGACTTTTCGACATGCTGATCCAAGCAATTTACTGTAAGAAAACAGAGGTTTAAACAAAGCCTGATCATATGCAAGGTGCTCTGTAAACTTAGTTTGGCCAAGTGTAACAGCAAGCTAGCGTAAGATGAAACATCATTTGTTAGCTAGCTAGCCACACACTCAATTAATAACACTGGAAGTGATAGGATTTGTAGCAGTGGTAAAACTGTCCTTTGCCATATCGGTAGTATGCAAATACTACAAATACTGTACTTAATTGGTTCAGCTGCCTTAGAGATGGCATCCYCACGAGAGGTCTCAGCTGATTCAGCTCAGCTTAGATTCACTGGCTAAGCTTAAACCAGCCCAAATCTCTCCCCTGCTCCCAGCAGCACAAAGACAACTCTTTTGATGTTTTTGCCCCCCAGAGCAGCATTTCACTACATAAATCTGACAGACTGTCTTCCCCAGCTTGCATTTTTAGCATTGCATCATTTGAATTTTCTAATTAAAGCTGATATTAAACATTTTTATCCCAGGATATAACAGAAGAGGTGAATCTCAGCTAACTGAAAATATCTAAAACTTTAGGATCTAGGGTAAACTCAGAGAGTACAGACATCTACACATTACCAGACATCTGGGAAAGATGAACATGTCTCAAGCTGTGTACTACACCTCCTAAAACTTAAAGGTATGAAATTACCTTCTGAAGGTGCATCTCTCCCCCCAGCAACTTGAGGTAGAGAAAACCTGAACAACAACGCGAGATGCTCAAGTGGACTTAGGGAGAGCACCCACCCTGAAGAAACTTACAGAGAATCCACCCAAGAAACCTGCCTGCATGTTCAGTAGCAACTTGCCTGATGGTTAGAGATGAACCTTGTAAAGTATTAATTCCAAGCCTAAACTACGCTTACCTATTTCATTATAATCTTCCAAAAGCAGTTACTTTATTTCAATAGACAACTATTAAAAACCAGTCAGGCACACTGCTGTGTAACTCAGAGAAAACCCTTAAAAAATTGCTGAGTTTCAGATCATGTTTTCTGGAAACATTAACACCGGTGGGGAAGGATTTCATTTTTCCAGATAAATTAAGTGCAACAAAAGCTGCCTATTGCTGTCACAATTTGTGAACTTGTAAGTAAACTGCAGCCCAGGAATCAGCTTCAGCTGTTCTGTGATCAGAGCTGATTTACACCACCACTCGGAGGGTGGGCATGAGCCCCTAAAGGTGCACAGAGAGAGAAATCCCTCAGAATTTGGCATATTTCACTACAAGAACAACTGTCAATATAAAAAATATGAAAAAGCGCTCTTCAGCTGTTTAAAGTTTTTCATTTTTTAATGTAAATTCGTGCAGCAATACTATAAAAATAAAGGAAATAAAGCCACTTCTGAGGTCATCCTAATACGATACGGGAGATTCATTGCCCAAGCAGCATTTCTTACTCGTGAGCAGCCATACTAGCTTTCAGAGGGAATTTCTGTTGCAGCAAGCCCCAGCTGAGCCAAGTGAGAGCTTTAGCTCTTTGCTCAGTAAGAACTGGCAGGTGAACCAGGGCCAAATGCTGTTATTTCCTTCCTGATCTTAGACTTACAAGAGCCTTTTGCTCATTTTACAAAATAGAATTTTGTGACCTTCCCCTTACTGCTATACCCTAATGGCTTCTCCATAGGTTTTTTCGCCTCCTCAACAACACTTGGAAACGATTCGTTTCAGTAAGACATGCTCCTGAGAACCCAGTGCCTTGGAAGTGCAGAAGTTTGTCAGGGTATTTTCCTGGCCAGGAGTTATAGTGCAATAAACCCAGAAGCGCTGAAGCTCACAGCTCCCCCAAATCCTACTGCAAGCAATCCCCAAGCAAAAGGCAGCAGATGACTCAGTTGCCTGCGGTCCAGCTCTGTTGGGAGACAGGCACACAGGATGCTTTGGATCAGGGACCTGAACTGTCGCCATATTTCTGCAACTAGTTCAAATCAAGAGATCAAGGGACAAAACCGGAGCCTCCAAGCAGAAAACTAGCCACTCGGCTCTGGCCGAGTGCCATCTTCATCGTGCTTTAAAAGAAGAAAACCAGCAATAGCAAAACTGTTTAATTCTGTGCATCTATGTTTCAGTGGTCTATGATTATTTTTTTTATCTATGCAAAGAAAACTAAGCGGCATTTAGTGCTTGCAGAAGAACCAGACCCAAGACATGATCTAAAACAGGCCCAGCAATATCTGGATTTCAGGCACCCGACCCATGTGGGATCCAGAAGAGGTGCTGATCCCACTCTACAGAGGAAAGAAACAGATCCCTGAAAGTCTCTGTGCTCAGCCAAGATCTTCATTTCAATAGGAATCAATGAAAACAGAAGTCTGGCTAAAATCCCTCTGATTGCTGGGTGCTGGAAGCAGGGCTGTACACACACCTCTATCAACTTGGGATCCACTGCTGGGAACCATCTCCTGGGAGGAGATACTCCCCTATGTTCTCTGGAAGACCTGAGGAGGGCTTGCTCTTTTGCTGTGAAAAAAGGTGCTTGCACTACTGAACCGCAGTCTGGTGATTCCAGCACTCTCTCAGGAATGGGAAATGAAGTTAAGAAACGTACATCCCTGCTAAAAGACTTCACCACCAAGCTGTACTCTAGAGGGGGCTGGGGCTTACTCCCACTGAATGAAGCAGGGCCACAGCACAGAAGAGCCTTCAAAGCAGATATGGCCAGAAGAAACTCAGAGGTAGTTAGGACTGACATGGCAAATTTTTCTCTTCCGTCATGTAAGTGGCGAAGTYGGAGGAAAGACCCAGATCCTCCTTTAAGAAAGAAAAGAGGCTGCAGCTTCCCCCATAAAAGACTGGGAACCGTCCCCCACCTTCGGTTTGTCTTTGTGTTGACCCTGTGGAGCCCACCACGGGACCAAGCAGCACCCCGCAGCCGGCCACTGGGCTCGAGGGCGACACAGCCGAGGTCAAGGCATCCCTGCCGGCATGATGCCGCACCCCAGCCCTTGGGCAGGCCTTCGCTCGCCTTCGCCCCGCGTGGGCCCGAGGAAGACACCGGGCCTGCAGCAGGGCTTCCACAGAAGCAATGGGYGGCCGCCGGGGAAGCAGTGCCAGGGCAAGAGGCTTAGCCAGGGTTATCCCCGGCTTCGGATTTTCCCCCCGCTTCCCAGCATTTCGCAACGCCCGGCAGATTTTCTCYGAGTGCCGCCCAACCGAAATCCTCGTTTCTTCCCCCAAAGAGGGGCGCTGGCGAAACCCCCCCCAGCGGGAAATCCCCCGGCCAGCCCGAAGGCAGCAGCGGGCAGCAGCGGCGGGCAGGGCCGGCGGGGCGCCCCCCGGGGCGGCGGGGCGCGGGGGATGCGCGGGCCCGGGGACGCCTTACCCGAGACGTTCAGGCGGCCGCCGAGGAACCAGCGGGCGGCGGCGGCGGCCGGGCCGGCCTGGCAGGCCGTGTGGAAGGGGCTGTCCCAGCGCAGCGACCCCCGCGCCACCTCGGCCCAGAAGCCGGCGGGGTCGCGGGCCGCCCGCTCCTGCCAGACCCCGTACCCGCCGGGCGGCAGCGCAGCCGGGCCCCCCGCGTCGCTGCAGCAGCGCCGGGCGGCCACCGGCACCCGTCCCGCCGGAGGCGGGCGGCTGAGGGCGCGCAGCACCCGYGCTCGGGCCGCCGCCAGCGCCATGGGGCACAGCCCTGCGCCGCCGTCGGGGCCCCGCCGCGCCCGGCCCCGCCAGCCCCGGCACCGCCCCCGGCCGCGGAACGGCCCCCGCCCGCTGGGAGAGACCGCCTGCGGGGAGGGGCTGCCCCCAGCGGGGCGGCCCCGGGAGAGCCCGCGGCCGGGGGCACCCCGCACCCCCACGGACGCGGGGGCGCCCCACACCCCGGGACACCCCACACCCCGAGACACCCCTGCGCCCGCACGGCCCCGGGAGCCCCCCAGGAGACACCCCTGCGCCCGCACGGGCCCGGGATCGCCCCGCACCCAGGGACACCCCTGCACCCCTGGGAGCAGCCCACACCCAGAGACACCCCTGCAGCCGCAGGGCCCTGGGAGCGCCTCGCACCCAGGGAGACACGCCTGCACCCTCACAGCCTTGCCAACACCCGGAGCACTCACACAGGTAGAGAGACACCTACCCAAATGCACCCCTGTGTCCACRCAGCCCTGGGAGCAACCCACCTGCACCCCCAGAGACACCCGCAGAGATGCGCCCTGCACTAACACTACCCTGGGGACATCACCTGCACAGACACGCAGGCAGAGGTGCACCCCTGCACGCACCCTCATCACCACAGACAGSCGCCCAGGTACAGCTGTGCACCGTAACACACACAGCAACACTCGGCGCACACGCACTGTCCTATCAACAGCGGCTGTACGTCACCACATGCCTGGACACCGACCACAAAGTCAGCAGAGCGGTGGCTCGGTCCTCAAACAGCATGCCCAGCCCTTCTGCACAGACACTGCTTGTGCACGTGGGTAGGCGGCGAACATGCTGTGYCCTCGTGTGCTGCCACGGGTCATACCCATCCCCTCTTTGCTCAAAATGGGGTAAGTCTCTCTAAGTGGGTACACATCCACTGTTTGCTTGGCAGCCCTGTGAGCATCGTCATTACCACAACAYGGAGCTCCTGGCTTTGGTATCCCGACACTTCTTCTCCTGTCTTAATCTCAGTACCAGATTTAACCCTGACTTTATAGTGCAAACCCTCCACAATGAGCAGAAAGATTTTACAGCAGGTAACACAGAGCTTCTTCCCTGTGCGTAGCAAGGACATCTTTGCTGGCATGAAGAAATTAATTCTTTTAGGCACTTTGGTCCAGCCTCCCAGTACAGAGTTTGTAAACTCATATTAGAGCGGCAAGGTCCGGGCATCCTTAAGAGGTGCGAAACTACCAGAGTGCCAATTCAACTCACGCCCAGAGACTGGGCAGACAAAGCACATTTCATGTTCAAGATTAAAARCTTGAACCTACTCTTTATGCTAAGCTGAAGCTTGTTCTGGCAGTGGTTCAGACAAGTAGTGTTTTCTATAAATTTTTCCTATCCTAGAAATATCACTGGACACTTTATCTAGGTAAGTAATACAGATGTTATTAGGATTTGGATTTCTGGCACTTCTGACGTTTGTAGCTGTGTTTTATAGGTAAAGTACATGAATAAATATACTCTTAACGTCCCTGTAAAGTTGGCATTACCGCACTGCTAATACAGTTCGGGGTTCCTTGTGTTTTGAACGACAGTGCTGCAGTTTGCCCAAGTGCTAAGTTACAAACAGCAGCACGAGTGCCACCTGGTGCCAGACAGGRGTATGGAGAGCTCTTTGGCTTTCACTTGGTTTGCTTAAGGATYGCTCAAAAGTTTTCTATCAAATATTACTTACATGCAAACCCCTCCCTTCCCCCAGGATTTCACAGTAACGCTTTTCACAAAACAAGCAAATGAGTTGTCAAAAAAACTGAGCATGAATTTAAATTCTTTGGCCTGAAAAACTAGCTGTTGCATTTGCAGACCTTGAAATCTTCTGGGAATGGTGCCCTTCTCTGGTTTTCTTCCACATAAGGCTGATTTTACTTTTCCACCACCAACTTTTATTTTTCTCATTCTTTGCCAGACCACTCCCTACCTTCAAGTTTTGACTGTTTTTTTCCTCAAAGAAAGCCATGACCATCATCAACACAACTCAGATGTGATCCAGCCTGGAGGCCACCCGATCTCCCCATTCAGCTGGGCTGCTGGACAGGACAAGCACAACCCCAAATCTCCTTTCTTGCCTCCAAGAGAGCTGAGGAGAGAGGAGATGAGTCCCTGAGATTCTGCGATGTCTACTTGTCCCAGCTATGACTTTCTGGCAGTGAAGGCTGGCATCAGGCTGTTGACTTTTGAAAGCTAATGGGGGTTACAGCAATTCTCATTATTAAGTAAGTATGGCGCTTGAGTATGCCAGGAAAGGCTGGCACTGGATAAAAGACAGGTTATGGAATTGCTTCCTGCATTCGCTGTGTCTCCATTCAGAAGACCCTCCTGGCATTATGGAGTCCAAACAGTGATGCTGAGCTCTGGGGAAGTCCAGTTACTGTGATCTGCAAATGCCACCTCTCTATGGCAGCTCCCAAAGGCTTGTGGCTGCCAGGGTAAAAGAAGTCATTCCCTGCTGCAGCCAAGTCCCYTGGCATGGTCTCCCGGTCCAGCCAGGCAACCTCACTGCCCTGCAAGAGATTTTAGCAGTTAACGGGATCACGGGCTGGGTAGGTGCAGCCCTTGGCATATATTATGGGTCTTCTGTGCTGATATCATGGCAGGCACTGATGAACCAAGCCAACAGTGGTTTGAGTTTGGCTGCGGATATCTGTTGATAAGAGCTGTAGCAAAAAAAAACAAAAAAACAAACAAAACAAAAAAAAACCCCAAAAAACAATCCCCCACATCTTTGTACTTGTATTCCTACCACTACCAACAATGTTATTTATTGGCCTCATCTTTGATTCCTAYCAAGATGTACAAGACTTTCTCAGTGCAGTGTGCAAGCCCTAAAAGTGCCAGCATAAAGCTGAACACAGGCAGAGGTGTGTTCAGGACCTTCGACTGGAAGCATGTGGGCGCAGGATTTTCGTCCTTCCCAGGTTAAAGAGCACCTGGCATCCTAGCAAGCCAGGCTGGCTTTTCCACATCCATCCCTGACCCGCTGGGGACAGTTTGAAACCTCAGCCTTCAGCTGAAGCCATCCTAGTTAGAGCCGGGATTCCACCAGGCAGGCTAATCCCAGCCACAGCCTCCACGTCACTGTAACTCTCCATGGGCTCATTTTGCATTTACCCCACAGACCACTTCTTGCTCTCCCTGGTGAGCATCAGGCCTGCACTACTGGGGAGAGGGAGAATATCAGGGGAYTTCTGCTCGTGCCCCTCTCCCTGGCGCAGCTAACCTATGGTCACGCACACCAATGCTTCTGACGGCTTTGCTTTGCCTTTCTATCTTTTCTATCGAAGCAGGTATTTGACATGAGTTATGTGTCYCAGTTGCACACCCCCTATTTTTCCCTTAATGCCCTAAAAAGGAGAGTAAGAAGATGGTGAAATCCATGACTGCCATTTGGTTATCACTGTTCTGCTCCCAACCGTACTTTCCAKCAGTCTTCCCACACGATGTGCACACAGCTGATATCTGGCCCCACAAAGAAAGGCAGGGCTGGGCAAAAACATCAGAGCCATGTACACATGGGTCTGTGTTAGAAATATTCGCAAGTCACAATTAACCCAGATTTTAATAAAATCTTTTGATCATTCTCAGCTACATTTTGGCCTGCAAATGAAATTGGACRTGTTCCCAGGGGGCTGTTCCAGTGGGTTTGTGGGCCCATCTGCAGAGGAGAAGGCTCAGAGGGAGGTTTAGAGCAGGGATGAAATAAAGCTAAAATGCAGTTGTTCAGGTACCACTTTAACTCAGTGGCACAGATCAGCACAGACCTTGGGTCCAAAGCAACAGGAACTACAGAGGGTTTGAAGGAGCGGAGTACTCAAACTAATCGGGATGTAAATCTTTGCCCGATCTGCTCACATCTAGCCACACCTGAAATAAAGGTCTRAACAGTGTGAAAAATAGATTTGCTGCTTTTCCATTTATGAACGTGTAATAAATGCCCAGTAAGTGACAAAGGAAAAAACCAATACTTAGAAATATCCAGATAACTAAAGCACTTTTAGACAGACGTAAAGAGACTAAAAAACATCTCTAACATTAMAGGACCATCTTGCAAACCTTTAACTCACAAGATTGCACATATTTCCCTTAAATTGGCTGCGAGGTTTGCATTTGCTGTACACAGCACAAACAACACTTAGAAGTGTTAAAAAAATCATGAACAAAAACGCCTCTTCTCCCCCAAGAATGTTTCAAGAAGCATGATATAAATTCACGATAAGGCTGCTGGAGACCCGGCGCCCAGCTGAACGCAAAGGCGGACAGAGCGCGGGGTGCCTGCCCGGGCGCAGCGCAGCACGGGACCGAGGAGCAGAGCCCAGCCCTGCACCAAGAAGCGGGAGAGTGCAGTCGTCTGCCACGCGAGGCCTGGCTGCAACGCAGAGCGYGGCACGGGGCACGGCCGCCACACGCACCGTGGCCGTGCGCCGGGCAGGAGCACCCCGCGGGGTGCGGGCACGGGGGTGTCTGGTGCTCCCCCAGGCTGCCTGTCCSGAGTGCACAGAGGGCACGCTGTGTTTGGCATCAGAGAACCCGTGCCTCAGCGGCACTGCTCAGAGCCCAGTTCCTAGTGCAGGGTCGGCTTCCTTCTCCTCTGGAGACTCCTTGCCAGCACTGGTGCAGTATCGCACTGGGGCAATCAGTAGCAAAAGAGATCACTGCTTTTTCTGGGTATCCTTCCCTGCTAGTGCCCATACTCTCCGTCTCACTCCGTCGTTAGCCTGCCCAGGCCATCATTTGTCCCATCCTCAAGAGTTTCCTGCTCAAGGCTGGATTTCAAACCAAAGGGATTCAGTGCTGTTGTTGATACTGATTAACACTGAACTTCCCTTGCCATTTGGCTGCTCTCCTGCACCAGCACAGTCTGCACTGGTTTTGCTATGTGCTTTGTTCCAGAAAGTGCTTGATGATGAACCTCCCCATCATGCTGGCTTCCTCTTGGGCAGCAGCTGGGGCTGCCCACCTTGAGGAAGGCTTCAGCACCAAACTCTTCCGTCCCCTCCAGCTTGATACTGACGCTCTAGGTTCAGTGTCCACATGGGCAGACAGTTGCGTGGGGGAAACAACTGAGGAAGTTAGGAAGCTTCCAGCTCTCACTTGTCTTCCACTTCAGCTCATCAAGTGGTATTGCCTTCTCCTTTCAATTAAGGTCAAAGAGATACAAATTGCAACATAACTGTGATTGCATGAAAAACTGCTTTCCCAGGAGAGGGGTTGAGGGACCCAGAGAGGCTGTGATCTCTCCATCCCTGGAGATCTTCCAAACTGGACTGGACAAGTCCCTGTTCTAATTCTGAAGTTAGCCCTGCCAGCAAGGCAAGGCCCTCCCCAGCCAGGGCCCAGTGTTGCAGTACCCAGGCAAGGTGGATGCAGCGGTGGCAGCCAGGTTCAACCAAGAGCCCAAGTCATCAGGCAAGTTTGTGGTGATGAGGCAGGTGTGGGGTCAAGCCAGGTAGTCAATCTACAGACGAGGATCTGGTCCGGTGATGGTAGCCTGGCTCAGACACTGTCCAGTGATTCCTGGGCAGGCCCATATTGACAAGACAGCTTCAAGCTCAAGCCAGGAAGTCCATCCACAGGTCAGGGTCCATGGGCGGGTACAGCTGGAGATCAGCACAGCATTGCTCAGGCAGGGACTGAAGACTAAGCTGAAATGGAGCTCATGGGCCCATGGGCAGGGTGTGGATAGAGCCCCTGGTGAGGCTGCTGAGGGCCATTAAGGTTTATTAGTGCACTCAGGACCATGACAGTCTCTTCCAACCCAACTCTGCTGCTGGGTCTGTGCTTGGCACTCCACAAGCCCTCTCCTGCTGGGCTGTGAGGACCCTGCCCTCGGCCACGTGGGCTCCTTCCCCCCAGCAAATGCCCGTGTGGATGTTGGCAGCAGGACATGGCATGAAGGAGCTGCCATCTCTGGCTGGGAGTCCCTCCCCTGGTTGCATCCCTCCGTGGGGAAAGCTCTGTCAGGCCCTCGGGCATATCTGGGAGGCAGCCTGGGAGGGTGGTGTGCCAGAGAAGATGTCCATGGCAGCAGATAGAGTGCTGAAAAAGGAGCCTGAAGAGCACCGAGAAGCACGTGAGAGGGCCTTTGCAGGGGAAGACAGCTCTCTCACCTTCTCCCTTTGCTTTGCCTGCTTCCCTCGAGCCTTTTCAAACCCAACACCAGGGGCCAGCACKTAAGGACACAAGTGATGGGGACCTGACTTGCAGTACATAATGCTCATGCAATAACGGTCAATCATCTGTCAGTCATAGACCTAGAATGACAAGGCTCTGGGCATGAGGATGCAATTGCCTGTAAAGGGTTGTGTTATTGGGACCTGGGGGATGAGCTGCTGCAGGGCTGGAGACTCCCATGCTTCCACCGAGCAAGTCCTCAATGCAGGGAGAGCAGGGCCACCTCCAGCCAGTGGAGGAACATCACAGGGGCCTGGTAGCCCTGTTCTCCCTGATCTGAGTGGCTGGGAGTGGCCATGGCTAAGGTGGATCTACCGTTGCACAGGCATGTCTGCAGGGATGTCAATCTCCATAACATATCCCTCTCATTACCACCCTGGCCCCAAGGGACTGCTTTGGGAGGGGAAGAGTCCTGGCTAGGAGGTGCTTCCCACAAGGGATTGGGGAGCACCACAGCCCTGTGGAAGCTGGTGTGGCATCCCACACATGAGATCAGATGCGAACCTCCAGCTAGGGACCGACAACAGGTTGGGTCACTCTGGTGGGGACAGGGAGAAGGCATGAGTGTGTTGCAAGTCTGCGGAGAGGGTCTGGGAGCAGCGCCCCTTGCAGTGTGTTGCGTGAACATCTGTAGGGCACGGGAGAGTGCACATCCACGGTTTGGTGAACTGCATGCACTGCACAGCACATCTGTAGGAGCCACATGCTTATCTGCACTCCGAGTACAACGTGAGTTGCRGTGAGCTGGAGTGTGGAGGATGACACGTCCCTGGAGTAGGGGCACAGCTGTGTACCTCAGGGTGGGCTCACTTGTGTGAACCATTTCTGCGTGTGGTGCAGCTTTGGTAGCACCGGTGCAGTTTTGCTGCGCCCAGCTGTGGGCTGCTGGGCCTGTTCCCAGCCCTGGCAGGGCAGGGCCGGGCCCTGTGCAGATGGGGACAGTGCTGGTCCTGGCGGTGCAGTGTCCGGCCCAATGCTGGTGGTGCTGGTCCCAGTCCCAGTGCGGCGTGCAGCCCAGATTATGCTGGTGCTGGCACTGATAGAGCAGTGTAGTGCACCAGTCCCTTGCTGGTGGTGCCAGAGCTGTTCCTGGCTCCAGAGCACTGGAGTAAAAAAACCCAGCCCAGCAATGCTGGGGCTGACTCCACTGCCAGCCCAGGGCTGTGCCAGCCCCACACTGGTGACACTGCCAGTCCCAGTGCAACGCAATGCCCAGCCCCAGGCTCCACGCTGAAGGTGCTGGTGACGGTCCCAGGCCCAGTGGGACAGTCCTGGTGAGACAGTCCCAGGACCAGGGTGCTGGTCCTGCTCAAAGCGCAGCACCTGGCCCTGTGCAGACAGTGCCAGCGCTGTCCCCGTCCCCGGGCCGTGCAGTGCCCAGCCGCACGCCGGCGGTGCCGGTCCCCGTCCCCGGGCCGTGCAGTGCCCAGCCGCATGCTGATCCCAGCAGCGCAGAGACAAGCCTTGCACCAGTCCCCGTCCTGGCAATGCCCGTGATCGTGCCGGCGGTGCCGGTGCCGGTGCCAGGGCGGGGCAGTCCCGTGCCGGCCCCCGCTGCCACGGCGGTGCAGTGCCGGGCCCAGCCCCGCGCCGGTGCGGTGCCCAGCATCCCGTGTCCCGGCGCGCTGCAGTGCCCAGCCCCGTGTGCCGGCAGTGCGGTGCCCGGTGCCGGTGCGGCGACCAGCCCCACGCCGGCGCCGGTTGCCGGTGGCGGCGGGGCGGGCCCGGGGCGGGCCCGGCCGGGCGGGGGCGGCCCGCGGGTGATGTCAGGCTGATGCTGTCGGTGCGGCGCGCGGTGCATTGTGGGCGAATCCCGCCGCCCGCCGCGGCTCCGAGGGGGAGGATGCGCCCGGGGCCGGCCCGCCCCACAGCCGCAGCCGCAGCGCGCCGGGCCGGCGGCACTGAGCCCGGCCAGCCGCACTGAGGGGAGCGGGGCATGCGCTGCCCAGGCCGGCCGCAACGGGAGGCGCCGGCGGCGGCGGCGGCGGTGCCAGGTGAGCCGGGCCGGGCCGCGGCGGCCGTTGCGGTCATTGGCGGGGGAGGGGGCGTCCCGCTGGCGGCTGGGGAGGTGTGGTGCCGCGGGCCGCACCGGGCCGGGCCGCTCCGGGGCTGCGCGCGGGGCTCTGTGGGAACTGTAGTTCGCACCTCCGCCCGGTGCCGGCTGCGGAAGGGGAAGGGTCCCGCGCAGAGTACTCGGGTTCCCAGCATGCCCGCGGGGCTGGGCGGGCCCGGAGCGGAGTGACGGGCAGGCGCCGCCAATGAAAAGGCGGGCCGGGGTGGGGCGAACCATCTGCCGAGGGGGGGGGGGGGGGGCGGGAGGTGTGCCGGCAGCTGCAGTGCAGGGGCGGACGCGGCCACCTCCTCGGCGGGGGGAGGCGGGGCGGCCCGAGGTGAGGGGCAGGGCGGGGGGGGCCCGGGGCGGCGGCGGCGTCTCCCCCTCCCCGCCCCCCGCCGCCTCCTGCCCGGGCCGGCTGCCGGCCGGCGGGTACCGGGGCTCAGGGCGAGGCCCGGGGGGTGCTCGCCGGGGGAGGGGCGGGCGGTGGCCTCCCAGGGGCGCGGGCGACGGCAGCGTCATGTGGGGCCGCGGGCGGCCTGAGCGGRGGTGCCCCGTCCCCCCCGCGCCTTGAAAGGCTCCGCCGAGGAGGGAACGGCCCCGCCGGGAGGTGCCAGGTGGCTCCGTCGCCCGCCCGGCCCCCGGTGCCGGGGTGAGGGCTGAGGTGCGAAGGCAGCCGGCGGCCTTGTGCCGGGCGGCCGGGCCGGGGCCTGCGGGGACGTGTCAGGTGAACCTGCGGGGGGGAGGTGTCAGTTCTTTCAGCGAGGCCGGGCTGCCGGCCGGGGCGAGGGGGCAAGCATCCTGCCAGGTGGCACTGGGTGCCTGCTTAACCGAATGCGAGAAAGCCAGTTTTGTAGGGGCTTTTGGGGAGGGAGCGTTTTCATTGTGTTATTTTGGGGTAATTCTTTGGTGCTTGGGTTGGAGGCGGGAGGCTGAGAGTTTCTCCTCATTAGCTTTCATGGGGTGGGAGATTTTACTCCTGTGTGCGTTGCCGTGTCTTCTGCAGCTTTTTAGCTTGAAGTCTCCTGCCATTGTGTCTTTATTGCTCGTGGTGCCAAAGTTTGTATTGGTGAATGTGACTGTAGTCATTGTGCTTTCCCTGCATACCCGGAGAGGAGGTGTCCAGTAAGCTGGGTCTGACCCGCTGAGAACTTTCAAGATGAACACTATGACCTTGAAGTGCATCTTGTATTTAACGAGGAACCAGTGTGCTATATGAAGCGCTGGAGTGACACTGCCACTCCATCAGTGTTGCTGAACTACTTGCATGCCAAGCTCAAGACCTCCTGTGTTTTTTTGGGAGTGGGGATTTCAATACCTGTTGCTATCATGTGTCTGAGCAGTCCAAACCAGCTGTATATTAAAATCTTTCTTCTATATTTTTGAATTTCCTCAGGCTTGCAAGGAGGAAGCATAGACAATTTGACTGATAGAAAGAAAGGTTTCCTAATTTTACCATTGCAGGTTAATTTCTTTATATTCCTTGTACTGTCACTGAAAATGCTACCTTTTAGCAACAAACCTCGGTAAGTCACAGCAGAGATTTTTCAGTCTGAGAACTTTTTCTTTGTATGAGTGAAACTTAACCTCACGTTGTGTGTGAGATAGTGTCGAGGGAGCATTAGCACACCCCAATGCTTATAGGTGCTGTGCCTATACAGGTGCTATGACTAAAGGGCAGTGTGCATCAGTGCTGTCTCACTAGTAGTTATTCACCACGTTTCAGTATATCAGCTTCTTTTGAGACTATCTCTCAGTATAAAAGGGGCAGGTTAGGAATTATGTGTTAATGTTTTGGCTTTTTTTCCTTTGTGTGCCAGTGGTCATCCAGCTCATAACAAGCATTCTCATGCTGATGTATGTGGGATCAGAAACTTTTGAGATGCAATGCTCATGAATGGTGTACATGGTGACCACTGCTGTTACTTTTGCGTTCTGTGTGCTTTTGCATGCTTTATGATGATCTCATTCCTTCAGGAATGGGCAAAGTTCCTCTTCTCTGACTGGCAAAGAAAAACACTGGAATTATCATTCCCTTGTAGGACAATTTTATCAGGAACAGTCTTGGGGATATCTGCCTAACCTCTTTTTCCTTGGAATAGTTAGCAGGAGGAAAGTCGGATCCCCATCAATGCTTTTGGTCCTCCAGAAGGGAGTGTCTCTGGTGTTAGGAAATCTATTTCACCAGCTCCCAGGGATGATGCTAATGAAGCGGCGCTCATGGCCCACATGTGGATTTCCTTCCCCTTCCCTCTCCATCCCAACCCCAATGTTTGGTGGCGAAGGCAGGCGTATCTCTACACTGCAACAGGCAGCGTGGAGCTGTCCTCCGATGGAAGCAGTTGGTACTCATTGTTTTCCAAAGCAGGAGTGATCAGACAGATCCAGGAAGAGCTGAATCCCTTTTTCTTCTTTATCTTTAGTGCTGGGATGGATCCCTTCATGCTGTTTCTTGCCCTTTCGTAGAGCAAGATTGCCACATTACTTTATAGCTTATTAGGTAGCCCACTACTCTCTTGTGGATCTTGCTGTGGGCTCATCTCTTCAATTGTGTCCTGWCAGTTTTCTGCCTTGGTCTTATTTATGTATATATCAATGTGCAGGGTCCAAATAAACTCTGCAGGAATGGTTCCCCATTCTGGGAAGGTCCTAGATTAGATTCATTTGCCAGAGCTCCATAATGACCTTCCAGTAACATTGGTTCACTTTGAAAACAGAGCAGAATACAGAAAATAGGGCCTTATAGAGGAATATGTTTCTATGAAGTCCTCAAGGGCTTTGTAAACTGTTCCCTGATTTTTAAGGGTTTGTTGGCTTTGTTGGTATCTTCTCCTTTGAACACTGCAAGGCACAGCCCAATATTTGCTGGAGTCATTGTGGAAGCATTTGCTAAAAGGGCGTTTAAGCTCTGCTAGTTGACTGAATAAGACACAGAATGGGCACAACTAGTGCTTCCCTCCCCTTCTTCCATCAAAAATAACCAAAAAGTGGGTATTCCTCTGAAAAATCCTGAAATCCCCTTAAATGTCATTGTGGGACATTGTCCAATTGGAATAAATGTTAAGATTGCTTTGGGAGAGAGGAATAAGGAAGGCCAGCTATAAGGCCTCCCTCCCTAGGGCAGAGGAAGAATGGGAGAATCTGTTGGACATTTAGTGAAGTGTTAGGAAGGAGAGGTGAGAAGTGAGGGAGATGATGTGATTTTTACACTGTGCGTCTGAACCCGAATTGAGACTCCCTTGCCTGCAAGAGTCTCACCAGCTACAAACTTGGCAAGGCAGGCCTCCATGTCATGCAGGACCAATTCTTGGTCTTCTCCACAACAGTGCCCACATAAAGCCTGTGTATCACACTGTTGAGACCCATGACAGTTATCCCAAATAATCCAGCAATAGCAATGTGACTTGGAACTCAATGTATCAAGTGTTTTTTCACATGAACTTTTCCATTTTTTGGAGACTAGCAGATACATCAATATATAAGACTTCATGTGTGTGTGGGGGGGAAATTACCACACTAGCTTTTTTCATCAGACTCGCAATCCCTTTTGGTCTTACCCAGTTCCATACTGTTTTCCATTAAGTTTTCTTCACTACTCAAGAGCTGTTTACATGAGAAAGGGTCTTTTTTTGTAGTTGAGAAGGAAAATGTTGACAGTGTGATGGACTGTATATGTAATCCAATAGGATGTGCTTGGAAACCCTTTCCTTTTGGTGTCAAGCCGTGTCATCTTTAATTTGGTGAACAATATGAAAGGAACAAACTGCAGATCATGGGCTGACTCCAGCTGTATAGGCGCAACAGGGAGCGGAGAGAATGCTTGTGGGTGCAGATTTCCTCTTCTCTGGAGAAATGGGGCRGCCTAGCCTTAAGAAAGAGATTTACTGTCAGCCGTGACAGATGGAAGTGGATTCCTCGCTGTCCATGCGACAGTAAATGTTAGGAGGCTCGCCGTCAGCCCGGAGGCTGTATGTGTAGAAAGCTTTGGTGGCTTACCAGTCAGATAGGAAAAGATTGCAAAAGGGATAAGGAGAAGTTGATGTCTAGTGAAAAGGTTTGGATTGTAGGATTATAAATGCAACTGCTCAGGCCAAAACCCTGTATTGCTCCAGCCCTTTTTCTACCAGTGACCAAGAGATGATGCTTAAAGAAAGGCTAAGAGGACACGTATAACATGCTTGCCCTAGTTACACCCTTCTTGGTGTTGCAGTCTGCAGTTTTTCAGCCTTTTTATTTGTTAGCCTGAATAATTTTGTATGCACACAAGGTGTGTCATTCTACTGGTAACAGCACTCTGTTGTGAAACCTCRCTATACATTCCTGTGTGTTTTCCTGTCTTTTAGCCAGTTAGTAGTTTTAGAGAAACTTTAGTTTTATCCTGGGGCATCTTAATTTTTAAGGCCTTTGGTCTGGTATCACACCAGAAGTTTTTGGCTGTTCAGAGACATTGTTATTAGTGAGATGGCCCTATCTGCGTGCTTGCTGAGTCTTCCTGAAAGCACCTAGCCTTTCCTAATAGGTCTGTAAATCATGACTTCTCCCCCTGCCTGCCAGTTAGTTTTATTTTTCATTTTCAGTTTTCTGAACATGTGTGGTGTGGAAGTAAGACTCTGATTTTCCAGATCCTCTGTAGACCTCTTTAAAATAAACAACAACCAAAAGTCCTTGGCTTCTTCTTTCTTATCTTTTCTCTATTCAGCCTTTCTATTTCTTGTCTGACTGTCATCCAGCAGACTGCCTGGCTGGCCTCTGGTTAGGTATGTGTGGAAAATACGTAGTTTTTATCTGTAGAAATCTGCTTAATCTCTTTAAAATCATCAAGAAAAAAATACTGTATTTAACTTGGAAGAATTTGTGCTGTGTTCTTCTTCTGTGCACATCTTCTTCTATTTTTAAAAGACTTTTTGTTTGTACAGTAAGTCAATTGAAATTAATCAATTTAAAGGACCAAGCAGAAGTTGCACTGGCCAAAGACTTTTTTTTTTAAAGGTGATCTATTTCTGCTCTTACTCAACAAAGTTGAGTTACTGTTGAGTTATAAAGTTACCATTTAAAATTTCATCTTGGTGACACGTCGTGATCTCCATAAGGAAACTGAAGTTCCCCATTGCTGCCTGTTTCCTAAAGGCACAGCCCATCTGTTCCCCCATGGCAAATCACTGTTGCTGCTTTATTCTGGTCCGATGGGGTAGTTTTACTACTACATTTTTTCTGTTTAGGCTTGATTCAATTCATTTATCTATCTCCTTTGAGTCCAGTGGTTTTCTTTAGTATGTAGTACTATTCCTCCCCTTGAGTGACCTGGCCTTTTTCTGTGTACCTTGTTCCCTGCATACCTTGCCACCCTGTTAACAGGTTCCTGGGGTACATGTTACCTCCATGTTCTCCCTTGAATCCATACATCATACTTCCCCACCTTACTTCTGAGACCTATTTCATCTGTTTGGTTTTTTGTATCCCGTTTAAATATCACATAACCCCAAAACTGCTCTTTGGGAGGAGGGAGTGTGTTTCTTTTAAAATTCTGCCCATTTTTTCCCTACCCTGCATCAGAAGTTACAGAACTTGGAATTTCATCCAGGCTATCATTCTTGGCTTTTATACCATTGAAAGCTGTACAGATCATGCTTGCCAGCTTCTCCCTGGGGTGATATAGAAATGGCTGTTTTGGATTAGACCACCCGGCATGTTACCTGTGACCGTGACCAACGCTGAATGCCCGGGGGGAGCCAGAGGTTGGAGCTGGTGGCCAGTGCCATTTTCCTGGAGTGCACTCTCAGCGCTCAGTTGCTTTCAGTTCAGTGATTTTCTTGGTTAGAGATTTTTGTCATCATATTCAGTTGTCCTCCGCTGGCTGGTTTTGGGGTTTTTCTTGGTTTTGTTTTTCTTAGTTGTTTTTTTCTATGAATTCGTCCAGTTCTTTGAACTCGATGTAAATGCTAACCTCCAGTGTGTCTTGCAGCAGGGTGTTGCACAACTCCTCTGTGCTTTGCATTTGTTTCAGACGTGCCACCTGCTAGAGTTGCCTGCTGCTGCTTCCTTAATGCATTGGAAAAAGCGATAAACAGTCATTTCTCGTTCACCTTCTCCATGCGGAACTTGGTTGTGTAGACCTCAATCATACCATGCCTCAACTTCTTGTTCTTCATAAGAATCTGCCTTCCAGCACCTGGTGTGCCACTCTTGCACTGGCAGGTCACCGCGCTGTCCTTTCACCTCACAAATTGAGCTATCTGCCTGCCACGTATCTGAGTTGCCTCTGCAGCCTTCCTTTTCCTCTGCCCGGCAGGTGGGTATTCCTGGTGCAAGAGGATGGGATACTGCCATCYGATGAGGAGGTTTCACCAACAGGATCATTGCTAGTCACCCTAAGACCTATTGCCACAAGGTGTTTTCCCCTCCTTGGTAGGAGCATAGTCTGAAGGTAGGAACATATCTGAAGTTCTTCTCTTCCCCCTCCCCAAACCCCAATTTGTGCAGTTCATCCATCCCTAACGTGAAAAAGCAGTACGTTGCTTCTGAGGACCGTGAGGTGGGCGTACATCTGTTCAGAGGTAGGTAGCTGTACATGCAGCGCTTGAAGCAGGCTATAGCCCTCTCACCTTCCTGCTGCACTGCTGCCTGCTTCCCAGCTTCCCGCCTTTTTAGAGGTAGTGGAGAGCAGTCAGTAGGTAGTTCTGTTGGTCTCCCTCTTCTTTTAGCGTAATTTTTTTTTAATTCACTTCTACAGTTAGGGAGTAGGGACTTCATAGTCTTCTTGACGTATAACTTAAATTCTTGATACATGTTCTGATCACTCAAACAAGGGGACAGTGTAGCTGTCTTATACTTTTACCTTCATATAGGCATCAGTGCAATGCTGCTTTTGATTGGACACTCCATTAAATCGTGTGTTTTACTTCCCTCATTTCGTGAAGAAGAGGAAGTTGCTTGTTGCTTGCTTGCTGAAGTACCTCAGTCAGAGAATAGAAGTCACCTTCGTGGTGACATTGTGTTAGGAGACTTAGAGCTTTCTGGTTAAATTACATCTTGAATTATTTAAACAATCTATCTGCATTAGACTCTAAAATTTACTAGTTTAGGGGTTATGCAAGTAACTTATAGAAACTAACTGGTTTCTTTAAATTTTGCTTTCCTTGAAAAAAAAACTTGGCCTCAGGCAGAGTTACTCCACTGCTTTTAAGCAGAAGTGCCTGAATCCTGTGATCTCATGGAAGGCCGAGGGCTTCCTGCTGTGGAGACGAACACGGAGCGCAGCTTGGCTGAAGCTGAAATGGATCTGAGGTACCGCTCCTCCATTGTGCTGGCACTTGCATTTGACTGACCCTACAGTGAACCAGTTCAAGGAGCTCTAAGCCAAAGAAATAACCTTATTTATTAGGAAGAGGAATAGTTTTTCTGCTGGTACAAGTCACTGAACTGGCCCATGGTGGAATCCTGCGTGCAGGAGTTCAGAGCTGGCAGGAGAGAGGAGAACCGTTTCTCTTCATTGCAGGTAGGTGTTTAGATTGGCTAACCAGGAACCTGAAGCTGTGTATCCAGGATCAGCATCTTTTTGTAGGCTTTATGGCAGAGGGAATGTAGGTAATGTGGKGTAACAGTGCTTCCACTGATTCTCAACTTTCATTCGTTAGTGTCTAAGCACCCAAAAATGTGATTTTTGGTTTTGTTTTTTTATTGTTGTTTTTGTTTTTAGTAAAATTTGCAGTAGCTAAAGCATGCCTTTTTAAAGGTGCCAAGCCTTGATCAGAAAAGAGCAAGAGGTGCCCAGCCTTGATCTGGAAAGAGCAAGAGGTCTAGAATCCACCATCTCCCTTGTTCTAGGTCCTGTCCTTAAGGAAAACTGCCATGAAAAACTAATTTGCGGTTGTCAGGCTTCAGCTTCTAGCAGAAGGTGAACTAGAATGGGAGAGCCCTTCAGTTTCTTAAATTTTCATCATAGGGAGATACTTCTACGCTACATTCATTTGCTTTTCAGTGTGCCTTTTGGGTAGGATATATGCATTTTAAAGAGTGTAATTTTCAGGTGGCTGGAAGGCATCTTTCAGCCTTTTTTCAGCTCCAGCTTTTTTAGTGACCGTGAGGCATGAATGTTGGCCATTTACCAGACTCCACTCTCTCCCCAGTTGTAAGCAAGGACAGAATTGCCTCCCTTTTTTTCTGCTTCTCTCTGTAGCAATGCTGTGCTCTGTATGCATGACCTGTATGACTTATTCGTAGATGTCTGAGCATGAGTTTGGTTGTATTAAGAAGCATTTTGTGGAAGATGCACTTTTTCTTTCTGCTGTTCTCCATATCTAGAAAAAATCAGGAGTGGTTGCTTATCAAGCAGAGATGAGGCTTAAGGGGCTTTGTCCATTGAGCTAACAGGGAAAAAAAAGAAAACGTAAAAKATGCAAAGGGCAGGTAGCCAAGTATTTTCTCACTCTGGTGACAGTTGATGTGGGAGAAGTGGCAGGAGGCCTTTGGGTTCTAGGACTCAGAGCTATCTGGTCGCGTAGGTCTCTGCAGCCTGTTTCCAAGTTTGATGGCAACTCAGAAGCTGGTRTTTTTAGTGTGGTTGTTGCTTCTTTTGCGAAACAGATTTTTTTTAACCTCGCTACCTGTGTTTCTGATTGTGATGAAATTACATAGATTTTTTTTTTTTTCCCCCCTTCCAAACATCCTAGGCTGGACTTGAACCAGTTAATTGTTCTGTCTGTGGAGTATTATTAGAAGCGTTCACTGGTAGCCAGCTTACTCTGGCAAGTTGAGCACAGAATGTGCAATTACCCATTTCAGGTTGAGATCAGTTTTCCATTACTTTATTATAGCTATAAATAGAATTAAAATTATTTTTACATTCAAATATGACATAAGGTTTATGATGCTTTCTTATAGAAACAAATTCTGACCATCTGTGTTCTGTAGTAGGAAATTCTCAGGATCCAGTTACCTGGCATAGCACTGGCAAATTAAGGATCAAGGTACAAATATGGCTTATTACAATGAATCTGCCCTGAAGAACACATTTTGAAGATTTTTTTTTTTTTTCCCCCCTCCCCCCCTGAGAATAATATTTAAGGGATTTTTCTGTCAAGCACAACAAGCTGGTGTAGGATCTGATAGCAGAATGAAAAGACACATGCCTAAGTCATAAACTGCTTAACTCAACAGATAGGAAAACTTCTGGATCAGAAATGATTATTTGCATGGGCTGGGAGAATGCAAGCAGATACTGACAGTTGCGGACTAGATGGCATTGTTGACAGGTGGTTTATGGCTTATATAGAGGCAGTCTAGACCAGCTTGTAAAACTCTTCCATAATCTTAGTAGCACCATTTCTCCTTGGAAACTGACTCACATAGAAGTGCAGAAAAATTAAACACACCGTGCTTGCATATACAAGAGTTTTCATATATCTTTCTAGGATGTTCAGGCAGAGAGAAACAGGTGCAGGCCACAGCCATTATCTGCCTCGATGTTATTGTTTCTTTGTTAATAKTCTCTTTAGGTATTAACTACAAAGGAAACAAATTCCTCTAGAATTGTAGATCTTTCAAATAACAATGAAATTTGAGCTTCCAATCTAAAACCAAGTTTTACACCTCTGGGGACTTTTGTCTCTGAGAAAAAAGCTCAGGGAACCATTGAATATGGTCGAGAATGCACTGGGATTTCCCAAGGGTAGAAAAAAAAGTGGGTCAGCCATGAGGATATCACCTTCGGGCAAGTCACAAGCTGTCTGCAAACTGAAAAGTGGTGAGGCTGCAGATCAGAGAATGAAACTGTAGATTTCCAGGGGGCAGAGGAAGGTTGAACATGCTCCCCTGAGCAAGCTCCAACTACGTGGGGAGAGTTCCTTACAAAAATGGGAAAAATGGTTACCGAAGGGCTGTAGAGACATGATTTAAGTGACTAACAGTTGGCATGATAAAACATTTTTGTCATTCCCAGGAAATCTTTTCTGTGCAATTACAAACAGAATCTCTGCTGTGATCAGCAGTGGGCTTGAAAACCGCAAAAATTTTGTCCCACTTAGTCTCATTTAGTCTGATATGATGTATCAGTGCAGCAAGTGGCAGTTGCCCCACTTATGCTAATTTTTATTAAATTTCAGAAAGCGCTTGGCAACATGAAGTCTATGTGGCAAATCTATAAATATGTGATTTTTCCCTGCAAAATACCCTGTCTTCCAGAATTTGAATCAAAATACCAAATCTCTGATCAGGAACTTACTGTTATGTTCCTAACCTCTGAACATTTTTTTGACAAGTGTATTTAAACCTTGATAATTACGGTGACTGCACTTATCATAAAATGGTTTGAATGGGGAAGATGAGCACTGTTTTCCCTGGAATAGAGGTTTAAAATGATTAATCTCAGGCTGTGGGCCTTTTAATAACCTAATATAATAGGTTATATACAAGACTATTGAGCAACAGATGTTCCCAGTTTGCTGTCTGAGTTGGTTATTCAATAAGGGCTTGAGGAAGGTACGGTTGACCACAGCTATGAAAAGCCACTTGGAGTAGCCACATTTGAAGGAAGACAAGTAACAGGCTCCCCACAAAAGCACTTGCAAGGAGAAGGGAGAGGACTTGCCTAGGAGGGACACTTTGCATTACCTAAGGATCAATTAAACAAACTGGTCCAGGATCAGGTGATTAAAACATACCCTCGTGTGGTGTTTCTGGTGGTGTCAGGTGTAGATTGAGTCTGATAACATAAGTATAACCTCTGCTTAGTTCTTGCTTTTATTCAGATATATTCGTTTTGGCTACCAGCAGACTACTCAAGCTTTGCAAGTAGTGATCTATATTGACTTTGCAGGTAGATATATTTAAGCTGCAATTAAATGTTTATTATAAGCAGACCATAATGTTTGCCTGTTAAATTAGTAGAGGTTAAGCTAGTTATGATATTAGAGGGATTTCCTGGTGTTGGATTTAATTTTCTGCTTGGATCAAAAATTGGAGCAACTCTGTCAGGGAGATTGGTGGAAGGTAATAGACTTTCCTTTCAAACTCTCCTGCTCCCCATTTTTTTAGCTTTGCTGCTGGGATGTAGTTGGAGAGGATTAGGATCACATAAACTGCCAGTAGTGCAGGCATGCTTATCTGGTGTGTGTTCCTAATGATTTGTTGTCATAATTAACTGTGCTGATTCTCCCTGTAGATAGGTGGTTTTGGCACAGAAATCACTGGTGTGTCTGACTGCTCTGTAGTGCATGTGAATACAGTCTCTGCAGTATGAAATTATGTGTTTGGGGTTTTTGTTTGTTTTGTTTAAGTCATATGCTGTTACTTGTAAGTCACTGTGCAGGCAATAATACATTCAGTTGGCTTGTGCGACCAGGTAACCATCATAATGCTGTTTAAAGTGCATCTGTTACCATATTTAATATATTTACGTATGTTCTGTTCAGTGCAGCCTCGTGTTAGCAGAGAATCCGGACCTGTCTGTCTTGATTGCGGATTTTTTTGGGGGGTATTTTTTTTTGGTTGGTTGGTTTGGGTTTTTGGGGTTTTTGTTTTTCCCAGTCATAGCTACATCACTCCTTAATGGTCATAAACCTTTCAAAGGTGAAAAACAGTCCCAGTATCTTGCAACCTCACCTTTAGATGTTTTGTTTTTTACAGAAATGAAATGCTGTGAATAGCAAATCCAGAATTTCTAAGGCCGATGCCCTTGCATGCCTATGAGAAGAATATGTCACAGAGGAGACTTTAAGCTGCAGCTGCTAGGAGTTGAGCCTGCTCTCTAAGCAGGGTTTGCTACAGCAGAGGCAGGCAATGAAGGAGGATATGTCTTCAAGGAACAATTCAGAACCTTTCGAGCTCCTGCTGTCAGACCTACCCTAACAGAGTATGACTTGTTTTTAATTGCTGTTTCAAGTTCAGCAGGAGGTATGATGTATTCCAGGGCTGAGGGGCTGTTAGTCCAGTGCACTGTATTTTTTTTAATCAACTTGTTTCCTGTACTGTCATATGCATTTCTACCCTAATAACAGAATGCTAGTGCATGGTACAAGTTATTTATACGAAGTTTTAAGGGATTTTTTGTTTGTTTTAATGTGAGAGATTTCATTTTTATAATTGGTATTGTGTGTTGGAAGTGGATGACTTTTGTAAAACAGTGAGGGACGCTGAGTGCGTGCAGTTAATGCTGCCATTAACTGAGCCCCAGTTCTGCTGCTCAGTTGCACTTGGTAACTCCACTGTTGTGCTTTCTTGCTTCTAAGCACTCTCAATCTTACTTGTTATATTCTCCTCTTATTTGCCACCCCATCTGTTTCAATTTGGCTTCATGCCAGTAAAGTTCATGTCAGGAACAGCTAAGTTATGCTTAAAGTCTGTTTACAGCTTTTTTGTTTGTTTGTTCCTCCCATGCAAGTATTRGACAGGGAGATTGATCTGATTTCTAGACTGCAGTTTACTGGGGTTACTACTTTTGTTTTTGCAGATGTCCAGCTTTGTCTCACCTAAAAAGCTGTAGTTTGCATCAGCTTTCTAAAACACCGTTGGGATCTGCTCTTAAGGTGGATCCTGTGTTCATGGTGGGGAATTTGATCAAGAGGGTTGTGGGATACAGCAGTCTAAATAAACTTCATTTGTTCTAATTGTTCTAATTTGTAGGCTTCCAGAGGTGAGGATGTGTCCTGAAATAAAGTGGGATATTGCAATTCCTCCACAGTGAGATTAAGACACTTAAGATTATCCAGGAGCCTTAGTAAGATGGTGAGAGACAGACCTCCATAGCTTTGTTCTGCTGTTTAATAACCACCTTGCTCTGATGAGTTTTCAACTTGATGTTTGTTTGAGTTTGGCTGTGTTTTGAGCGCTGCTACCACAGTACATTGAGACTGAAGTAAGCTAACATAGGAAAGATCTCATATATACCTTAGGAATTTCCACAGGGAGTGCTTCATATTTATAAGCTTAATTTTAAGAGTGCTATGATCCTGGAAATTTAGGAAATAATTTTTCCAGCAAAGCTGTTTAAAATGTTGCTTGCATGAAAGAACGTTGTAAGATAGGTAATTGGGTTGTGTATATGAGACTTTTTGATTGATTCTTTATTTTTTGGTCTCTGACCCCCTTGAAGGGATAAAAGAGACATATATATGATATATATACACTACTTCCTCTGAAAGTAACTGATAAAAACACAAGTCTGGCCGTACTGAGCCGTATCACAGGTCCATCTAGGCCAGTATCCCATCCTAAGTTGGCCAAGAGTGGATATCTAGGGTAGAGAATAAGAGCAGGGAAAGCATGTAAAATGACTCGGCAGAATGCTCTTGCCACTTTCAGTGATTTGTGAATTGAAGGCTTCCTAAGCTAAAGATGGAATACTAGTATTTAACTGTTTAATGGATTTTATTTTTTTTTTTATTATTTTTAGTGAATTTGTCAAGTCACATTTTGAATCTATGTAAGCTTTTAGCAGCTGCATTGAAGATTTCTTCAGCTTAACAACTTGTATGAAGTTACTTTTGCTTGGTCTAGTTTGTCTCCTGATGAACACACGTGTGAACAAGGCAGATGCATTTGATGTAAGACTCTGCCACACTAATTGCAACACCAGGCCTTGCACTGAAATTCTTGCAGGCTTTCCTCCTAAGTTTGTTACTGTTGCCTATCCCAGTCATGCTTCTCTGCCGGGTCTTGGTTTTCATGTCGGCTGAATAATTGCTGCTATAGTCCGTCAGATTTTTGTAAGCTGCCTTAAAGATAAGGAGACCATTTTCCCACGAGTGCTGTTGACTGGAACTGTCTTGATGCCAAGTAGAAGGAACAGCTAGCAGAGCAGTGTGTCAGAATATATAATAGGGCTTATTAGCCTGTTTAAGCATGGTTTTTTGGATTTCTTTTTTTTTTAAAGGCCAAGACTAAATTTATAAAACTATAAAGATTCTCCAGTATGGGCTGGAACAGAGAGCAGTATGCAAGAGCTGATTTCACATTTCTTCATGCTGAGGTTGGCCAAGAGATGGGATTTGGTCCTGTTGTTGTCACTGTTTGTTTCTCACAGCTGCTTTAATTTCTGCTTCACTTGCTATTTCTAGGAAGCCAGTTTTACAGTATCTTAGGATTGCTCAGCTCTCTTGCCTGTCTTCATGGGAGAGAGGTACAGTAATTTCTTGACATCCTGTACATTTCCTACAGGAAAAGACAATCTGAAAGTTCTTGTCTTCTCAGTCACTATCTTCAAAATTATGTATCTTTACATTCTACGGTCTGTACATTTCAAAGCTAAAAGTGATGCAGATATGTCAAAGTTCGCATGCTTGGTCACCCATTGGATCAGGAACAGCTTTACTGGAGTTCAAGAGAGATATAATCCTTCTGTCTCTCCTCCAGTTCCCCTTAACACCACTTAACATTTAACTTGCTGAAATGATGCTTTCTGCTGTGTGTTGGGGAAGAGACAGTAGTGCCTTACCTCTCCCCCGCTGACCATCCTTCGCCATCTCCCTTCTGTAGCACACAACAACAAATTCAGCTCTAGCAGGGGGCTGGCTGCAGGCTTTGATGATATTCAAACAATATTTCCGCTATATTTTATTGATTTAGAAGGAATTACAGTAATGCTTAAGTTAAAAGCATCATTTAAATGTGCTTATGTTTTCTGCACAAAGGTAACTTCATCCCTTCTTTTGCCCTTTCTTTGTGATGCTTCTGGAGATCTAGGTTAACATGTGTTACGTCTTGCCATGGGTGTAGGCAATGCTTCGGTGTTACTCTGGTAAACCCTTGGTCCATAGGCCTAAACATGTTTCTGCAGTATTAGTACTGCCTCAGGAACAAATTTTTGATATGTTAACACTGCTTTGTGCTGCTACTGTGGTCTAAAACAGCTTGGAACAGGCTGTAATTAAACTGGCTTTTGGGTTGGCTGTATCACTCTGGTTATACCAGAGCATATCCATAAACTTAGTTCTGTAATTCCGTATTGCCAAATGGCTGCTACTCATGGTAGTACCCAGCAGGATTTTGTTCTGTTTCAAAGCCAGTGAAGATTTATGTGACTCCTTTAAATAACAAACATGTTTTCTTTGTACACATGTATTACAATATTGATAAAGGAAAGTGGAATAGTGCACCAGGGAAGGCAGTTCTACCTTGCCTAGCTTTGAGTGCTCATAGACTTACGTGCTCTGTCTCTGCTCTGAAATTATTCCTTGGGATTACTTTCCACCACTAGTCACTGGACTGAAATCTTACTATGCGCATGCATCACTAATGCATACATCATGTACCATACTTTTTAGGTGTTTTGCTTCCAAGTGAAAAATAGTGCATGGCTGACTTTCTCTGGAAAACTCCTAAACTTCTTTCTGTCTGTCTTTGCTACTACCACCCCACATCCTGGATCTCTAGCTGCCTTTGTATCCCCTGCAGTCCAGAGCCTGCATTGTGCTGTAGTTGTCTTCATGAAGGAATGCCAAGAGACCTTCAAGAGTAGGGAGGGGATACCTGCCTCTGTACCTGTGTTAATGTTGGGGTTTTTATATTTTTGTAATGTTGAGGGTTTGGGACAGTCTATAGTTAAATGACTTTTCTTTAAATAACAGAAGAAAAGCCAGCCTTAGAAGAGATTTTGGTGGGGATTCTCTCTCCTGTGCAGTCTGCGGTGATGTGCAGGAGGCTGGRTGCACAGCATGTGCCGAGCTCACTGGTAGCTTAGGGGTGGTCAGTTCAGATGTTTTGGTGACCATAAAGGAGCCTGGGGATGGCATTAGATTTGCTCATTAGGAAGGAGCACAAATGTTGCGCTGCCAAACACAGCATGTACTTTATCATTGGAGAGCTTTCCAGTTTCTTACTTTAATACCTGGTGACTGAAAGGGCTGCTACCCCATACAGATGYAGGACTCTTTCTATGAGAATTTGGAGCATTTTGCAGCACCTTTCTTCTGAATTTCTTCAGTATTCAGTTTCTTCTTATTTCTCTTCTATCATTTTGATTGTACTTGAGCAGGTGTTGGATTATATGAACATTTCTCAGCAGCCCTCTTGCTGCCTTAGCCTGCTGCTCCTTTTTTCCATGTAATTATCTTCTATATCTAGAATGTAATGTTCTTTTGTGAAGAGCTTTTGAGAAGATCTCTTCGAGATCTTTTGTTCRTGTTTTGTTTGATCATCCTCTATGTCTTGCACTTTTAACATACTTCTGTCTGCTGCTTCCTTGTGCACACTACATGCTGGTCACTTCCTATCCTTCCTTCTCAGTCCATTTATTGCTAGGGAATAAGCTCTTTTGCCTACTTGAGCTCATAATTCACTGATGACTTTCTTCCTTTTTTTGGGCCTGAAGAAGTGTGATGGTTGAATGACCAACTCTAGTCTTTTTTTCTAATTTGGTATTTATGTTGTTAATCTTATTTAAGTCTGCAGTCAGAGTGCTACAGTAACACTCATTTTTAGGAAGGAAAATATTTCATGTTTTGGGGGAAGGATGATAGAACTGGCAAGAAAGCGTAATAGAAGATCCATGCTTAATAAAAGATCCGGCCTACTTCTAAAGCCAGAAAAATATCTTAGAGGAAGAGATGAAATGCATTAGGATGATCTTTTGTTAGTCCTGTTTCAATTCATTTTCTTCCAGGAAAGTGGAGTTAATGTGTCATTTTTGTGGAAGAATTATAACCAAAAAAACCTCAAAAAGAAATTAATTTCAGCATAGGCTATCTGGAGCTCCCTACAAAAGCAGGAAGAAGGGGCATGAGGTAGAATGCAAACACCATAGGAACAAGATATCTCTCTGAATTTTAATTTGATCATTTTTTAGCACTGTGTGTATGCTATGAGGAGGACTAATTTATACATGGCTGAAGCCCTTTCTAACCATCCCATCTTCTTTGCTTGGCTGTTCATCATAGTGATAGTGTCTGTAATCCTGGCTCTGTAAAGGCCGTTCTACCCTATTCAGATGCTTTTAGGCTTATTGAATGCAATACCTGGCAAACCTTTCTGATTTTGTATTGGCTGTTGTCCAACAAAAACCATAAAAACTGCCTATGTAGCAGCTGCTCTGTTAAAGCAAGACCTTTTTGCCTGGTAACAATAACAGCTCCTGCAACATTTGGCATTAGATTCTCTTCGACTTGCTGGCTGTCAGACCCAAGAGCGCTGGACTCCTGCATGATATAGCCAGTAATTGTCACCCTTTTAGTTTGTGCTGCTTATGTGAAGCATGGTTGCGTCTGCCAAGTTTATGCATGAAGTGAGCTCAGGTGTTTGCAAGGTGAGTTTGCCTTCTTTCCTAAGAGACGGGTTCTGATTTAGTCATAAGCAAAACTTGTGGAAATGCAGCATGTACTTCTGCCGTGACCTGTACTAATTTTGTTATTCCTTCCCCCGCCCCTTTTTTCCCCAGATAAATGGCTCATTTAAATTGGGAGCTACTAAAATACTCTCTGGCTGGCAAATGCAGTGCCTAGCAGCAGTCATCAAGGACGAACCAAACATGAGTGGAGGAGGGGAACAGGTCGACATTCTTCCGGCCAATTATGTGGTCAAAGATCGCTGGAAAGTGGTGAGTAGCTCTAGCTTTGTGCTTCCCTTGGTGGCCCAAACAGATCTCCTCCTCCTGTAGTAGTATAGAAACTTGTCTAGTTAATCCTGGGCTCCAGCAAGCAACAGTGGAGTGGTATGGTTTGACATGTAAGATATTGCAAGAAGATGGTTAATATTGCTCTAGTGTTTTTTTTTTTCAGACTGTCTGGTATTTTCAGAAGACTAAACCTGCCAAGGATTTTTAGGTAGGATTGAACTGTTGCAGCAGACTAAGTCATCTTTTAGTAAGAAACTTAGATTTTGAGTTACCGTGGTAAAGAACACTACAGGCATGCCTATAAATAAATTGCATTACAATAAAATAGTTTAAAAGCAAATGTTGAAGGCTGGAATGTCAGCTACTTCAAAAGTCAGAAATTCCATAATTAGCTTGCTGGTACAACTTCTGTGTAAATTTATTAGAATACTTTTTAAAATTATATCATCACGTGTTAAGAGTTTTAGTTCTTCGTGGGACAACTGTCTTGTCTGTTGTGCAAGCTGGATGGGGTACACTGAATTAGTAGCCATTTCATCTTTTATGTATTCATTGTATGGCTCCAGATCTCGCTATCCATTTAAATTCATGGCATGAGTTTGCCATTTAAACTCAGCTCTCTATGTTTCTTATTGCTGTAGTATGTGTGTCAGATTTTTTTTATTCATGCTTTTGCCAGGTGATACAAGAGAGAGCTATTAGCTTGCTTTTACAGATAGGGTTTCAAATTTAGTTAGATCTTGATTTTTATTATCTTTTACTTAAGACTGCTTAATATTTATGACCAAAGCACAACTCTGCTAGACATCATGGGCATCTAGGCATGCTCATCACTTCTATTGATTGGACCTGGCTGTCTTGCCTTAGGCACCCAGCAGATGAGCATGTGGTTAATGATGGCTTGTGAGCAGAGACTTGAGCAGCTTGACCAGAATCACGCAAGAATGCTGTGGTAGAGACATGGGGAAGAATCTCATCCTCTAGACATGTGTTTCATTGCCACCAGATTTGTTCAGAGGATGCAGTTCCTCTTACGTATAAGGCTTTCTCTTTAGTCATAAAGTGAGGTCTCTGGGGTGGCGGGGGAAGTAGCATTACATTATCACCTCAGTTAAAGAAACTAGAATATAACACCTGAAGGATCATGTACCTTTATATTTCTTGAAATTCTGTATGTGTTTTCTGAGGGGTTTTGTTTTCTGGCTTTAAAAGCTTTGCTTTTAAAAAGCTGAAAAAAATTTTAAATCCCATGTGTGCCATTCTGTCCATTTTTAACTTGGATTACCAGCAGCGTCTGAATCACTAAACTCACAGCAGAAGCCTCGCTAGTTTGAGCTACAAGTAATTTGTAGTAGTAGCACTGAGTCATTTTTCTGTGCTAACTAGCTATGGTACAGTTGCCCTGTGAGTTTTGCAGTGGGCTGTGAAGAGCAGAGGACTAAAGAGACTCAGGACTCTGAACTCGCTTCAGTTCCAGGCTGTGGATAGGTTATTTTCAACAGTCCACTTCAGACAACATATCCTTTCGTTAGACTTGCCTTGTGCCTGTATCTCTTTGTTGCCCTGGACAGTTCCACCTTGCTCAGTTCTTGTTACTTTCCCATTGCCTGCCTCTCTCCATYCTAGCACTTTTCTCCTGCTTTCTCCACAGCCTTCACTTTTCTGTCTGGCCTATCCCTGACCAGCCTATTTATATTTAAGCAATTCAAACTGCTCTTCATTCTCCATGCTTCCTGAGAGCAGATGGAGAATCTCAATTTTCTCTGTGATTAGATACCAAAATGGAGACAACCCCTATCCCCCTCCCAAAGCTTTCTGGCACAGCTGAAGAAAAGTCTTGCTGTGCTCTTGCAGCTCTGGGCTGGAACACGTATACTTGTTTTGGCAGGATGATACATGTGCAGGTTAACTCACATATAGGACTTGAAACATACTCTGTGCTTATGGATGTCTCAGAAAATACTGCTTGCAGCTTTTATCTGACCCTCCCTGCACAAATGGAAATTTCCTCAGAGCCTACAATTTGGTCAGACAGGTGTGTGTTCTTTGCAAAACTGAATCTAGATGCTCTCCTGATGCTAAGCCATTGCTTCGGGTGCATGGTTGCAAATACTCATTCTCCATTCTCCTTTACCCTAGCTAGCTTCAGCTTGTACCATTCCTACTGTTCATCAAACTGAGCTTCTCCTTCATAGACAGGAGTGCTAAAACTTTTGTAGATGATGGGAGTATTTTTTAACACAGTCTAAACAAAATAACTYTGCTCTTAGAAACAGCAGAACTCTTAAAAGCACCAAAACCTCCAAATAAAGCCTAAAATATGCTCATAGGGGAACATTTCAAACTAATTTTAAATTTGTTAGAGGCAATAAATGTGGGATTCAGTGACTTCATTGTTGCATGAATCTGTGACTGGGAACTGCTAGAAGCTCTACCCACTAACTCTGCCTTAGAAAATATAGAAATGTGCAGCTATATTGTCAACAACAACTACCTCTAACTAGAGAAATAGCCTCTTATGTTTTATAGTGTTGGCTCACAGTAGTCTTCAATACTGCAGTGAGGTCATTACTCCACTTGAAGGCCCTGAGAAATTACACGACTTGCTAAAGGTTGTAAATAGCAATGAGAAATTCTAATTCCCATCTGAGTAGAGTTGGGAATTTGGCCTTATGCTAGCTGAGTTGTGTGTTGTGAGCCTTCATTGAACAGTCATTTCTGTCCCCCCAAAAGTGCACACCCTTTAGGCAGGCCTTCTGTGCTGTCCCCTTGCTGTGCTTGATGGTGGTGTGGGACCAGTCAGAACTGCAAGCTGTATGGGGCTCAAAGCAATCTGGAAAAAATACAAAAATACCTCTGTTGGCTCAAGGAAATGGATAGCACAGGATCAAGTGACAGATGAAAAAGGGGGTGTACCTTAAAGTGAGCACACAGCTGTAACATCAGTAGTAGCATTTTTTTCTTTACCATATGCCTTTATGAATCTAACCAATAGCATGCAAGCCAGACAGTCCAAGCTTTGCTGTGAGTGATGGATCCTGCTCAAGCAGGTATGTGGCATATTTATGTGATGCTGGGGTTCAGCTGCCAGAAGCTTTTTTTGTGTAATTTGTCCTCCCATTGTGACTGTCTCTGGCTGGGCATCTGCTTGAACCTTGTAGTTCTTAGTGCTGGCATACTTCCAGTATTGAGCCAATTTCTAATTTTAGATCGGTGTAATGTATTCCTTGAATTCCTTTCCTCCTCTCCTCCTATATGCTGGCTGACAAAGTTTTGACAAATGAAGATGTTAGTTCTCTGCAGTTAGCCTGTTGGTAGTTCATTTTCCTGTCGCTGCAAGTCAGTAAAGTTTGGCTGTCTGACAGCAATGATATTTTTGTTCRTATTTTTGGAGAGAGGCATGGACAGGGAGTGCTTATGCTTTCTATCAGAACTTTTGGACTTGAAGTATTCTTTTGAGTCATCGTTCTTTACTTGCAGATATTTTTGATGCTTCAACTGAATGAMATTTGGACAGTATTGGAACCATGTGACTTTTGCTGAGACCCCAGAGGGTGACTTGATCCACATGTGCTCTGAGTGATGTGAAGTGCTTCGTTCAGGGGAGGGAAAAAAGTCAAACATAGCTTGTACTTGCTTTGAACTAGGTATAGATGTTAAGGCTGAATGGATGTATCTCTTTATTTCACCTAAACGCTTTGTATTGGGTATTCGCAACTGAGACTCATTAGCAAGACAGAGTTGACAGCCCCTGCTCTGAGCTTTGAATACAAGTGGTGACTCTTGTACACGTGTATGTTCTTTTGTCAGGTGCAATCCATGCGTTGGTTTCTTCCAAGTCTGAGGTTCTTGAACTGAAATTTTGGTTGCACGTGTCCTTCTGTTTATTTTGGAAACCTTGCTGGAAGCCCCACAAACTTCTGTGGACTCTTCACCTTGTCTTGGTCACAAAGGCCATTTATGGTTCCTAGAGGGAACTTGGGTCAAGGAAGGTGCTTTGTCAGTCTTGGGGCCTGTTTTGGTCTCACTCTGTGCAGAATTGCCTTAAGTGGGCTTGGCAGGTCTTCAGATGATTTAGAATGTGGCTGATTGGCTTCTCAGTTCATGCCTCAGTTCATGCTAGCTGTTTCTGGATCAAGTAGCCCATTGAGTTGGGCTGCAGGAGTTGCAGGCTTGACTATACAAATGCTCCTAAAAGGCAGTCACAGTAGTCACTGTTTGACCTTGTCAACATTTGAAGCCTGTGGGTGACAGCCTTGACCCTGGCAGAGTTCACCATAGGTTGCTGGCTCTCAGTTTGGTCCTTTGCTCTGGATTCAGAACATGTGTTCTTGTTCCTGACCTTGCCACCAATCCTGAGACTGAACCACTTGTGCCTTGGTCCTGGAGCATTTTCCTGGGAAGGTCTAGTCTTCATGTAATATCCGTGGAAGGCAGACTTTGTTTAGAGCAGCAGTGTCTTATACGCTTGTTGAATAAAAGATTATATTTGTAGTTGAAGGCTATTTTTGGTTCGTGGGGGGTGTGTTGCCTTGGTTTTTTTAACTGTCCCTCTGTGAGTACTGATTTCTGCTTAGTGGGAAGGCTATGTGTTGTTTTGTGGGTTGCTTTTTGTTTTTTGGTTTTTTTGGTTTTTTTTTTTAATAGGCTCTGGAGGATTGTGCTGCAAAAGTCTTTTCAGGATAAATCCAAAATATTTCAGGATATTTAAAGGAGACTTCAAAGGGAGCCATCTGTGTCCTGTGTAACTACTGCTACATCCAGGGGGATTTTGGGAGTGGCTTTCCCCATCAGGACATGGCTGGTTTGTGTCGGTAGTCTGAGGGACAGTCCAGTTTGGGGAATTCCTGGAACCCCCTGGTTGGAGACTGCCACATTGAGGGGTCAAGTAGAGTGGCTTTTCAGTAACAGTTTACTCCAAGGGCCTAATATGGCATGAAACTTCTTAGAATATGGAAGAAGCACTGCAATGAGCTCTGTGGTCATGTGGCCATTAGCGGGATGCTGAAATGACTGAAATAATGTCTGAGATGCATTTTAGTTGTTTATGTGCAAGTCCAAATAGATACCTGTGTTTGGTCAGATGAATTGTTCACTTGACTCCACAGGCTGTAATGGAAACCTGGACACCCAGCTCACATATAGGCTCGTGCATTTAGGTAGAATGAATCCTGCTGGTGCTGTCAGCCTGTATCCCAGTCTTAACAGTAAATGGACTGGTGGAAGGTAGGAAACAGGATGAGAAGAGAATATTCCCAGAGCAGTGAGGCTTAGCATGGGCTAGTGACTCACGGTTACCACTTAGGTGATTCTCATTAGATGTTTCCTTCTCTTTCTTGACTTTGTGTTTAACAGTTTCATTATTTGTTTATTTTCTTGAGTGGTATATGCCTATCTCTCCTTTGTGTCTAGCAGAAGACTGTGCTGAGTTCACCTTAGACGGTGAACTCCCACACAGTACCCAAGCAATGAGGAAATGCCTGTGAGGTAAGCCCCTGACTTCAGCCAAGACCTTGAGTTGCAAGATAACAACTTGCTCTGCAACAAAGAAAAGGAAATGGCTGCTGATGGCCTCTGGATGTTGATGAAAAATCAAGGAGGATGGCAGTGCTGGTAATGATGAATAGGACCATCTGGTGTGCTGGGAAAAATATGCCAGAGAATAGTTTCCATAAGAGGGTGAGAAAGGATGTGAGGAAGCAGAGGCAGCTTGAGGGCTCTTGGACAGTGAGGTGCATCCTTTGGCTGATATGTGTGTATAAAATCGGTTTTCTGATTCAGCAGAAGCTCTGATCTTGATCTCATGTCATCTCGCATTTTTTGCTCTGTGGACTTATGGGTCCTCTGATTTGGCTGTTTTCCCAGGTGAGCAGTCTCAATACCTGTACCTTTCTCCCTGAACCTGCTTCTCTGATACACAAGTTCTTTTGCTTTTTCTGAGGTAGCAGTCCTAGTCTGTCCTTAGTTTTTCCAGGCTCCTGATCATCCTGAAATGAACCACTCCTAACTCAGTGAGAGCCTCTAGCAGCAAGGTGATCGGTATTGTGCATTGTACATGACTAGACCTTCCTACAGATCCTTATAGTGCCGCTATCCTAATCATGTTACTGTGTTGTTCCATTTATATTATAGTAGCTTTGCATTTTGACAACCATGTTGGACATGGGAGCTGTCCCTGTTAAGGCCAGTGAATGGAAAAGGATCATTGTCTGTGTCTGTGCTGGCTCAGCAATATTTTTCCCCAGATCCATTTCTTGAATTTGCAACCCAGTGAGATGTTTCTCCGTCCCAGCTATGTTGTGTTATATTTATTACTGTTGACTTTTGCTTGTTATGTTACCCATTTTCCCAGTGAGACTTTTTTAATCTTCCTCAAAGTTCTTCCAGATCCCGACTAAACTTTTTGCCTCCTGCAACTTTTAGTGTCCCTTTCCCTTCTGTGTCATTAATACGTCTGGCAACAGAAGATCTTGTGTACTGAATCCTGAGGTATTAGCTGCCATGTTGTCACTATGCTGAATGTAGCATTGTTTTGATAAAAAGATTTTTTTAATAGCTGGCTCACTTAGTGTGAATTTCCAAGTAGAAGCAGGGCTGCACTGTAATAATTTATGAATAATATGTGGTGACCTAGTTATTGGGCTGTTTACTGTATGAATATGCCTGTTTAGCCCAGTGGAAGGTTGTGAAGTAAAATAACAAGTAAAAGGAGAAGAGGAATGGCTCTGGACAGGAACTCTCAAAGGGTTATCAAGAAATAGCTTCAGAGACAATAGTCGGGCTGTTAATACGGAAAGTACTACCTTCTTCATGCAGAGCTGTTTTTCTTGGCCTGAGAACCAGAAAAGCAAATGGTTTGGGTTGCCTTAAGAAGAAAAAAAACCTGCCCTTGAGAAGCAGGGCCCTTTGTTCAGCAAACTGGACAGATGCACAGGACAGGCCTTCTGTGGTGCAGAAGACACTAAATATCATCTAAACCTCATTAAACATTGTGTAAGATACATGTTTGACTATCTGCTTGATTTAAACTTCTTTTTCTCTTCAAGCGTTATTGCTGCTGTTGGAAAGAGGCAGTGCTCAGGGCTTTCTGCACAGTTGTGAACAGAGGGAACACAAAATGCTGAAGGGAAGGGCTGCAGCTAAGTTCAATGAGCAAGTGCTAAGCATATCAAAGGAGCCCTGATGTAGCTTTGCTGTAAATGTGAATTTGTTCCTGGGCAGCATAGTATGCTTTAAATATATCTAAGAAAAACAAATATAAAATAATTTTCCTGGCATAGACATTGACATTTGCAACACATTACGAGTCTTATACATGCATATGTATAACTATATGTGCATATGCTGTCAAGTCTCAGCAGAAGGAGAATCAAGGAATCACCTTCCAGGAAAGGCAGAGGATCCCAGCTTGCTCTCTGAGTGGGTGGCTACTCTAGAACAGGCAGACGATCTCTCTCTAGTACGTGCGTGTCAAATATGCTGAAACTTAGACATCTTTAGCTTTGAGTTTATGGCAATTGAAATTGTTTTCATTTCCAAGTAGTGATATCCTTCTATTATGAAACAGTCTTTAATTTGCTCAGAGACACAAAAAGCATCATTTGGTGTGGTTTAAAATGAAAAAGAAAAAAAAGAGAGAAAGAGAGAATGAGAAACAATGGAGCTGTACTTGTGGCTTGTACGTAACTGTTTTGAGGTAATGCACTTGGCAGTGCTCTGAAGTCTGACACTGAAGTAACCTCACTAGCAGAGCAGGTCAGGCATCTTGTAAAATATTCCAGTGGATGTTTTGTTCTGTATTTAAAATCCTGTGAATGAGATGTAAACTTCATTTAACTTATTTCTTTAAAGCATTAGTTCCAACTACCATGACTGTGTTTACTGCAGAGATGCGTTTGTTGAGAGGGACTGTTGACAGTTTTTATCTATCGTGATCTGGATAGTGGTTCTACTATCTCCTTGAAGGGTCTTCCCTTGAATTTTGGCAAGAACATTATTGAGGTAATAGGCGTTATCATTTGCTTTTAAATGTACCACATGTCATCACTTGCTAGCCTTGTTCTTTGTTGTTACAGCAAAGAATTTATACATAGCACAGTCAAGTGGGTAGCTGGACTTTTGCCTAGCTGTGCAGTGAAGGGATCCAGGCACAGCACAGATTGGGAGCTGAGTTTGTTCTCACTATGCAGTAAGGAAGCTAGTGCCTGGCTTTATGAGAGCCAATTTGATGTTGTCTCTCTTGTACATTGTACCAAAGCTCTTTGTACTTTTCTAGTTGAAGAAGATTGGTGGTGGTGGCTTTGGGGAGATCTATGAGGCAATGGATCTGCTGACCCGTGAGAATGTGGCCTTGAAGGTGGAATCAGCCCAGCAGCCCAAGCAAGTTCTCAAGATGGAAGTGGCTGTCCTGAAAAAGCTGCAAGGTAAGGCAGAAAGCTCTTTGAAAGTGCTAAAGGACACTGTGCATGTTAACAATTAGAATCCAAAGTTGCAAATGTTTTTTATAATTTTCTCTTCAGCTTCCATCTATATGTGATGTTACATTAAATCATTCAGCTCAGAAAGTTATTACACCCTGCAAAGTGTCCTACTCAAGTCAGTTTCAACTACAGGGGCTATTTTTGTCCGCCAGGCTGTAAGAACAATGAGAAGACTTAAACTGAACTATTGATACACTGGTCCCTGCAGTCTAGTGATACTGATTAATAAGGAATAGAGCAAGCAATGTCTGACTAAGAAATGAGGTTAGCTGATTGCCTCCCAGAAGACCGGGACAATGTTTGTGACTATAGCACTGTGAGCATGACAGAGTCTCCAAATAAAATGGCTGACTAGTAGATGAATGCAAAAAGTGGATAACATGAAGTATAGGGAAACTGGCAATTAGTTAATTTTTCATGTACCTGATGGTCCTGAAGGCAAAGTGTGAAGTGATTTTAGGTTTTTTAGTTTTGGGAGTGGTGGTTTTGAATTATGTTAATTTGAATGATATGCCTATTCTTAATTTTCCCTAACACAGCTTTAGGAAAATTCCAAATCCAGGTTTGGATGTGGAAGTCAGCCCTGGGACCATCGATTTCTATGCCAGTTTAACCTGGCAAAGCTTACAAGCAGGTTTCAAACTGACTGGGAAGCAGCAAAACGGGAGCCTTCCTTGACTCGTGTCCAACCCTGCTTCCACTTAAGAAATTACACTGAAGGGGGACTTGCCTTATGCCAGGATGCTGTTTTCTGTTTGCTCAGATGAAACTATAAATAAAGCTAAAAGTTAAAACTTCCTGTGCTGATCTTTAAAGTCACAGTCATTCTCAGGAATGAACTAGTAGAATAGGGTGAAAGAAGCCAGGCAGTATCCCAAAGGCTTTTGTGATTCTGATGAGATACAGTTTAACACTAAAGGGTGCAAAGGAACAGTGAGGGGGCTTCTACTAAAAACTGATCACTAGGGGAGGATGTAAACAAGGAATTTCCAAATCTGCCTTTGAGGAACTGAGAACTGCTGTTTGCTGAAGTGCACTGTGCACGGATTTCCTTGTGAAGGCAAGACCAGCTATTGACAGGTTCAGTTTACATTTTCTAGTATAATAGGCCTTTGAAGGGATGTTTCTTTTTGCAGGATTCCCACTTGGGCTTCCAAGGAAGCAGAGAGTAGTATCTTTATCACCAGGGCTCATGCTTCACAGATAGCGTTGTGACCCTATGTCCGTGTCTATACCTCTGCCCTTGCACAAAATCTCCAGAGATATGATTGAATTAGAGGGTGAGACTGTTGCAGGTCTTGTGAAACAGGGGTTACTCAATGTTTGTGACAGATCGCCTCTAGGTAAGACTCAGTCAATTATTTTTGAAGGTCAAATAGTTTTCCACAGTTCAGCTCTTCTAAGAGGAGGACTGATAAGTCCTTTTTTGAATACACTGTATTGTAATAGATGGAGCTGAGCTGTGTAAAGAGAATTGAAACAAAGGAGAAATCAACGCAGGTCATTAGGAGGAAGCTTGCTGTTGATCTGTGAAAGACCTGGATACACAGAGCTCCCAGAGAATAGCAGAGCAGGTGGCTGAGGTCTGAAAGCAATGTAGTGAGGGCAAGCAAGGCGGAGATCTAGATTTTTGCATTTGGTTGTACGCTTGGAACTGCTCTGAATGGAGTGAGGGTGTGACTGTGTAGAACGGCAGATTATCAGAATACCAAGAGACGATGCTATCATGCTGACTAGTGTCAATATGTGTTACATCCAGGGCAGGGAATGCTTGAAAAGCATGACCTGAAGTCATGAAATCAGAACTAGCAGCACAAAATGTGCAAGGAGTTGACTAATACTCGTGCTTTGCCATCAGTGTTTATTCCTGGAAAATAGCTGAGAATACCAAATGCTTGAAAAAGCACCCACAGTTGTACACAGCGTGATCCAGGTAATTGGGGAGAGGGAGTGGTGGTGTGTGGAATTAGGGAAGTCCTTGGAAAAGCAGTTAGCAAATATTAAGGGACAGAAAAGACAGCAGAAGCAGATTGTCTATGCATCAGCTGTCTTGCATTTAAGAATGACAAATTACTTCAGCCATATTTTTACAAATCAAGCTGTTCTGTGAAGAATTTAGCTTTTTTGGTTCAAGGTTAATCCCCAAATGCCTTACTGAAATAAATGATAAAGACAGAAATAAGGTTGAGAGAGTAGGGAATCATGTATTGTGTATGTTTTTACTGTGAGCTGTTGCGAAGAGGTGAGAAACATTTCAGAAGGGGAGATGCTGACTTTATCCAAACAGTTGCAGATAGAGGAAGGTGGTGTTACCATAGGTGATAAAGCCGGTTTATGGTTTTCCAGCTGAAAAGCAAGGGAACAGTATTGTCTAAAATTCCTCTGTACTTTTCTGGTAGAATTGAACATTGCAGTCCCTCTTAAATAGTACAGCTTTATTATTTTCTATTTAGGTATCACACGAACATTAAAGGACTAATGAGCTGCTGCTCTTTTCAGAGCTTGTGCTCAGGGTATTGCAAGTTGCTAGAGCTTCACAGAGTTTGCGATAGAGAAGGCTGGCCATTAGCCCATACTGCAGACCTACTTCAGGACTTGATTTGGGTGCAGCCCGACCTCTCAGTGCAGTAGCTTCTGATCGATTTGGACTGCAGGCTGTTGCCAACAGCCAGACTTTCTGGTACACTTTCTGGAATAGCCACATAAGGAATACAGCTGCAGGTCCCTCACAATGTCCTTTCTGCACTGGCAGCCCACACAGAACAAGTGGGGAACTAATCAGTTGATGACGCTTCTAGAGAGTCTCTATACCTTCTAATAAACACTGTGTTTAGTTTTCTACTGTGAGGGTGGTCAAACACTGGCACAGGTTACCCAGAGGGGTTGTGGAGTCTCCGTCCTTGGAGATATTCAAAACCCAACTGGATGCAGCCCTGGACAACCTGCTCTAGCTGTCTCCGCTTGAACAGGGCGAGTGGACTAGATGATCTCGGGAGGTCCCTTCCAACATAAATGATTCTGTGATACTTATACTTGGCTGTGTGAGATCACTGCCACTTAAGTATCTCTCAACTGCCCTGTAGAGTCATTCTGTTCTGCTCTTACTTGATTTGATTATTCTAGCTGTATAGTGCTTTTTCTTTATCTGTTTAGATATTAATGTCTTTGCCAAAGGCAAAGTTCTTTCTGACTTGTATTGTTACTTGTAAGGATCGTAGATCATCATCTGACCAACCTTCCAAATCTTTATACTCTCTTGGGTCTGGAAAGCACCAGTAATGGTGCCCTTTTAGGCTTTGGGTGAAACATGATTGAGAAGTCAGCTTACAGAGTTTCTTGCTCAAGCAGGTGATGAGCAAGCTCTCAGTTGTCCTGTTGCTGCACATTTACCCAAAAAGTTTCCAGCAAAATTTCTGTCTTTTTCTTGCCTTCCATGGACTATTTTAGTGAAAATCAAAACCTCTTGGTCCCACAGAATTGCTGTGGAGTATTTCTTTGTTAAGGCTGGGCTTGCAGGGCTTAGGACATTCTATCTGGTGTTACTCTATCTGGCCAATTATAATCAGAGCACCACAAGATAACATTTTTTTTTTTTTTTTCACCTTTGTCAAGCACTGTTTGGCTTACATTGTCCTGTTGCTCCCCTCTTCTGACAGGGCCTTGGCACTGTTGAACCAAAGCCATTTTCTCAAGTGTGTGTTGGTAAGCTTGCTTGGGGAACAGGGAAATTGCATTCTCTTTTTGGTACCATTAGGAATGTTGACCAAAGTATCACAATGTGTATTATTGTCCTTGCTGCTCAAGGCGGCCTGCACCCTCCACAGTGCCTGATTTTACCTGTATCATCATTGCAACATGAGCAGATGGGATCCTCCGTGACGTCAGGCCTCTTCCATGAGGAGTCACCATTTGAAAACAAGTCTTTCTTTCCAAATCCTCCCCTGCCTGAATGGTGTCATTCAGGCAACCATACCTTGTTGTAGAACCAGCGGCCAAGACCTTGGACCTCTCTTACTTGAGATGACACCATGTGTTTACCCACTGTCTGCTGTAGGTGAAATCCTCTGTTGTTTATCAACACSAGCCTGAGCAACCCTTTTGGCCTGCCTACAGGAGTTGCTCACCACTTCAGTCAGGCTTGATTATCTCTAGCTTATCTGTCCCTTCCATGCATGAAGGAGTAAGCAGGACTAAGTTTACCTGGAGGATCAGAAAATTTTCCTCTCTTGAAGAAGGCTGCTGTGCAGTTCCCAGCTACTGAGTGTCATGGAGAGTCCAAGGAACCACATCAGAGAGTAGACTTTTGCAGTAATAGATTCTTACATGTATATTTATCTCTAAAATGTGCAATAAGTAACAAGCAATATGGAAATGATATGAAAAATTCATGGTGTACAGCAATAAGAAATGTGTGTATGTAGTTGGTAAGTATAGGGATAATAAATCAAAGTAATAGTATGAAAAAAGATAATAAGAAAAATTATTTTATAGACAGCTAATAGAGAATTACCCTACTAGGGACGAAAATCTTACCTATAACAAATTCAGAAACTGTTTCAGGGATAGTTTGGCACATCTGGACAGGGAACTTCTGCATGAATACAGCTTCTCTGTCAGAAGAATACTATTTTAGTGCCAAACCCTCATTTTATTACCTTAATCACTACTGTAAAATTATCTTTAAGTGAGATAATTGTATATGATTGTACCATTTGCACATAATTTTAACCTATTGGGCTTTTCTACTTTGCAGTCAAGCATTTTGAAACCAAGCCTAAGCTGCATTGGCAAAGTACTTCTTGCAGATACAGCTTGTCTCCAGCAGAGAAGGTTGCTGGTTTAGTGGTATCTGCAAGTGCTTTGCTGTGTAGACAAGCCTTTTGATCACGTATGTTAAAAAGCAAGTGGAAATAAGATCTGCATGGCTAAGTGAATTAGCAACTTGCTTATCCAGAGAGCAAGAGGGGCCTTTGCTGGGTTTTCCATGTTTCACCCTCTTAAGCTATGTCTATGTTAGTGAGCAGTATAGTACCGGCAGATCAATGGATAGAAGCAGTTGCTCAGGCCTATACATCTCCAGCATATATGGCTTGGGGATTTTCATAAAATCAGAGAATAGTTTGGGTTGGAAGGGACCTTTAAAGGTCATCTAGTCCAACTCTGCCGTGGGGGTTGGACTGCTGTGTGCAGGGACATCTTCAACTAGATCAGGTTGCTCAGAGGCCCCTCCATCCTGACTTTGAATGTTCCCAGGGATGGGGCATCTACCACCTCTCTGGGCAACCTGTTCCACTGTTTCACCACCCTCATTGTAAAAAATGTCTTCCTTATACCTAGTCTAAATCTGCCCTATTTTAGTTTGCAACCATTCCCCCTAGTCTTGTTGCAACAGGCCCTGCTAAAAAGTCTGTCCCCATCTTTCTTATAAGCCCTCTTTAAGTACCGATAGGATGCAATAAAGTCTCCCCGGAGCCTTCTCTTCTCCAGGCTAAACAACCCCAACTCTCAGCCTTTCTTCATAGGAGAGGCGTTCCATCCCCCTGATCATTTTTGTGGCCCTCCTCTGGATGTGCTCCAACAGGTCCACATCTCTCTTGTGCTGAGGGCTCTGGAGCTGGACGCAGTGCTGCAGGTGGGGTCTCACCAGAGCAGAGTAGAGGGGCAGAATCACCTCCCTCGACCTGCTGGCCATGCTGCTTTTGATGCAGCCCAGGATACGGTTGGCCTTCTGGACTGCAAGCGCACATTGCTGGCTCATGTCCAGCTTTTCATCCACCAATACCCCCAAGTCCTTCTCGGCAGGGCTGCTCTCAATCCCTTCATCCCCCAGCCTGTACTGATACTGGGGGTTGCCCCAATAACCCCGGGGGTTGCTACCAGGGGTTGTTTATTTTACACTATAAACAGCATGTGTTTGGGGGATTTTGCTTTGGGTTACTTTTAATCTGGTCCCCCTGTCTGAGGGACCAGTGTTGGTTTGGACTGTCTCCTTTAGGATTAGGGTACTATTTGGTATGCATCTGGAACAGAGCTTCTGGGTCTGTTTACTCAGAAGAGTTTACATGACCCAAAGCCACTCTGTGAACAACACTGACACATGGTAACTGCAATTTAAGGCAGTATGGGGGCTTGCTTTAAAACCTCATTGCTGTTATAAACCAGGACTCTGAAACTCCTGTTCTTTGGGATCATGGGGAGAAAAAATGGGATGGTTTCCTGTCATTGAACATGTGGAAGGAAGAGTCCTGTCACTTGTAGAAGAGCAGATGTTTTTCCATATCCTCAATGCTTTTCTAACTCTTCGGAATACAGACAGACAGAAACCTGCCTGCTCTCTCTCTGGCTGTTTTTTCCCACCCTGGATTTGCTGTGGAGCAACATCCAGGTGGCAAAGGAGCATCTGTGGAATACTGTCTGGAGTCTGTTTCCCATCTCTCAGCTCTCTGAGGTTATCAAAACGCAACAGCTCTGTTAGAACAGCTCTTGCACAGCTTTTGGGGTGCTTGGCTTGGGCTATCTCAGTTCTCAGTTTCAGTCTGCCTTTTCAACAGCAACCTTAATTGCAGAAATAGTAAATCAGTATCCCCGATTAAATCCAGTGAATTATTTTCTCTAGCTTTCAGGCTGCTGCAGAGAGGGGTGTGGAAACCATCTTTACATGCCAAACCAGGCAGTGTCTGCTCTAGACGCTCAACTGGGGCTGTGTGAGGCCCAGCAGCAGATGGTTTGAATTCAAAAGTATTCTCCCTGTCCTTACCCACTTCTCGATAGGTCTTTCTGGGAGCACTCTGAGGGCTTGTGAGACTAGGACAGTGCAAAAGAATGTCTCACGAGGCATGCACTTCGGATGCCTTCTGGTCCACAGGCTCCCCCAAATATGGATGTGGCCACAGCATTCAGTTTCTTTTGTTGGGATTCTCCTTGGAGCGGCCTAACAGTCAGATTGTCACTTAAAATGGCCAGATTATTCTGGTGCTGAGCACTGTTTTCTGTTCATCCGCGGTGGCAATTTTGCCCTGGTGTGAGGCTACGGGGCCCACTTGCTTTTGACCTCACTCGGCAGCCAGATATTCCTGAGCTCTCTTCAGTGTGTCATTTTCTTTGTAAATGCCTTCTTTTCAGTGTAACCAATCTCATTGCGTAGGACTCTGATTAATTTTATTCTGCAGTGCAGAGATCTTCTGCATATTGAGTAGTTGTGCAAGATGCAGCCTAGTCACAGGCATTGTAGTTTTTGAGTACCTGATTTTATTATAGCAGATAGCGAAGCAGGTCTGTGTTGTTTGTTCCCTGTTTACTGCCAGGGGTTGGACAGGTAAGGGTTTCCTAACAAAATAAGGGAAGAAAAGAGATCTTGATTTTTCTCATTTGCCAGTCCTAGTCTTTTCTTTTTTGCATATATGAGTTTTTCATGTTAAAGTGGTGCCTTAACTCTTTGTGATTCAGTTTCTGTTACTTTTGTAGACATGTTTTTTATGTTTCTACAGTATTTTGCTAGGTTGATGTAACCAAGCTATCTGTAAGGGCTGGACAGCAGGGTAAATTACCCTTGGCGGGTTTTTAGGCTATCACAGGGTGGCAGATTCAGACGCTTGATGTAGCTCTAGACTCTCTGCCCAGCATGCAATTTTCCATGTAGAAGAGTCCTGTGGGTGTTTGAATGAACTGGCATTTGGGCCACATGTTTTCTGTGTCAACCATGGTGTCTTCTGTGTCAACCGTGGTGTCGCAGGATGGGGGAAGGACATGGGATGGATGAAAGAGGATTTAAAACACATTTTTTCTGAGGCTGTGTTGAATTCTTGCTCCTTTGCTATTCTGCCTTGCCCTGTGTGGGATCTATTATCAGTTGCTCATCTTAAAGTTTTTAGTGGTCTTGGGAAACAAGTAGATGAAATTATACCATGCAAAGTCAGGCCGTTTTACCTTTTACTGTTCGATTAGAAGATGATGACCAGCCTTTTGTTTTTATGTCCATTAGTTCATTCATTTATTACAGAAGCACTAGCAAGGTTAACCCAGTTGATTAAATCCTAGTTGATTACTATTGGATAATGTAGTTATTGAAGCCTTACTTCCAGCACAGAATTTGTTTTCTTTCGTGTTCAAAATTCCTTGTCTCCAGCTGAGTTGACAAGTCCCTGAAGTCAGCTAGTTTGTCTGGCCAGAGATGAAACTTGCTAACTGCAAAGGAAAGAAAACTGTATGCTAGTCAGCTTTGCCAAGACACCACAGACACCATGTCCAAGTAAAGTTATAAGATGATGAAAATAACTCTAATTTCATTTTCTAGTCCTGATGGATCCTCCATTTCTTTAGAATATTTGTACAGAAGTGAATTCAATATCTTCACAATACAAAATCTGTGATAAGCTGATAAACCTGATACTGATGTTGACAGGTGAATAAAAAAGAGGATAGCTGTAAAATGTATATTATATCTATAATGCAGAGCATGAGAAATAGCTGCAGCTTTCCAAATGCCAGTGAGAACAATCGTATAGCTMGATGTCCACAACTGTGCATATAATAGGGACCCTGGCAGTGCCAAGTGCTCAAGCAAGTTATGTCACTAAGCACTTGGACTTTTCCTATGCAGTTGTCTTTAGGGTTGAGCTGCTGGATGGCTGTGCCAYGCTGGTTATTTTTGGCCAGCAGTATACCATTGGTTTTGATATTTCACGTATTACCTGAATAAAAAGAAACTTGACTGATGATTCTGGAATTAAGCTGGGTTTGTGATTAGAGAGGTCAGAGGTCGCTGCTGATGCGAGAGGCAGGCCTTAAAGAAAAATTAGTGTTTGACACTGATAGATCCAGTGGATAATTTAGGCTGGTGGGGGGCACCTCTGGAGGTCTCTAGTACAACCTCCTGCTCCAAGTAGAAAGAAAGAGACCAGGTTGCTCTGGGCCTTTTCCAGTGAAGTTTTGAATGATGTCCAAAGATGGAGATCCACAGCCTCTCTAGGCCGCTGTTCCAGGGTTTGACCACCCTCGTAGTGAAAAACAAATGACACCTAATGGGAATTTCTCATGTTGCAGCTCGTGCCCAATGCCTCTCTGTGTGCCTCTGAGAAAAGTCAGGCTCCATCTTCTCGGCACTCTTGTGTTAGGTGGATCCCCCTCTGCTGCCTTCCGAAGGCTGAACAAACCCAGTCCTCTGACACTTGCTTTGAATGTCACGTTCTCCTTTTCCTGCAACCATCCTGGTGGCCTCTGCTGGACTCATGCTGCCAGTGTTGGTCTTGTACTGCAGGGGAAATGCAAGAATTGGTAAGGTAACGGTTATAACAGTAACAAGAATTGCCATGATATTTATGATAATCTATGCAATAGAAGTTTCTTCAGTGTTTTGGGTAGACTGTTAGCAATGAGGCAGCTCATCTATGGAGATGAATCACAAAATAATTTTAGCATAAATTTAAAAGATTAAATTCTTTAACTCCTTTGGAGAGAAAAGTGCTTATTTATTTTCTGCAGGTGAAAATGCAGGAAATAAGGCGTCTGTTACCAAAAAAAAAAAGATACCTTAAATTACAACATTAATGTCACCTATTTCTTTCTTACTATTTATTTGATTAGTTTCATTGCTGTATTGAAAATACATTAGGAATATTTAAAAACTTGAATGAGTAGAAGACTGGAATGAATATTGGTTTCCAGCAGCTTGAAATTGATCCGTGTGGAAAAACGCACTCAACAAGGATCATAATTTAATTTTTTTAACTGCTGTGTAATGAAAGTTTTTCATGTAATGGAATTTTTTAAGTATTAACATGGGGTTTTTAATCATATCTCTACAAGGTGATGAATATCTATCCTAGAGTGGAAGGGTTTTCCAGGTACTTGAAGTTATTTTTATACATGAGGACATAGTTATTGACTGTAATTTTTAAGTTCCTTCAGAACAAGGATGGTGAAGACCATTTCAGTAACTGAAATATTTGTATTTCTTACCCAGTATTATATGGGAGATTATTACGTTCATTCTAGTTTAAAGGCAGCAGTAGAAAGAATATTTTTCTATGGGTGAACATTAAAACATTGCCTTAACTAAATGCTTGGAAAAATGAATGCGTGTGAAACAAAATAAAGCATATGTCCTCTGAAGTTTTTCTCAGGTTAGTGTTTATGAACATCAGGCTGACTTACTCCTCCAACCTATATTAGTTAGTTAACAGGCCAAAACTCTTTATAATCTCTTGCTCTGTCCTTTACTTTGTTGGAAGATAACTGCTTTGTTTTAGTAATAAACAAATTACAGATACAGGACTTATTTTCTAAAGTATGAGCTTATGATCTTCTGTAATATCAGAGTGGCTGTTCAGTGGAACAGTCTAGCAAAGAAGCAAGTGTGATCTGGCAGTTAGTGCAGTAAAATGGTTGTGAGGCTCCCCATACTAAGTATACCTTGAAAAAACTTTTTTTTTCCCTTTTCTTACTTTTCTGGGTTAAAATATGCTTTGCTGCTCTCTGTGCTGTGATCTTCATGCTTGAGGAGGGCATGTGTGAGGAAGGAGGGCTATTTCCTTCTGCCTTAATGGAAAGTATGACAGTCCCATCATCCTGGCTGCACAGAAGGTTATTAACATGATTGTTCTTGTGGGCTTCATAATTCTGATCAGCCTCAGGACTGATCTGCARGAATCCCAAAGTCAAGCCTGACTGTCAGCCTCCATCTGCTACTTCAGCATGACATGAACTCCTCTGAGAGAGCAAACAGTTGTAACCTGGTGCCTCCTTTAGTTGAAAAATGAGTAAAAGCCTCGGAAACCCAGAGGGGTTGATGCTGCAAACGTTTATCCCATCTATATGACCAGCTGGCTGTACATGCACCACCTCTAAATGTGGCCTGCTTTCTCTACACTCTCTTATATTCCTTTTGTTTTATGCAGGGATTGGCACAGTCTCCTCCCCGCCCTTTCTTCTTCTTTTCCTGGTGTTGCTTGTGTTGCAGAATAGTGCGTGGGGTAACTGTTCCAGGGACAGCCTAAATTCCCAAGACCAACAGGTCGGGTAGGAACCCATTTTAGGCTTGAAAGGAGGATTCAGTATAAAATCAAGTCAGTTTGGGGATGTGGGTCATCAAGAACAGTCAGTCAGTTCATCATTTTCAAAAGTTGTAGTAAGCAGAAACATGTCGGCCTAAACATGCATACAATTCTCAAAGATAATAAATTAAAAATTTAAATTATTTTTCTTTCTGTAAAATTTTGTGATCCAGAAAACAATAATGTTATGGAGGAAACGTTTTTTGTTTTGTTTTGTGTTTTGTTTTGTTTTTAAAAAAAAGGCCTCAGGAATATACTGGAAATCAGAAGAGGCAGTACAGAATTAGCAGGGATGTGTCTTAAGTCACAATCAAGTCTATTGGACACTACCACTCCTGTTTTGCTGAAATGCTTGATTTAGGTGGCCAGGTTTTCCCTGTCAGAGGATTGGTTTTTAATGTTCTTGGCTGTAGTTTTACAGCAATAAAAAGCACATGGTGTCCTGCCTATCAGTGCTTTGCAATTACTTAAAACAATAAAAGCAAGTAAAAATTGGAGTAATTTACCCTTTTTACCACACAGTAGCTCTCATTGCCAGTAGAAACAGTCATTGTTTTGGCTGTTGCTTCAATATCCATCTCCTGGTGCTCTGAAAGGCAAAACAAAGCAAGGTGGGACTCACAGTGTGTCTGTAAGTAAGCCAGGCTGGTCTGTGTGAATCTGTACAGATTAAAGGTGTCAGGTCTGGGATGAGTGTGGACCTGCACTGGCCTGTCCATCCTGCCTGAGACCTGTGTAGATTGCCAGTTTGCTGAAGCACACAGGTATCATAAGCTCCTAAAGAAACGTAACTGGTTCTTTCTGAGGTTATCCAGATACGTTGACTTTGTAGCCACAAATCTGGCTTTGAGGCTGCCTTCACGTGGGCAGGCAGCATAGCCATCCGTACTGGGACCCACGGCAGGAAGACGTGTAGGACAGTCGAGGCTTGCTGGCGGTCCCTTCCTGGTAATGCCCAGGGCAGGACTTGTGCTATATCCAGACAGTGTCTCAAGCAGTTYCCTTAGAAAACCAAAAATCTGTTTTTCAAAATCAACACTGAATTTGCAATGAATTTGCAGATAGTAAGGCACCCGGTACTCATRGGCACACACAGGACATGGGTTTGATATGTGAGAAAAAGTATCAAAGAAAAATGTGCAGGCTGCCCTGATGGATACTGAAGAGGGTACTTTCCTGATCTCTGAATATCTTTTCCAGAAATATGGTGGCTTGTGACATTCCTTGATAGTTTCAGCATGGCCTTGCACACTTAGTCCTGAAACTGGACAATGTCCTTAAGTCTGTGCCAGAGACGTGAAGGATCTGCAGCCACATAACCTCCCTGCTTATCTAACCAGATATAGGTGGATACTAGGATTGGTTGGTTTGTTTGTTTGTTTTAAGCCTGTTCTTCCAAAGGGAGTAAGGGGTAGCCAAGGCCTCTGTCCCTCCAGTTCTGGAAGCCAGCAGCTCTGTTATCTCCTTATGGTAGGAGAGAGAGTGTGGGTGTTCTGCTRTGGGATGCTGCTGGGCCCCGGAGGGCAGGCTCTTGGTGCTCTTACCAAGAGCCCTGGGATGGAGTTCCATATTYCACAGCTGTATGTATTGCTCTGGTCAAAGCTCTGGTTCTCCAGTGAGAAAGCKGCTGCTTTGTCTCCTGCTGCCCTCCAGGTCCCTATTCTGTCACGTCTTGCTGTCCCCAACAATTTTTGCATGCCCCAGCCCTGTGGTGCACACAAGGAGAGCAATAGCAGGGTCCCRAGGGTGTTACAGGCAGTGCAATTACCGGTTACTGTAGATGTTCATGTTCTTCCTTTTTTTTATTTTAAAACTGGGAAGTATCAAACAATAAGCTTTGGTTTAAAAACTAATTAAAATCACCATTGCTCAAGTGCTACAAAGAAATACAGGGCAAAGCTATGCAATGATACTCACCCTCTTCCCTGCTTAGAGACCCCACCAGGAACCAAACATTCTCCATTGTGGTGTGCATCAACCTTCACTCTGTTATCAGGAGTCTGCTATTAGAGGAATGCATGCATCATACTTCCCCTTTTGCTAATACAGAGAGCGCACCATCACAAATCCATTACACTCTCTCTGCATTTTTGGTTTTTTGAAGATAGGTCCTGCCTGGTGCGACGTGATGAAATGTAGACGTTGCAGCAGCACTTTTGTACCACGGAGAATGAACTTAGAGGACTAGCTGAGTGTTGTGAGGTGGCTGGTTGGTTTTGATTTTGCCTGAATAGATGTAGTTTGTACTTCTAACACCATGCCCGAACTCGACATGAAATTGCCCAGGTTTATTTCCTTCTTTTATTATGAAATTGCTTTAATGTTTCAGTGGAGCTTTTCCATAAGCATCTTTCTTTTCCAGATGTTTCTGACTATTAAAATCAGGGTTTGTCCATGTTAAAGTAGCACTRGTTTAGCTGTTTCAGGGTAGGCAATGCTAATAGACAAGTGTAGTGGTRGTGTGTAAAAGTCAGCATTTACTGAGTAAAGTTGGCATAATGAGCTTAAGCGTGCTGCCAGTGAACCTGTGAAACTATGTGGTCATGTGTGCTACCCATAGTTTAGTTCAGGGATGGTGGTGGCTGTGGTGGTGTTGCATGCACGTGGTAGTGGTATAAACTGCAGTTTGTCACTCTCTCACTTGTGCCCTATGTCAGTTTGAGGATTCGAGGATCCCTGACACTGATTTYCACTCATGGCTATTTCACAGGCAGTTTTCTTGTTGAATGTCAGTACTCTCCTGAGCTGTGAGACTGGGAAGTAGAAACAAAATCAGTCTGTTCTGCAAAACTCCCTGCCTGATGCCACTTACGGTTACAAGCCCTTGATCAGAAACCATTTTTCTAAAAATCATGATCACAGGGTTGTTATCTTATGTTCCATTCTGTATGTTTCTGTTTCTTTTCAGGGAAGGATCATGTTTGCAGATTTATTGGCTGTGGAAGGAATGAAAAATTTAATTATGTGGTCATGCAGCTTCAGGTGAGTTCTGTGCTTCCCCTCTCCCCTGTGTCCCATGGAGATGGCATCACAGGGAGGGATTTACAGTGAGAGAATAAGGCCAAGCACTGGTGTAGAAACTTTGTTGTACACAGAAAGTGGGTGGAATGGGAAACAGTGAGAAGGGGTGGTGTTGCTGTGATATCCCTTGGGATAGCTCCCGTTGTCACGATGCGCTAAGATATTTCACAGCTCTGCTTTTCTGTTTAAGATGGCTTTCTGTCAATTTTTTGAGGAAAGCACTCAATTCAGAATGCTTGCAGGAGCTACCCACAATATCGTGCAGCAGTGGCAGCTGTTTGAAATATCTCCTGCTGAGCTCTGTGATGCAGCATTCAAAATATGTGTCTTGTATCAGAGCTCAGAGTGTGGTGGGGGGCCAGTGGTGTCACATCAGCAGCAGAATCTTCTCTATGAAAGGGAGTGATCTCTGGCTCCCCCTTCTCTACCAAGCTCAGCAGTAGCTTGGCTTCTGCTGTGAAAGTGTTTTCTCCTGTTTGAACACTGCTGATATTAAGTCGATATGGGTAAATACTTSGGTAGCTAGCACATGGTGACTGTACTGCTAGACAGCCAGCTACTCCTATCAGTTAGCCAGCTGAAGTCTTACATGGGTGTCTACACAAGCCACAATAACAGCAGGAGCTGCAGGGACCTCAGCATGGTTCAGYATGAAACTTCACCAAGAAAACATATATAGTTAGATCTTCAGAGCCCAAATATGGTGGTACTGTCATGAAAACAGCTTTCTTTTTCACGAAAGCAGCTTTCTTTTACAGCATACAGTCACAGGAGAAAGAGTTGGAGGGGAGCAAGTGGGAAGAGATGGCTGAGTCAAAAACACATGGAAGAAGGCCCTTTAAGGAGAGGGAGATTGTCCCTGGCTCGAGGGGAATACTTTCAAACTAAAGGTGCTTCTTTCTGAYGCAGTTGCCTTGGAAGCTGGCCTGTTTCAGCACCTGACGTAAGAGTTGACAGGGAACTTGTCCTATCTCTCTTGCAGCTTGTATGATCAGGGCTTTGCTGTGCAAAGCGCTGTACAATTATACAATACAAGCCTACCCTTCCCCTGAAGAGCTTACAGCCCATGTCATGTTTCTTTATGTGTAATTTGGGTGATAGAACATGCTGAAGGAAAGTGAGAAGGTTGAAGCACTAAGTAATGAGAAGTAAGCTGCTGTGTAAACTGGAAGAGTATTTTTAATTAGTGAACGGTGAATGAAGTAAAATAGACACCAGCAGACCCCAGTACTTCTTAAAAATAAACTTCTGTTTCTTTTGAAGTGTAGTTCTACTTTGCAAGGCGGATGTATAAAACCAGTAAATTCCTAGTACTTGGGTTTGCCTTTTACGCACCATTGGCATCCCAACTGCTGTTACAGATAGAAAAAACCTTTTGCTCTCTAACCAACCTTGGCTATTGCTGCTGCTGCAGTGTGAGTGTGAATATGATTCTTGAAAGGGCTAACCTGGAGCTCATGGAACAACAAGGCTTCTAACCCCCCAATCCTGTCCTTAACAAGGCTGATGAAGGTGGCTATACCTTGGGAAAAAAAACTTCTCTGCACAGAATCTCTTACTTTCTAGCCTGTTCTTGACTATGTAGCTGAGCTCGTAGAGTAGGAAGAGCTAAAAATCATTTCATTATTTGCAAATGAAGACTTTGATACTTAAAGCATTAGCTAGTTTTGCACCATCACTCTTCAGGCTAAAATTCTTTTTCACCTTCAAGGTCTGCTGACACATGGTTGATCATGTGTCCCTCTGACTGCTGGGTACTGCAGTTCTCCCTTTGTCTTCAGTCTGGGACTGAGGCTTCCACTCTAAACTTTGCAACTCATTGCATCTGCTTTGTTTCTTAGCCAGCCTGATGGTGTTTATTTGGAAAATAATGCTCATTTTCTCTCTTTTCCTGGGGCAGTATTGGATATTCACATGCCTTGGGTTGTTTCTGGAGAGCAGGTGTCTGAGACYGTCCCCCAGATCAGCTGGGGAAAATCATGGCACATGTCAGTGTGTGGCTCTGAAAAAAATCTGCCTTTCCCTATTACCATTGGATAAGAGAGTTGATGTCCAAGGAACCACTTTACAGTGGAAAGAAAGATCTGCTGTCTATTCAGTAACGCAGATCTTTCAGGATAGTGATGACAAATCTGTGCTGCCTCTAGTAAACTGTCACAGAAATTAAAAAAGATAAGCACTAGAGAATTAGCTTAGTCTTATTTTGTTCATGCTAAGGAGCAAACCTGGGCCGGTTGCTGTGGCTTGGCTGTATCTGTATTAGCTGACCTGTATCAAGTGTGGTTGTTCAGGGGACCAGAGCCTGAAGTGAAACATGGGTCAAACTAATTTGAGAGACTAGTCATACGCTAAAAGAGCCAGTTGCAGTTGGCCCCTTAATATCTGTAAATAACTTGAGAACTGGAAATGGGTGGGTGAATAGATGGCATTTCACTGGTTTGGAGAGCCATCTGTGTTTTCTCATCAAATGTTTGGAATCTTTTATATATCTTCTGTTGTGAATTTTGTTTGAATATATCTGGACTTGTATTATAAAGCATACATGTCTTTGCAGAAGCAGAATCAAGAGATACTATAGTATAGTGATAATCAGCATGTCCCTATAACTTTTGTTCTTGATGCATGTTCTCTGAAACAGGGGACTCTTATTCCTAAAGTTTTTGGTCAGTTGATAAATGCATTAGTTCTGTGGATTAGAGGGGTACTCTGCCATAGAATATACTCATTTCAACACCTTCTTTCTCTTTACAAATCTAAAGAGGTATAGAGAAAACTGAGATGACAGAGATCAAAGAACACTGTGATTCTTCTGGTGATTAGTCTGTCCTCTTTTTTTTTTTTTTCCCTTCTTCTCCCTAAATTCTCTTTATTTTCATGCACAGCTGGTAGACTTTTTTTCCCCCAGAAACTTAATTAACTGGAGGTAAATTACCAATTTTTTTCATAAGTATTTTTTAAGTCAGTGGATAAATCCTCCTCTCCTGATTTTGGGTATGACTCTTGATAGACAACTTTCCCCATTGTGGCATTGCCACAAAAATGCTGACTTGAGCTTGAGCTAGACAGTTGTGTGCTAGGGAGTTTCTGATGAAACTGCTTCTATGAGCTATAATAGATGGTGGCTTCATGACCTGCTTGTCGTATTTGTACTGCTTTAATCTTTAGATGGCTCAGACAACAGTCGAAGGTTGTTCTTAAATCAGCTTCTCTATAGTCTGGGTTTAACAGTAAGGAGATGCTGGGCTGATACAGTCTGAGGCACTGCTGTCCATGACGTGCCTGTTTCCCAAATAGTACATCAGCTGACTTCCCAAGAACACAGTCTGGTATCTTCTTATCAGCAAATACATCACTTAAAAGTTAAAATGAAGTATTGGAAGGTCATATACAAGCAATAAGGCAGACATATGGTGAGCACCTGTCCAGTTAGCATTTCTRCTTTTTGGGGGATGCATGTTAGAACTTGCAGCTATGAAATGCTATGCTTTAGTATGGTGGTTTAAGTGTTTTATTGATTGTTTCAGGGCCGAAATCTTGCAGATCTCAGAAGGAGTCAGCCTCGAGGGACTTTCACACTGAGCACGACGCTGCGATTAGGCAAACAGATTCTGGAATCAATAGAAGCCATTCACTCTGTGGGATTCCTGCATCGTGACATCAAGCCTGTATGTTGTTTTGGAGGATTTTGGTTGTATGTCTGTCTGTTCTGCCTGGGTCAATAAAGACAGTCTGAATATGGGCAGATCCCAGTGGAGGCATTTAGGCCTCCTTGCACACTCCCACTGTCTGACACATTGGCTATTTTCTATAWGTACAGAATTGTCATATAGTATTGTCATTCCTTTAAGTGCATAGCAAACTAGTTTTTATCAGCAGAGGCTGTTCCATGGTGGGATAGTAGCTGTCAGTCATACTTGTTCCAGTCAAGATCACATGATGAAGCAATCTAATTTTGAACAATCATTTGGAGTCCAACCAATTATTACTATAAAAGGGGTTCAGAAAGGATGTCTTGCTCTATGACCCATCACTTGAATAAATGCTATTTCATGTATTTGACTTAGCTAAATAATCCTCTTAATCTTTTCTGAGCAATTGCCAAAAAARTTGGAGCACAGTTTCCAGTGTCAGAAACACAGTCACAGTATTGGTCATCTACCTAGYGAGGCACAATAATTCCAAGTCTCAYTGTAGGAGCCAGTCTTTTTCCTGCAGCTCTTCACTACTTGACCTGAACACTTGTTGCTACATCATCCCTGAGACCATYTTCCTTCCAGGAAAATCATTTGCTGCTTTTAAAATCAGCTGGTTTTGGCTGACCAGATTCAGCTGAAAATCAGTCACTRATGTGACTGGCCACAAATCCTTTAGCAGCCATCCATTATGGTAAAGGATATAACTTTAAGATGGGGGTTAAAGAAGAGCTGCTCCATTTGCTTGTTGTCAAGTTTATTTACTAAGAACCAAACCCAGTGTTTTTTAGATGTCTGAATGTTCAGATRAATTTAGGTAATGCAATACAGTGGATGGAGATTCTGGAAGTTASGGCAGAATAATGCATGCTAGCAGCTGAAACACAAACAGAAGCATTTGTCTGCAATAACTCAGCCTGTTATGCAAGTGATGGAGCTYTCACTGCAGAGCTAGTGTTGTTAAATGTAGCTCTTTCTCATAGCAGCTGAAATTTAGCTAAGCTAATGTGAATTTTAGTTATTTTGAGACTCCACAGTCACTTATCTGCAAAGTGAACTTCTTAACATGGCAGTGACTCTCTAATCATGATGTTTAAGATGCTTCTCAAAATTCTTCCTTGACTTACATTTCCACCAGAGGCATGTGGGGCTATATGACAAAGTTTTGTTAACAAATGGCCACTYTTACCCAAGTTGCTGGTATCAAATTGACTTTTTTTCTTTCTTTCTTTGTCTAGTCCAATTTTGCCATGGGCCGCTTACCTTCAACATACAGGAAGTGCTACATGTTAGACTTTGGTCTGGCCCGTCAGTATACCAACACTACTGGTGAAGTCCGGCCAGTAAGTAAATTTTAAGTATTTTTTTTCCACTTCTGTAACTGCTTAGGCATGRAAAGGTTTTGTGATTTTGTTTGTTTTGTGGTTGTATTGCTTGGTCATTATATTGGACTGCATTTTCTGCAAGGTGAGAAGCAGCAGGTGACTTCAACTGAGKTAGGAATCTAAGAAGGGATGCTTGTGTGGCTTTTTTTTTTTCTTTTTCCTTTAGGATAATCATGTTTTCCACAGGCTTGGAATACTTACTGAGTACATTATGGCCAAGCAAAGAGGGTGATCCCAATGCTGGCCATGTCATTTCTGTAGTCCCAGAGGACTGGTMTAGTTCAGTTCTCTGTGATCTGACGAACCAGGTCGATGCGCTCTTAAAGCTTTTTATGAAAAAAAAATGCTAGAAGTTAGAGGCTGACCTGATCTCTGAGGCTGAGCTTACTGTGAACTGCAATCTGTAATGCTGTTCTCACCCTTGCCTGGCTTTGGTTTTGTGTATATTGCCCCCTGTCCAGATTTCTTAGCAGGAGTATTTCAGCGTGCCTGCTTGGAGGGGGGGTAAGGGCAGGGGGCATAACTTGTGCCACGTGTTATGTATGTTATCTTCAGTCCTTTTACCAGCACTGTGTTATCTGGGGTCACTCATAAGGATGTGTTAAGCTTCAGATGCTCTAGGTATCAGTCAGCGTTCCTAGATTTATTTCAGAACACAGCGCAAGCAAGGAGGGCTCAGACAATCTCTCGGTTTATCATGCTAGGCTTGTACCTTTTGGTCTGCACATCTTCTCCATCTGCAAGACAATTGTTGTTCCGGAAAATGTTGACAATGTGAGAGCTAAATTCAGAGACAGGATATGGCTGGGGAGTGGGAAGAAAGCAAAGATCAGTGRGCAGATTTGTGTCTTTAGCAGATGAACATAGCTGGGGGATTTTTCTTTTATTTTTTCTTCTTTTTTTATAAGTCTTTTCAGTTGGACATTGCAAGCCTTKTCTTTTTAGCTGTAGACGGGAGCAGCTCCAAAGGTTGTGTATGCATCTTATTCTTAAGAAGACACACACTATGTACTACTGGTCTTCCTTATCAATGCTGTTTAATTTGGGGTTAACCCTTCTCCRTATTGCCCTTTTCAAAATGCAGCCCCACTCCTTTCCTCTTTCTGCGGTCAGAATTCAAGCCTATTATGGATTAAAACTGGCATTTGTTTTTTTGCAAAATTTCTTCATTGCTTCAGTGAAGCAACTATGTTTTATGTCTGTGTTTCACGTCCCATTGTTTGAACACTGTTCTTTCTTTACAGTTAAAGAAACTAATTTTTTCAGATGTCTCTTCTTTTGGATCCTTTCTTTTCTTCCTTTCTCCCACAAATTTAAAATTACTTTGCTTTTATTTTGCTACATCCTTAGAAATTACTCTCAGGTCCTGCTTTCGGAAACAGCACTACATCTAGCCTTGACATTTTTCACAGCAAAGGATTCATCAGCTGTGTCTCGCAAGCTGTGTCCTGCTTGGGTTGGTGTGGGTGAGGTGGGGCTTTGTTAGGATGCGAGACTCTGAGAAGGTTGGTCTTAATTTTGGTCATTCTGGTGGTTGGTTGCTTGCTTGCCACAGATGGGTCTCACAGAAGGACTAATGACACATAATCTTTTCCTGAAAAAAGATGCAGGGATCCCCAGAGGGGTGGGAATATGCTCTGCTGAAAGTGGTCTCRCTTTGTTTGGGATGTGGGAGGATCATATGGGTAAAGTCTCATATACCTAATGTACCTATTCTCCCATGCCACGCTTCAGGTGGTGAGGCTTTTTGACAAAAATGATACAATAAAAAAGACATAAATATTTACTTSAATCCCTTTTAACACTATGTTATAGTCACCAAGCTGTTCGATTTTTTTTGTGTCCCTGCTGCCTGATACCACAGCTGAGTCCCATCTACCGGGCTGAGACRTTTGCCTGGAGAAGCATGGCGTGATTGCTGCCCAAATAATGCACTGGGGATTAGGAAGGAGGTGGGGGTGAAGGACAGTATGAAGACAAGTGAAATGAGATTTTTTTTTTTTTGGTGGGTTTTTTCTTTTTTTAATTAAGAACTTTATCTTTTATTTCACCAGAGATTATTTCAAGCCAGTAAGGTAGATTCTTCTTTCTCCATTCTCTTTCAGTTCCTTTATCCATGAAGAATACAATTTCCAGGTTTATAACATGATCATTCTGAGCCTAGTTTTTTTGTGATTTGGTTCCGAGGTACAATACACAAGATAGGTAGGGGAAGGAACTCACTTTCTCTTTTTCCGGAAGCATGTCTGAATTTTGCTTTCAGTCGTATTCATTTATTAACAGACATTTTCTGCTCAAGGAGGTTCTGTGCACTTCCTGTGGTTTCAGAAGCATTGTCATACTTTATGAATAATACCATAAAAAGCATTTGCTGTTTTCACATCCTCTGAAATTCATAACCTCAATCTTGCTTGTCAGCTTTTCAGAAAGACTCTGAATTACTTGCTAGTAATACAGATAATGGGCCTGGCCTTTAGGATGCTGTGGTTTTGTTTTGTTTTTTTAACTTACCTTTGGCCTGCTTATTTTTGGTCATTTTTCTATTTTGAAAACACCTTTGATTTTGAAAAAGGGAAAAGCCAGTGATTCTGTGGAGTAAAATCCTCTAGAAAGCTGTGTTGGCACTGATTTTATATATTTATTTTTTTATGTGCAGTTCACTGATGCCAAACAGTATGAAATTTTTTTGTATGAAAAGGCAAGGAGCTCCTTAGTAGGCAAATAATATAGGCTGTCACTAAAAAGGTCTCATTCTGATTTTCTAGAGATTGATTAAAGTTTTGAGGTGGGATCATTTCTACTCTCTATGATCTTCTTGGAGTGTTAGTTCCTCCATCCTCAGCTGTTACCACTCTGGCTTTCCAGACCCTCTTTCAAGGGCTATCACAGTAGCTTTTACCTAGGGAGCTGTTACTCTGCTAAGCTTCTGATGAGTACTGTGTATTTGGTTTGTATGTTTTTACAGAGGATAGCTACTTGACAAGTCARCTTGATTGCTTGATATTTCTAAAGCTATGGGCCACTTGGCTTAACTAAATCAAAATTTATTCTGAATCTGAATTTATTCTGTGCTTCTAGGAAAACAAAACTGATCTAACTTATGCGGGATGCTAATATTAGCACAAATGCTACTGTTTGGAGAAAAGTTGTTGTCGCACAGTTTTGCTTTCATGGGAACGGTCTCACCCCTCTACCACTTGCCCCTTGCCAGATGTTGCAAAATCTCCTGGATAACAGTCTGTAGGAACTCACATTGCACTATAAAGACAGAAGATGGTTAGAGACAGAAGGTGTGTAAGGAAGCATCAGTAACAATTTTTCCCTCTGTTAGCAGTTAGGGGGACTCAGCTGTTCTCAGCAGTCTCATTACCTGATACTTCTCTGAGGGTTGTAGAAGTCAGTCTTTGATAGTTACTCCTTTGGACAGGTAGAGCAGTTGTGCATCAGTCATATAGCCATTTGGTGTCCATTGTGTGTTAAGAACTGCTTAGGGCCTGGCTGAAAGCTGTTACTTTGGCTACCATCAGCATTTCTGGCATTTGGATCAGAGTCAACATCCTGGCTAGCGGGAGAGACTCTAGCTATTATGATAAACAGGACAGCCTGCTAGTGCAAAAAAAATTARTCTTTCTGCAGGGTCTTGTTTTCAAACACTTGTGAGGACAGGCAAATGAAGGAAAAGACAGGCAACTTGACAAAACTGCTAGGGGAGATGCTGATTTCTTTACTGCTCCTCCCTGCCCCCCCAAGCCCCACTCTCTTCTGTTTGAAAGGTGGCAAATACTGGTTGAGGTCTGTGATCTGTATTCAGCAGGGTATGTTTGACCTGGGATTTCCCATTTCTCAAGAGAGCACTGTCTGTGATAATCCACAAAGTATTCCTGGTCCATTGCCCTTAGTAACATCTTTTGGTGCTCAATGCTTACATATTTACTGAAACAGAGTGGAAAAATTACTTAGTCACAGTAAACAGGGCCATTTCTGGGGCTGTGAGACTCCAGAGGTTCCTTTTCTTGGGAATATGTCTTAATTTTGTGCAAAGCTGTAAAGCTTCAATGAGAGAGATCGCAATACGCCTGCTCCCATTCTTCCTGTGGCTTAGATACACGGTTTGTGGTACTCTGCTGTCAGGTGAGAATGCAGGAAACTCCTGTAGGAGAGGAGGTTATTGAACCTGAGACTTCCAAATTTGGGTGGATGATCTAATGCTGGAGAGAAGAAACTGTACTCCTGTTCAKTGTTGTCCTTTTTTTGTGACTGAACCTTCATTTCTTGTTTTTCTGGTTCTGCTCAATGCTCACCAGAAAACAACTGGATTGTTTCACCCTGCCATATTGCCTCTCCAGGCAAATGCAAGGGTTATTCAAGCCGCCTGTGAGTACCAGGGCTTGCAATTCAAGACTTCTTTCAGTTTTCTAAAGAAGGCTTCATCTGCTTTTTCTTCTTGATCAGGCAGTCAGTAGCAGATGCTTACCCTTATGTTACCTGTGTTAGTTGGTGCTGACTACTTACCCATTAGTAGTGACTATCTCATCACCTGCTCCAAGGAGAGCTTCATACATTCAAGCCAATCCTGTGCAAATGCACCTCCTTGTCTTCCCAGTCCTTCTTTCCATTCATTGCAGCACTCAAGCCATGTGAGCTGTCCCACCGAGTCTCTGTAATCCCAGTGAGATCATAGTTTTGCAACGGCACATGGATCGCTAACTCCTCCTATTTGTTTCACGTGTGTAGGGGTTTGTGGACAAGCACTTGAGGTGGGCCACCAGTTGTGCTGCTTTCCCARGGGAGGTCCGAGAGCTTCTATCATCCTCTCCTGGGGCACCTCCTCACAGCCTCCATTCTTCCATTTCTCTTCAGGTTACAGTAATCCTCTCTCATTGTACCTGCTTTAAGCCGTCCTCACTAGGTTAGCAAGCCTAGATGCAAAGCCTTCACAAAGATGCTCTTGCCACTCTCAGATGGGTCCCTTCTTTCACCAACAGTCCTTTCTCCTCGAAGAGGGACCCATGGTCATAGAAGCCAAAGCTCTGTCTTTGATAGCTAGGTGTTGACTTGCAGGATGCATCCACTTCTACCTAAGTCTTTCCCACTSACTGGAAGGATTTAGGAGGACAGCACCCGGGCCCCCATGCCCCCAAATCTGTAGTCACTCTTAGTAAAYTCAAGGTCATCCTTTGAAAAACAGGTGCTTTTGGTGCTCCCATAAATGAGCAGCAAGGGTTAATAGTCAGAGGGCCACACAAACCTCGGCAATCTGTCCTTATCATCCCATATGCAGGCTCCCAACAAGCCACAAAGCTCTTGAGACATCAAGTCAGGCCAGTAGATGGGGCTTCCATTTCTTGCAGGAAGGAGTCTTCAGTGACCATCACTCACCTTTGCTTCTTGGTGTGGACATTTGGTTCAGGCTCAGCTGGCTCCCCTGACAGGTCTTGTTCCTCCTCACCAGTTCCCAGGTTACTAAATCTATTCTGCAACTGCAGATCTGCATGTGGAGCAGGAGCCTCCCTTCTGCTGCCAGYTTCCCTCCTCTAGGGAGTCTCCATCTGTTGCTCCTTTGAGCATAACTGCTAGTTGTTCCTTTTTCCTTGCATTGCAGGTTTCTGATCTTCACTTTCAGAAGCTCTGTGAAGATTCTGTTGATCTCTTGTTCACCCTCTCTGATGCTACACAGTCTGCTCACCTCCTTTCCAACCTCACCACAGCTCCTTCACCTGGCAACTCCACGCCTCAACCAGAGTACTTCTCTTAGAAATGAGGCCACTGCAGAGGCAYCAGGTGCCCTCTGCAGCCCAGTGTGGATGGCCACATCCTTCCTTTGGGGCTTTTTCTYGGTAGAGGTCTCCAGTGTGCTAAAAAGAGTTGCATCAGCCCATGCTGGGGACCAGGCCCTSTGGCCCATCACCACCATCACTGCAGCCTCAGTCAGGCCCACATTGTCCTGAGCAAAGTTTCTGGGCCCCTTCACACCCTTGTTTTGCTAACTAGTGTCACAACTGCTACAGCTCTGTTAGTTGTCTGTTTACTGTGCTGCTTATAAATACCATAAATACAGGAAAAAAATAAATCAAAATTTTCATGCTTTTCATGCCAAAGTTTTTGTTAAACATTGAGAATCTCACAGTTAAACTTTTGATCTAAAGGAAATCAGGTTCTGAATTTGGCTGATCTCAAAACTTCCTTGTCTCATGATATGATGAATAATGTAACAGGAGAGGGGAAACTGAAAACACAACTTTGACCAGGTTGTATCATAATGTGTGTGTGCATGTCTTTAAGAATTTGTTGCCTCTTTAAAGGACAACTGTAATTGCCACCACTCAAATGAGAAAGAAACATTGTCTTTTGCAGTGTAATTTCTTGAAGTGTGGACTTTCCCAGGGGCTGATGTGTTTTAAAATTCAGATGTAGTATATAGACTAGGTTGCCCTTGTCTGTACGCACAAATACTGCAGAGAACACTGCTGGTGATGTGCTACTTTCCCTGTGCTGTGTAGACTTTYCCTAATGACATCCCAGCTTGCCACATTTCTACTGATTTTGCTCTTTAGGAGAGTTTCAAGTATTCATTCTGGTGCCTGGGGTCTGAACCAACATTATACCTTTTAAAAATTAGTATTGGCAGATGCCARACTAAACAGAATGCAAAGGGACTGCATCTGCCCAACTACACGTACCCTACCTGTAGGATATCCAGAAGCACCTTCTTTAGGACTGGAGGCAGGTTACCAGATGAGATGCATCGAGCCAGTGATGCAGTCGTTATGGTCCATATGGAATAGGATGATGAAAGCTACAAAATCTTTTTTAGTGCCTTTATACAAATCTAGATGACATAGCAGTTGATGATGCAYAAGGTACCACCCATCCAGTTTCAGAGAAGGTATTGCAGATCTAAACAGTATTCAGAAGACAGTAATGACAAACTCACGTGAAGAGGGATCAAAAAGATTGTGATTATAACTGAGCAAGAAGATGAATAAAAGGAATTTTATAAAAATGTGTAAAATACTATAAAGTCTTGAAAAGCAAATGAGAGAGTCTCTGTTCTCTTTGGTTACATAGGAACAAGATATTCAGTGAAATAGGTGATAAATTTAAACCAATAGATGCATTTATTGATGAGGCATCACTTGCTGCCACAGGTAGTCAGCATGCATTGGGAAGARGAATACAGCACAYGCATGCAGGTCAGAGACTGGTCTAAATAGCAGCGATGGGACAGAGTGTGCTGTGGTAAAGGTARGGGCCAGCTATAGAAAATAGAGGGGGCTATAAACTGGCAGGTGAAATTCTGTGTAGGTGATGCTCGTGGTGTGTGTTTGCAGGGGGGAGAACAGTTCTAATTTCACATATATGATAGTGGCCTCTGAGCTGACAGGTATCACTGGTAAGTGAGACCTTGATGTTATGGAATAGCTTCATGAAAACAAGGGTTTAATACTCAGCAGCTTTCAAGAAGGTGCTCAAACATTAGAAGTCATTGGGAAGGGAATACAGGACAAATCAGAGATCACTGTTGTGAGCCTTGATGAGGTGGCKTGGCTTTTCAGAGTTCTCATAGCATACCTGAGAGAAAACTTTAGACTGATCTGAGGTGACTGAGTCGCTATTGGCCTTGTTCTTGCAAAGAGCCTTTCTCTTTGTGTTGGTCATAGTGTGATGCCAGCAGCAGTTGTGGGTATGGGCCATCTCTGCCATCTACTATTAAAAGAGCTTGCTTTAGGGTGCTTTACCTTTTAAGCCCCCTCCTCTGAGATTTTTGCAGTGGCTTCMCTTTGTGGTTGCATACGGGCAAACTAGCCCAGCAGCAGGAAAATGGGTAAACGTAAAATCTGTTTAGAAACATATAAAAAATGGAGGTGGAAGAAAGAACTGGTGTTCTCTTCCGTATCAGTGGTCTACCTGCAGAACATTTGCACCCCATTTTTGCTTCGTTGGAGAAGAAAATTGGGAAATATAAGTAGCTTGGGGGCAGTGTTGTCTTGGACCAATCTGACCTTTGTCCAGACTACTGATATATAGAAAGCAGTTTTTCCTTCCCTTAATACCTAAAGCAATCCCACTGCCTCATCCAAGGCCACTGTCCTTGTTTTTCAAGCTTATGTTCTGCACCCTCCCACACCCCACAATACCTTTTTCTCCATGCAGTTTTCCCAGGATTTGTACTATTGTATAACTTCAGTGGCAAGGAAGCATCATTTTTTATATGGTTATGCTGATGTGTTATATCCTTTGTCATAAGYATGAGGGTTCCCATCCAAGTGGGTTTGAAGTGGGCAGTAGTTCAAGCCATGTGTTTCTCAGTTATAGAAGGCTTGGAGATCTGCTTAAGAAGAGATGGCTTATGGAGGGTATCTGTTATTTCAGCTCTAGTTAATAAGTTGCAGAGGTTACTCTTCTGAGAAACAAGTCTAGTTTTCTCTTTGTGATCCCCCCCCCCCACGAAAAAGTCCATTTTGGGGTGAATCCCGAGACCTTCCGTAACAAATTTGATATTACAGGATGCTGAGAGCTTTTTTAGGGATTTAACTATTATTTCCTCTAGATGCAACCTTCTGCCATGGTTCAGTTAGAGACATGAGTGGTTTTATTCACTGTGATGTCCTGGTTGTACAACCCACCTTTGCCATGCAGCAGTATAAGCAGTCAGTGTTGATGCAGATCTTAGAACAATAGAGCTAAGCAACTGGGGAATGAATTGAAAAGTAGCTTTTTTTAAATTTATGGAAGTATCTTCTATAGAAAGCGCACAAGTCAAAATTTTTATCTTGCATTAATTTGTATACCAGAGATCTTGACTAGTAGAATGTGTTTGATATGGAGAACTAAGGCTGAAAAGAAAATTTGAACTTGGAGGGGAAAATAGACATAAACATTGTTATACAGATAATATGATGAACAACRTATGCTTGTATAGTGGAGGTGTTCTGACTCATGAAGGTCTTCTGTGCTAATGTAGGTCAGGTTTTGGTCCTTTACTGGTCTTTGTTCAGGTCCACTAGTTTTGTCACTAACGTGCAGTACACAAAGCATTATACTTTTCCTCTGTCTKTGACACTCTGCCTTCAGAAACATATTCCCTGTGGCTCCACAAATATTAATTGAAAGTGGTTGAGGGTTTAGCAGCTTGGTCTTAATTATTTATTTGAAAATAGAGGAGAGGCTATGTTTTTCCTGGAGTCTCTCTTCGGTTGCAGGATCTGACACTGGRCTGTTATGCTCAGCAAGCATTTTTTTAGCTTAGTCAGCTGCAGCCCATTGATTAGTTCTCAATCTCCTCGTGGCTCAGACTGCACTGCAGTGGTTTGCAGTGCCTTGCTGAAGATACTGTACGTGTGCAAGGGCRGCTCTGTGAGTCAGTGGGCAGAAAGCAGATGTAGGCAGGACAGTACATAGCCTGTTTAGACAAGCAGGATGAAGGCTGCAGAAATGTGTCAGCTAATTGAGAAAAAGGTATTTATTTTCCAAATGCCTGTGTATAGTGTTAAAAATAAACTTTGCTGCAGTGAACAAGGTATTAGAAGAGGAGAGTATGGTATGTTTTTCTACTAAGTGGTTTTCCCCCCACTGGAAAATRAGCTATAAAATAACACAAAGGGTATTAACTCCTACATCCTAAGACCCTTTATCCCATGAGAYGGGGATAAAAGGAARACTMGGGAAAATGTGGGCCCTCTCCAGAACGAAACGGGAGATCTGGTTACCYGGGATACGGAGAAGGTGGAGGTACCTAACAACTTTTTTGCCTCRGTCTTCACCGGCAAGTGCTYRAGCCTCACTGCCCAAGCCACAGAAGGCAAAGGCAGGAACTGGGAGAATGAAGARCTGCCCACTGTAGGAGAAGATCAGRTTYGAGACCATCTAAGGAACCTGAAGGTGCAGAAGTCCATGGGACCCGATGAGATCCATCCGCGGGTCCTGAAGGAACTGGYGGATGAAGTTGCTAAGCCACTATCCATCATATTTGAGAAGTYRTGGCAGTCYRGTGAAGTTCCCGCTGACTGGAAAAGGGGAAACATAACCCTAATTTTTAAAAAGGGAAAAAAGGAAGACCCGGGGAACTACAGRCCAGTCAGTCTCACCTCTGTGCATGGGAAGATCATGGAGCAGATCCTCCTGGAAGCTATGCTAAGGCATATGGAGGACAGGGAGGTGATTYGAGACAGCCARCRTGGCTTCACCAAGGGCAAGTCCTGCCTGACCAACCTAGTGGCCTTCTGTGATGGAGYRACTACATCAGTGGACATGGGAAGGGCTACAGATGTCRTCTGTCTGGACCTCTGTAAGGCCTTTGACACRGTCCCCCACAACRTCCTTCTCTCTAAACTGGAGAGGTACAGATTTGRTGGRTGGACTGTCYGGTAGGTGAGGAGTTGGTTGGATGGTYGCATCCAGAGGGTAGTGGTCAAGGGCTCAATGTGCAGATGGAGATCAGTGACGAATGGTGTCCCACAGGGGTCCATATTGGGACCGATGCTGTTTAATATCTTCATCAATGACATAKRCAGTGGGATYGAGAGCACCCTCAGCAAGTTTGCAGACGACACCAAGCTGAGTGGTGCGGTCGACACACCTGAGGGATGGGATGTCATCCAGAGGGACCTGGACAAGCTCAAGAAGTGGACCCTGTGAACCTCATGAGTTTCAACAAGGCCAAGTGCAAGGTCTTGCACCTGGGTCGGGACAACCCCCGGTATTAATACAGGCTGGGGGATGAAGGGATTGAGAGCAGCCCTGACGAGAAGGACTTGGGGGTACTGGTGGGTGAGAAGCTGGACATGAGCCGACATGAGCCAATGTGCACTCACAGCCTAGAAAGCCAACCGTGCCCTGGGCTGCATCTAAAGAAGCATGGCCAGCAGGTCGAGGGAGGTGATTCTGCCCCTCTACTCTGCTCTGGTGAGACTCCACCTGCAGCACTGCGTCCAGCTCTGGAGCCCTCAGCACAAGAGAGACGTGGACCTGTTGGAGCAGGTCCAGAGGAGGGCCACAAACATGATCAGGGGGATGGAACGCCTCTCCTATGAGGAAAGGCTGAGAGAGCTGGGGTTATTCAGCCTGGAGAAGAGAAGGCTTCGGGGAGACCTTATTGCATCCTATTGGTACTTAAAGGGGGCTTATAAGAAAGATGGGGACAGACTTTTTAGCAGGGCCTGTTGCAACAGGACTRGGGGGAATGGTTTTAAACTAAAATAGGGTAGATTTAGACTAGATGTAAGGAAGAAATTTTTTACGAGGGTGGTGAAACACTGGAACAGGTTGCCCAGAGAGGTGGTAGATGCCCCATCCCTGGAAACACTCAAGGTCAGGCTGGACGGGGCTCTGAGCAACCTGATCTAGTTGGAGATGTCCCTGCCCATGGCAGGGGGGTTGGACTAGATGACCTCTAAAGGTCCCTTCCAACCCAAACTATTCTATGATTCTATGACCCCAAATATTCAAACACAGAAGCCCAGTAGCTTTTATACTTCCGTTGTACTTGAAATATATGTAAAGCTGTAATGTTATGTAGGAGATGAACATTTTGCGGTAGAATAAACAGATTTGTGGAGTACTTGGAGTACTGTATTAGCTTAGGAAGGGATATAATTTTTGTCTCGAACTTTGTATTATAAAAAGGTAATYGGAGAAAAGGCTGAAGGCACAGCATAGTCACATTGGTTCACACAGAGATGGGGAAAAGGAAAAAAAAATGGACCTATGTCTTTAAAAATCTTGCACATTTAATATATCATAGAAATGCCATTTCTGTGGGAATGGGTTAGTTATAAAACAGATCATTGTGAAAATTACATAAATGTTCTCATTGTTACTTTCACTGTTGGACTAGCAAATTTGGACTTGAGAAGGGAGTTCATGTTTTGGTTTAAAACATTACAACTACAGAAAGCCAGTGCAGTTGAAATTAAATGTATGAAAAGCAGACTAGCTGATGGATTTGAAAATCTATTAGCAAGCAGGGACTCCTGCATCTTGTTACAACTAGCTGTTTCTCTGCTTTCCTCCCCTGGAAGCCTTGGTTCAGTGAGGGTGACCTCAGCTCATCTACATCAGGTTGTTGGTAGTTTTATTTTATATAGCAGCTCTCTGGTTAGAGCTACAGGGATGAGGGAAAAGGAAGAACAACTCAGGCTCAAATCCCATATATGCCTGCAGGGAACTGAGGTACCATTTTCCATTTCCAAGTGCCTTTACTGCCAAACTGCAGGGGGGATACAGTACATCTGAATGTGTCATTCCTTCTGGTCGATGCTATTCCACTTGAAGCTCTGATTATTCTTCCCACTGGACTACAGAGAGAGGAACAGAAAACTATTACTGTGTCCGGTGGTGAGGGAACAGGGGCTTCACTMCCTGGGCAAGTGAATGTTGAGTTGGAGTGCAGGTCAAGTCTCCCATCCATCAGGTAAGTGCATTTGCTGCCAGGTTACAGAGTGCCTGTCATACACTTTCTCTCTCTTGGTAATAACTACTTGATTATTCTGTGCAAAAGGGATCCTTTCCAACATGGATGTTCTTAGTCTTGCATCTCAAAGCACCCTGTGGCTTAAGGGTGAGGGTGTACTCTGGAAGGAGGGAGGTGTGGTTTTCATGTCTGTCCAAGGGGTGGAGAGATTTGAACTTAGCTCTGCTGCATCTCAATGATTGCCACGACTGTCTTTTGTCTTCTTCCTATTGGTAGAAAAGCACCGTCTTCTCCATCTGACTCCAGGAAAGAATTATGAGCTGTAAATCCCAAATGAGATGTGACTAACGCTCTAAAACGCTCTCCAAAACATTTCCATTTCAGTGGTTCTCCTGCTCTGTGTTACGGTGCATGAAAAACTTCTCTTTCTTACCTAGCACTCCCCATGCTTTCCATGGGGATATTCTGTGCTACTTGTTCCCCTCTGGGACCATGCATGTAAGAAACAAGTGCARCTCTGAGGCCAAAATTCTCTTGTTAAAACTCAGATGATAATTGAATAATAGAATTACAGCTGGAATAAGCTTTTGATAAAAAAAAAAAATGCTCATTCTTAGCCCTCTTTCTAATGTGAGAAGGRTATCCTCATCTCCAGYRCAAGTTCTGGCAYGGAAATCGCATGATGAGATGGTTGKTGCATGCTATTCAGAAAGACAAAATTACTACCTTGGTCTTTTCTAATGTTAAAATCTATTGGAAATTTTGAATTCTCCTAAAGTAAAGAAGGAAAGATTGCATTTTAACTCATGTCCTTCTGGTCTCTTGCTTTGGAAAGAATAGTAGAAGACTATTAAGTAACTTGCTCAAAACTAAATTCCRTGCAAAATCTACGGAATTCTTAGAAGTTGCACATTTTTAGGGAAGAGGAATACTAAGACTSAAATAAGAAACTCCATTGGGTTGATTGCTTTTGATTAGTTTATTTCTGTTGGAATAAGTATCTCTCAGCCGAGGTCTTTCCTCAGTTTACTGAATTGAGGTTTGAGGTTATAGAATATATTATAATATTAGCTCCCACCTCTGATCAGGGTGGCCCTCATGTTTTCATACTGTGCAGTTCACATCGTAAGATACAGYGGCTGCTCACGTGGCCTAGAAGCAGCACTGACTTTCGTTCTGCTCTCTTTCAAACCACCATGCTGCAACCCACCACAGACAGCGGAGACCCTGCTATTTCTAGGTGGAGCACTGCAGCAATCATCAGGGAAGGGGAAGATGCCTGAAGTTGACAGCTGTGAAGCCTGTAAAGTTGGCAAGCCAGTGATAGTATGGAGATTGCTGGAGAGAAAGCAAGGTGGTGGTTGCAGAAAAAGCCAAATATGTTGGGTGGGAACCCATGACAATTCAAATGGGGAAGGGGACATCTCTGTTCATTTTTAGAAACTTATGTGCTAACGTTAGAACTTGCTCTGGGCGAAAAGAGCAAGAGATGAGAAAGAGCAAATCCCCTTGCTGGTTATTAGATCAGTTTGATTAGGGGAGGAAGGGAGGTGTAGGTACCAGATAATTTTAGGAAGGAAAGTCACGGTAGAACCATACATCTGATGTGTGGTTAGGCGGTATGCATCCCTGCTCTCAACTTCTGTTTTTGATACTATTAGGTGTGATATGTGAGCAGGGGGAAGTTAGTCTCTAGAGGGACCCCTCTCACCACTTTACAGAGCACTCACAAACWACACAGGCTCACTCAACGCTTTGTGTATAAATGAAACCTAATACAACATGGGCCAACAACCCTGGGAAGGATGCTGGGAGATGGCAACAGCTAAACAAGAGAGCCAGGCTTCTGGAGGGATACGATATTGAATTGTTTTTTAATTCATTTCTGTTTAATTTTTTTCTCATTTTGTTGGTTTTTATCATGTTTTTCTTTGGGTTTCTCTTTGTTTTACAGTTCTTTTGGGCTCTTCTTTTGAGGCTGTGTTTGATGCGTTGGCTTCCCATCTGCTGCTCGTAACCATCTCTGCTATGAGTTGTGAGTGAGCCATCACCATGCTTCTGGGTTTTCATTTTGTTTTGTGCTTTTGTTATATATGGAAGTCCAAATTACACCTGGTTTTCCTCTTTTCCCTCATGATATGTTTGTTTTTCAGCAGGATCGTGACAGCTACCTAAATGTGATGCAGAGCCCTAGAACACTTGGGATTCTGCCTCAGGGGCTGGTAGACATTTGGGTGGTGCCAGAGACTCTGATTTTGTCACTTCTGTGGTTTCAGAGGCAAGGGGAGGGGAGTTCTCTCATCTTACATTTTTGGCTCCAGCTTCCTCTATTCATTTCTGACTCCCCATTGGAATAAAATGTGCTGCTGTCATTAATGATTCTACAAAGTGCTGCTGTTTAAATTAGCAAATCAAAATGCATATAAGAGGTGCAGAATTTGTCTCCACAGAAGAGGTGGAAATGCATATCCCTGCGTCTCCCCCATGAGCCTAACTGATGGAAGCAGSAGATTCCTAGAAGTCACAGAGATACTTCTGTTTAGTTCTGTTAAAGCTTCCTTTCACTTTTCCTTCTTACCGCAACTTTTCCAACAAGTCATTTCAATCCAAGATATATCTCCAAGTGCTTACCATGATCTGTGGCATTTCCTCTCTCTCCTTACCACCTTCTCTTCAATCTGCACTAACTTTCTTTTCATTTTCTTACTGCTGGAAACCCTTTTCCTGTTTCCAGGAGAGGTGGGTTAACGATCCTAGATGACAGCAGGCCTGCCAGGGGCATAGGCGGTGGATCTCATGAGGTGTTTCCACAGGCTTCCAGAAAGTTGGGGAGGAACCAGCGGTCATGTTCCATGAGAGTACCACAGGCATAAGAAACAGCAGGAGAAAAGTACTGGCATCCAAATATAAGTTTTAAGGGCAGAAGCTGGAAACCGGGACATTCAAAATATCAATCTAGGGACCAGTGAGGCAAGAGTAAAAATTTTAATCTCTATGTATGAACGTGGTGTAAGGAGCAGAGATTCAGATTAATGAGGAAATACAAGCACTCCTGAAATAAAGGGAGCATATACAGGAAAGACAGACTTCGTGTGAATCATAAGGGAGACACTGTTCGCACTTAAAATACAAATGATCATGAGTGTTTGAACTGGAGAATGATGAAAAGCTGATGGGTGCAAAAGAGCACAGTTTGGAACAATGCATCCACTTCATACAGGATTTTGTTACCTAATTCTGTCTTTGTGAGGTAGTGTACATTGCTAATATAGTGAAAGGAACACAGAGTATAATTTTTTGCTCTGTGGTAGTGATCTAACACATTCTCCCAAGCTAAAGCTCATTTTAAACCAAGCTTCTAACACAATGCAATATAATTCATATCTCTCTCATCTCCCTGACAGTGCTGTGTAATAAATTACTTTAACTTTGTGCTAGACACAGTCTGAATGCAGGAAGAGATATACTTTACCCTGAGTAACATTTTTGATAGTAATACTGATGTGGAAAAATCAAGAAATAAATCATGTATGGTTTAAAATTATATTTCAGCTTGCTAGCTTATTACCTTCTTATCATTTTGGGGATTCAAATCAGTTGGGTTATACATGATTCCATAGTGTGAAGCTCCTAACTGTTACAATTTCAGTTCTGTGTCAAATGTGGACTGGTCTGGACAGCAAGGATACTTTATCCAGGCTCTTTTCCACTGCTGGGCAATGCAGTGGTGAGATGAAATTTATAAACTGGAAGAAATGAAGTGTGTAAAGAAATCATGTGGAAAATTAATGTTGATGAATTCAGAAGAAAAGTCAATAACGGTTGGGTATACAGCGTGTGCTACAATAAATGCTCAGGCAGGAGCTGTTTGTTTGGATGAAAAACAAGGTATCTCCACAGCCATGGAAATATTTGATTGCAGTGATTAGTGACACAGTCAAAAGGCATGACTAATTGCCTTGTGACTGGCAGGGCAGTCAAATATGGTTAAAAGAGGTGAAACCTTTATGAGAAAAAGATGCTGTTAACACAGTTATCTGCCTATTTTGTTCAAAGCTCTAAACATCTTGTCAAAACCATTGCACAGTCTTGCTCAGTTGCAGTGCTCTCCCTTCACTGAGGTACCACATGAGAGAGGACTGGAGAGAGAGCCCTTCGGGTTCAGCTGCAGGACTGGCTTGGTGAACTGTTTCATGTTGGCTGTGGGACAGATGCACAGTTAAAAGATGGCTGGGCTTTTGGTTTGCTTCTGAAAGAGGAGGAGAATACGTTTGCAAACTGCCCAGAGTTGGTTTCAGAATAGATCTAATTAAAGACTGCAAAGATAGCCTGTCTGCCAGAAATAGTAAGTATTGATCTGAAAAGATTTTCAGAGACATTGCCAACCATACTGAAACCAGCACATGTGGCACTTGGTTCAGTACATATACAGTTGATAACTGAAGACAATGAAGTAGGGCAAGAACAAACTCCCATGGACTGAAAACACTGAAAAATATTTGTTCTGAAAACATTACAAGTTACACACTAGAATTGGTCACAATATGCTCGTATTTTATGGCTCATGAAAAGTGTCCAAACACACCTACTTCCACTCATAATGGAAAAGAGGAATGCCCTCTTGCTTTTGAATATGTAGAGGACATTTACAGTGATGGCTGATTACAACACATGTATTCCAGTGGCCAGTATTCTGCTTTTCAGGAACTCACATCACTGGAATTCTGAAAAATATTTTGCAGTCATTTGTCAGTGGGAATCCTAAATGTATGCTCTGGGAACAATGAGGTACATGATCACGAATATATCATCTCGACTATTACCTGCTGCTAAATAAGTAGCTTATAGCTCAAGCTGGTGTACTGCAACATTAAATGCTGCATTAAATGCATGGGATATGCATACAGGTTCTCCTTGTGGAGTATTTGATTAATGTAAAGGATTTGTAAGATAGACTTGTAGCTTTTGTTGCTTGGAGTCACTATAACTTAAGAGCTGCATTATACACCATTCAGGTGTGTGTTAGTGGCACGGTGTTGGTGAACTTGTTTAAAAAACATTTGAAGTTTTATTCTTTCTGAGGRTATTGAAACTCAGAGCAACTTTCCTGTACCAAAAAGGAAGCAACTGAATTGTACGTATTTAAACTGAYAGAAGGGTGCCCTAGAATAAAAGTACAGCGTTTTAGGCTTAGTTCTGAAAGCTTAGGCACAGCTAAAAGAACAAACATGAATCAACTGACCTAAGTGGGACAAGTTGCCCAATTAGAGTTGTTATTAATGTGATCAAATTTCTGCAAGAGTAGGATCTTAATTATGAGTATGTTTAGTTCTTTGACCAAGCTTAATCTTATGATGGAAGATGTCTGGGCCTGAACCTGGTTTTGCCACGTGAGTTTTAAAAGCACTGCTGTTAACTCTGGTACTTCTAGCTAAGCTGAAAGGATTTGGTGGACGTCATTATTTAAATGCAATTTTTTCAGAACAATGACATCTTCAGTAAGTGAACTCACATGGTCTAATGTTCTTGTGGAGGCAGCAGTGGAAAGAGTTGGAAGTGTTGCTCAGTCCCCAGAACAGAGAAAGCCTCCAGCTYGGAGGAATAGTCACAGGAGGAGTGCCTTCTTCCCAAGGCCACTATATCAAGCCTTCACTTCCCGAGGACGCAAAGAACAAGAGAATCAGAGAAAGAGAAAATAAAGATGCATGGTTTAGGATATACTGGGAAGAATCTGGGAAAAAGCAAGAACTCTGAAAGTCAGAGGTTCTTAATTTAAGTCTTACAAGGGTTGTTGACAAGCATTGACAGCAAACGTGTATGGTCATCTGCCCTGTGTCAGAGTAGGGGATCCCCGTTCTTGTCCTGACCAGGCTGCCCTCAGGCTTTGCTTAGCTCATGATATTCATGACTCAGTTYTGCACTTGCGCTTCTTTACTAGCTTTTCCTTTGACCTGAAGTTTAAAAAGGAAAATATGATCTTCGATAATGTTCTTAGCTCCATGCCTAGACTATTACTATTCTAACCTATCACTGTAACCACCTTGCCCTCTCTGTAAAATAAGTCTTTCTAGAAATGGGGAATTGGAGAATGCTGCCTGGTTAGCTGGCTGCTAGAGCAGATGAAGGCAGTAAGAGCTTTGTATCCTTGGGTACATATGAAATAACAGTATAGATGAAAAGTTCTCAGGAGTTAGCTGCACAGGGGATTTAGTAATGTGCTCTGTCTCTGAGATTTTCTGTTGTCTCCCTTCAGCCTCGCAATGTTGCTGGTTTTCGAGGAACGGTCCGCTACGCTTCGGTGAATGCACACAAAAACCGAGTGAGTATTTTTGGGTTATAGGAAGTTAACAGCAAGGTTATTTCTCCTCAGAAACCTGTTTTCAGGAGCAGAGGAGTAAGAGGCCTGAGTTCTGGTTTGTTACCTACAGAAGCTAGTATACCAGAATTCCATTAGGTGGTCAAGGCTGTTGACTGTAAAATCAAAATTACGATTCAGTTATTGGATCCTCTCTAGTTGGCATCCTTAATAATTGTAATTATTGCATTATCAGACACTTTTTAAGAGGAAAAAAAAAACCAAACCCCACACTAAAGTGGAAATCAGGATAAGTGCCAGGCTGCTTGCTGCTAGTTTCTAGCAGAACTTGGCTGTGAATTACCAATTGCCAGGTCTCTAAATCCATTCGCCACCTGGAATTTTTACTATTAACATCATGCCATCMGGTGAAGAGCCACCTAGTGAAAGCTAGGTATATTTTTCCCTGACAAGAGSAGAGTGTCTGGCCTGTTTCATTCTAAACGCTTCCAGAAGTCTCATCCAACATTCTTCTCAAAACACTCATTTGTCCTACTTCAGTAATGTTCCTGTGTAGACAGTAAACAAAGTCCTCTGGTTCTGCTGCTAAGTGCTTGCCAGATGGAAACTATCAGCCTTCCTGCATTACTTCCAGGTTTCTGGCCTTATTTGGGATAAGTCTGTAGGATGACCTGTGACATATGAGGAAGTTTCAAGTTTTTTTAGGGAAAGAAGTAATTGTCTGCAGAAGGTGGAAAATGTGATGTGAGGAGGGCAGTTGAGTGCCATCACAAATTCATTCTATTTCCTGGGAGACACTGAAAAAGCTGAGGTATAATTTTTGGAAGAGCTGAATAGTGCCAGCTGTAGCTGGCATCAGCTGAAGGTATATTTAGGCACAAAAATTGCTGTATAATGCATGCTATTCTGAGAAACAATGTTCTAGGCATTGGATGTTGAGCACCAAAAATTACTTCATGTGCTTTGACAATTTCAGCCTTAATCCCCATGTTTCAATTTCCCATTTGCTAGGCCAGGAGGAGAGTGATATGTGGAAATGTTATCTGTAAATTGTTGTGGTGCTTGATGATGAGTGTTTTGCAAAAGCCCTTGAGTAAATACTGTCTTGTGAAAAGAGTTTGAATGATATTTAGCTTAAAAATAATAATAAAAAAGACTTTCTACACACAGTTTGGGGTTTTTTTCTTAATCTAGGTAATTCCACATCCCATTTATAAATATTCCACTCCTGTATACTCAGTGAGGGAGAGTTACTATAGAAAACTTGTGCTTTGTTGTACAGATAAAACACTCTTTCCTAATATATTCACAAAAAGGAAAACAAATGAGGTTATTCAGGTGACTGTATTGACATTGCCAAGTTTAGTAAATGCTTGATTTTGCATCCTTAGTCTTTAATCTGGCTTCTTTAATCACTGAATGGGAAGTATGACTTCTCTTCCTGCTTTTTAAAATGAGGTAGCTCATCTGGAGAGCACACCTGGACTACTGAGCAGCATGGAACTTTGCTCCTCAGTCTTCGTCTCTCTTTTCTCCAGGAGATGGGTAGACATGATGATCTGTGGTCCCTCTTTTATATGTTGGTGGAGTTTGCGGTTGGTCAGCTTCCATGGCGAAAGATCAAAGATAAGGTAGGAAACCTAGTGTCTGTGCTTAAGATAGGGTGCTACATTTTTATTATCATGACTTGTTATTCCTCCTGCAGCTCAGTGCAGCTTTTTGCTGAGGTAAAACCAGAGCCTGCTTTTCATCAGATCTTGCTGCAAGATGCTAACCTGCTTTTGTGTGTTCTGACACACAGTGTGGAGCTTGTCTTATTTGGAATAGCTAGACATTTTCTTATGCACATTGTTAATCATATTTGATCAAGCAACTTTGACTTTGTTCTTGCAAAGCAAACAAGAAAAGTGGAAAGGCTGAGCTGTCCTTTTGACAAATAAACAGAGCCTTTAGAAAGGTGGGAGGATAACGCTTTGCCATGCCAAACAAGCCAAATGGGAATTGCAACTGGAAAGTTAAACAGAATAAAGCTAACTGTTCGTGTTGTCTTGGAAATACTTTGTGCTAGAGAATAAAATCCCTGGAAAGAAATAGGTCACCTGTGCAGAAGGCTTTGCTAAAGGGACAGCTTCTGAAGAGTGTTTCCGACTCAGGATTCCCCTTTGACCTTTGCCTGCAGTGGTCAACTTCGCTTTGCTAGGGACAGCAAACAGGAGAAGTGTGTAGACACAATGCCGGGTCTAAGATATCACCCAGGAATGATAAGACTAGATGGTATTCCAGGAATGATAAGACTGTGTGAATATGAAGCAATAAAAGTGATTCTTGGCTCTGAGATATTTTCTTTTTTCCAGGAGCAGGTTGGCATGATAAAAGAAAAGTATGAACACCGAATGCTGCTAAAACACATGCCTTCAGAGTTCCATCTTTTTCTGGATCATATTGCAAGCCTAGACTACTTCACCAAGCCAGACTATCAGGTAGGAGCCTGCCTTTGTTACCAATCTGATGCATGGCACTCTGGATTGGCATCTGGATTTTCTAGCATTTCCATGCACATGTTCATATCTGGCTGAGGAATACCTTTCCTAGGATCAGGAGAAAAAGGTTGGACTGTACAGTTCTTCAACATCTCAAAAGTTTTTTCTTCTCCTTCCACCACTCTGTCCAAAATAATCCTGTACGCCAGACCAGAAAGCTCTTCCCAAGCAAGAGAGTACTTTTGGCTTTCATTAAAACACAAAACTTCTGAGATACTCCAAATGTGACAGAATTTTAGCACAGCTTGCTAAAGTCTGCAAAGAGCCTATGCCAACAGCTCAACAGTGCACACCAACCCCTTTGTTTTCTTGCAGACTCATATGGGCCTTAGCTATCATTATCTTTCTTTAATATTCATCTTAACATTTTTTTTCTCCCATTCACTGTTTGCTATCAGCATATGTGTGATCAGTTACAGTAGCTCAACTAACACAATGTGACTGAGGCAACTTGATTCTGTGTCCCTTTTTTATCACAGTGCTTTTCTCTCTACATTAAAGCCAGAGTGATGAAAATAACATTTTATTAGTAGATCTGTGCAGCCTTATATGAGTGGCTGCTCCTGTTGGTAGTGCATCAAAAGAGTGGGGAAAATGGTAGGAGGGTGTTCCAGCAAACTCTCTCCAACAGTGCTTTTGTATTTTAGCCATGTACGTGTTGCAGCATAGCAACCACAACTTTTTTAAAAAGAAAAAAAAAGGCAAATACTTTCTGGATAGTACAGTGGAAAAATAACATTTCCCACTAAGATGGAGGGCTGTAGAGGGATGGAGGTGGACTGAGGAGATGCTGAGGGAGTGGGATTTGTTTAGCCTGGAGAAGAAAAGTCAAAGGGGATCTGATTGCTGCCTTCCACTGCTTCAAGGACAGTTGTGGGGAGAATAGAGGCAGACTTTTCTCAGAGGCGGCAAGGGAAATTGTGACTAAATCGGGGGGGGGGGGGGGGGAGGAAATCAGAATGAGGGTTCTTAAGTACGGAACAGGTACCTAGAGAAGCTGTGGAATTTCCATCCTTGGGGATTTCCAGAAGTCGACTGGATGAGGAACCTGATCTGACTTTGCAATTAGCCCTGGTTTGAGCAGATGGTTGGATTAGAGATCTCCAATGCTCCTTTTAAACCTACATCCTCCTATATTCTATTCCAGCTTAAAATAACTGTGTCCTAACGGTACTGAAAAGCCATCCTTGAGATGGAAATGGAAGGAGATGTTTCCAGACAGTTTTAGTGCAGTACAGATCATGAACAGCTCTTTCACAGTAGCGGATTTGTCTGAAGCTGTGAATTGCCTCTTTGCCTTCAGTTTCTTGCAGGTGCAGCTCTGGGAAGAAGCCTCCAAAGGGGAACTCCCCACAAAAGTCTGGCACCTGCAGCTTGCCACCAAACAGCTTGCTTGATTCTTCTAGCTTGACTGGAGGCCTACTCCAGCCAGCAAATTCTCCAAACATCTCAGCTCGAGATGTCTTTATATTGATTTATCTGGATTTATTACTGTGAAAGATTAAAAAGTATATCAGATGGCAACTGAATTTGTCACCAGTACCAGACCCTCAGGGAGATTAAGGAAATTGGGGAAGTATGTCTACTAATATATAAAGTCATGGTTTATTTAAAAATTGTAATGACAAGATCAGAAATAAGGAAACAGAATAAAACATATATGAATATAATTTGAAGTTACAGTTCACTATTTCCCATCTTAGCTCTTTAATATATTTCAGTTTAAGGTGCATGCTAATCACCAGGTGAGGATTATGACTCTGAATGCTGTCGTGTAGCTGGACAGGTTTGGTGTTTCATATAGCTACCTAGCTCTAGTGAACCTCCAAGTTCTCCTCTTTGAGAGAAATTACCATGAAGGGGCAGCTTCACTGGGCTGGAGAAAAGGTTCGTCTAGCCTAGTACCATGTCTCAAACAGTGTTGGCTCTGGGAAGATTATAAAAGAATGAGCATTCAGTGACATTTCCCCAGAAAACTGTCAAAGATTGAGGATCAACGATCCTTGAGGCTCAAGAATCTCCTAAACCAAAAATGTCTCTGTATTTCATATCCCTCAATGAATTTGTCTTCCATGAACTTGTCCAGTCTCCTCCTGAATTTGTGTAAACCTTTAGCATCCACCATGTGACAGGCAGGTGCCACACCTTAGGTGCTTGCTGTGAGAAGAACTATTTTCTTCTGTTTGTTCTAAACTTGCCACCTGCCAGCCTTATTTAATGCCCCTTACATCTTGGACATAACTCTGAACGCTGGTCCCTAGCCCCTCTCCCGCTTCCCAGCCACACAGAATCTTACAGACCTGCATGGCATTGCTCTTGGAGGACACCAAGGTACGGGGCTCCGGGCCGGGCAGGGGGAGCATCGCACCCCAGGGCCGCCACTGCCCACTGGCTGCCTTGCAGGTGGAGGCGCAGACGCTGGCCGTGCTGCGCGGGYCCCGGTGCCAGCTCCACGCCGCCTGCGCCTACCTGGCCACCGGCGCCTGGGGTTTACCCAGCAGCGTGCAGCGATAAATCCTTTTGCCCAGACTGAAGGATCTTAGTCTGCTTACTTGCTTTTTGCCCAGAAGGAAACCTTTCCACACCTTTGGTTTGTGTGTTCCTCTGAACCTTGTCCAATTGCACCTTTGTGAGGTGGGGACTTGCCAGCATTGCATGTTCAAGGTGTAGGTAGCCCATGAAGTGATAAACTGCAGTTACAATGTTCTATTCCATTCCTAAGACCTTCTAATATTCTATCTGTTTTATCCAGTGGCAATGCAGTTTTGGTTGCTCCCATCTCCGTGTACCAAGTAAAGCTTTGGCTTCTTTTGCAGTAGCATGAAGTTTTGGTAAAATCCTTCCTCTCCCACCTCCATCATTTTGAAGTGGGGAACGATGCATAAACGCTGCATGTGAGCATCCAATAATAAGATCATTCTGASTGCTCCCTCTTCCCTCACTGCCTGAATTCTGATGTATTATCTCTCTAACTTCTCCTGATGTATGTCTTCTGGCTTTGCAGGATGCTGGATATCATAGGATGCTTTTGGCTTTAGAAAGAGGCCAGACATGAAAGTAAGAAGAGCCGTACTGGGTCAGCCCCTCCTTTCTTGCTCATTTGTAAATGGGGACAGACAATAGGGGACTGGCCACTGCTGCTGTCCTTGCTCCAAGTGATCCATGCCCTGAAGTTTGTAATCTTTTTTTTTCAGCTCTGCCACCATCATCATCTGGGATTGCCCACCTAAGCAGATATGCTAGTGTGAAGGATGGGAAAGGGAGAGGGGTGAAGTACACCTATAGCCCTCACCACCATTGTGCAGCACACCTTAACTGTTGCATGAAGGAAAAAGCAACTGCATCTGCTATCTTCAGACTTATTTTATCACTGTCACAGGAAAAAATTTTTAGGGGTGGAAGGCAATGCAGATACTTCATCTCAGTGACCCTATCACTTCCCCCTCTCCCCATTCTTCCTTCTCTGTATTGTTGTTTAAAAAAACAAAACAAAACAAAAAAACCCAACCAAAAAAAACCCAGTCCTCTCCCACCACTCAGGGCCGTWTTTGTCTCTCCATCCACCCTCTAGCCTGGCTTATGGCTTTTTCTGTCTTTTTTCTGCCACTTAAGAGGTGTGCCTAATATTTATTCTTCAATACTGTGTTGGGGATTGCAGTGCAGATTAGAAACTTGAGCAAGAGCAACTTGCCATGCCTGAAATTTGTGCTGAAAGATTCCATCTTCCTAGATGAGCCCTGAAGAATTCAAGGCTGGAGCATCTGGACAATCTATAACTGTTTTGGGACATTTTTCACCTGATATTTCAGGATTGACTGTGTTTCACTTCCTGAACCTTGGCCAGGAGAAGGCATTTGACAAGATGTATCATGATAGTTTAATGGGTAATTTCTGCACAATTGGCGGCTTCTCTCATTCTGTGAGGCATCAGCCCAAAACATGGTATGCTACTACAAAATGTGCAATTAAGCTTTATGTCCTCATGGACATTAACATCTTTAATAGAGAAACATGTTGGGCCTCTTCTTTGCCCCACCAGTGGTTTTGATTCTCAAAGAGTTGGAATTGCACATTGTCTTGTGGAAGTTGACATGCTGTGATGTGACRTGGTCTAGACCTGGCATATAGCCTGACAAGCCATGCCCTCACCAGCCTACATCTACTGAGTCATGCGTCCTTGTCCAGTGCTAGGGGGGGAAGCGTACCACAAGGGTTCTCTAGTTCCCATTGCTGTGGAGCAGTTTGGTTTATCCGATGTATTTTCTTTATTGCTTATCCCTTTCTGTTGTTAAATCTGGCCCAATAGGAAGCTCAGGGGTCTGAACAGCCCTAAGGGGGCAAAGCTGATCCCGTCCATGCTCTGCCCTTGTTTCAATAACATTCTCCTGTGACTCTGATAACCTTCCAAGGGAAAATTCTGTATTTCTTCTCACTGGGGTGCTATGGATCTCTGCTTGCCCGTAGGTGGGGAAGAGGATCTGATCTGCAACTGTAGCCATTTCTTCCCTTCTCTTTCTGGACCCTGGAGAGGTGGAGTGATTGCTGTACAGTGCAGTTAGTCTGAATGAAATACATTGCCTTGTGCCTTTCCTGTTACCTCCCAGGGTTCCAGAATGGCCAACATTTCCTTTACATATGGGGAGTTCCCAGTGAGACCTATTCAAACTGTTGGTCTTCCACCACAACTTCCCTATGACTTGGAACCTCTTTTCCAAGTAAGGCCAACTACAGGCACAGTGATAACAGGTTGCTTTCATAGGTCCCTGTCTGCATGTGGTGTAGAGCTGTTGGGTGTGCTGGAGGTTAGTCCTGTCTGGTAGCTTCATGATTTGAGCCTAATTTTTAGGTTACAGTTAGGTGTACATAACTTTTTTATCTGGTGCATGGATGACAGACATATGCATTATTCTCAGCCAGTAGAGAGAAACTGGAATATCTTCCTACATCAAGGAAGTCTTATGAGAAGATGTTACTTGGTCATYTCCTACCTTTTCCTATGTTCCCTCATCACCTGAGCTCAGCCATCCCTGAGGTCTCTTCATCTAGCCTCAAACCCCATCAAATGGTTACTCATAAAGTTTTTGAAAAAAACGGTAATCTTGTTCATGTATGCACATGCTTCATAATCACTTTCCTGTTTTTGTGTTCTGTCCAGACACCGAAAGGCCAGGTGTGTTACTGTCAAGAAAATATGCCAAGTCAGCCTCTATCTACCCTTAGGACCATGGTATACAAACTAAAAAATTCTTAATGGAGTGGTGTRTACAGGCATAGCTATAGTGGGCATTATATTCTTGCTGAAGAGGGATGCTGGGCTCATTATGAAATAACCACTTTTGGAAAGCATGTTCAGGTACATGAAAGATTAGAAGGGGACTGGGAAGAGCCCACGTGGATTTATCCGGGACAGAGCATACCTGACCAACCTGACCAGCCTTCTGTGAGGAGGTGACGACTTCTATGGATGCAGAGAGAGCAGTGAATGTTATCTACCTTGACTTTACAGTCTCTCATAATGTCTTCGTAGTCAGATTGGAAAGAGATGGTTTGAATAAGTGGACAAGGTTGGTGGCAAATTGTCTGGATTGCTGGGTGTCAGAGGGTTGTGATCAGCAATGCAAAGTTCAGTTGGTGGCTAGCCACTAGTAGTATCTCTCAGGAAACAGTACTGGAGCTAATAGTGTTCAGTGTCTTCATTAAAGACCTGGATGATGGGACAGAGCACACTCTCAGCCAGTTCACAGAAGATACCAATTTGGGAGAAGCAGCTGATATGCTGAAGGGCAGTACTGATACTCAGAGAGACCTTGACAGGCTTACAGGAACTTCATGAGGTTCAGCAAAGGCAAGTACAAAGTCCTGCACTTGGGATGGAATAAACAGTACAGGCTGGGGATCAACTAACTGGCTAGGGAGAAGCTCTGCTTCTGCAGACCTGTATGTCTTAGTGGTGACCATGAAACAGTAGTGTGTCCTTGTGACAAAGCACACTAACGGCATGTTGGGCTGTATTAGGAAGAGCATAGCCAGCAGTGTAAGGGAAGTGATTATTCCCTTCTGTTAGGCACTTCTTAAATCACATCGGGAAAGCTGTGTCCAGTACAYGAAATACATACAAACTGGAGTGAGCCCAGCGGAAGGCCACCAAGATGACTGGGAGCTAAAGCACATGCCATAAGGGGAGAGGCTGAGAGAAGTGGGTTTCTTTGACCTTAAGAAGGGAAGGATCAAAGGGGATCCTGGTTTTGCCTTCTGCTACCTAGAGGGAAGACTGAGCTAGACTCTTCTGAGATGCACAGTAAAATGATGAGATGCAGTTGATGCAATCCGCAACAAAGGAAATTGCGATTGGCTATACAGGAAAAAGTTATCACCAGGAGGATGCCAAACAGTAGCGGGATCTTCATCCTTGGAGATAGAACATAACTTGACAGGGCATTGAACAAGCTGATCTGACTTTGAAACTGGAGCTGACTTGAAGGTAAGCCCTGCTTAGAGTAGGGGGTGAACTAGGTGATAGTCTGAGTTCCCTTGCAACTTAAAGATCCTTTAAGTTCCAGCGCTCTGCCTCTGTAGCACTTCCTGCCAAGGCTCTTGCTGTGCTCCTTATCTGACATCCTGTGTAACAGGGTTCTCCTGTCATCTTCCACCTGGCTCTGCAGCTGTTCTTGGGCCCAGCAGAAGGAAACTCAGTATGGGAGGCTTGCAGTGACTGTGGAAACTCTTCTGGTCCCTAATAATATTGTGTCTGCAGGCAAAGGATCCCTAGACAGGATCCAGTAACTCTTTGCATGACTTCTGGGAGCAGTGGTTGTTGTGGGGACTGTTCTGTGCAGTTTTCCACTCCACTTTCCTCCTTGTAAAGCTTTGACCTTTCATCAGAAGTATAAAGGGTTCAGAGGAAGCTGAGAAAGCTCAACAAGATCATGGAAAAGCTTGAGAATAATGGCAGCTGAGGACACTAGTATCCTTCAGCCTGCGAAAAAAGACCCTACAGGGAATAGAATAGAGGTCTGTAAGATCCTGAATGGCCTGCAAAGTCAAATGCAAGCCTTACAGAAGAAGTTATAGCAGAAAGTAACAAAAGTTGTTTTGACTGAGTGGGTCCTTGACAGCATGAATGAATGCTAAGAATAAGACAGCTGAACTTCATGTGGTTTCTTACTTCAGGCTGCTTCAGTATCAAAGGAATGGAAGGTGGCAGAAGCAGTACCAATTTTTAAATGGCTTCAGAAGATACCAGTCCCTGGCACTGACATGTAAATCACAAAGAATCAGAAACTGTGATAGAGGCTGGGATTAGTGGACAGATGGGTGAGGATGATCTAATGAGCAGAAGTCAGTATGGCTTTTATAAGGGCATCTATCTACAAATGTATGGAGTTCTTGGAAGGAGTCTTTGAGGATGTGGGGTTACTAATTTCTACATTTGACAGTAATCCTTGCCAAAGTAGCAGTCAGAAAGCAAATATAATCCTAAGAATAATTAGAGTAGTATTAGAGGGTAAACAGAAAATATCCTTATAGTACCATGTAAATCTGTGTGAAGCGTACTCTTAAATACTGTGCGTGGTTACATTCCTGCATCCCAAAAAGGATATCTTGAAATCAGAAAACTTGTAGAAAAGGGTAACAAGGAGGCTAGAGAGATCCAGATACGGAAAGACTAATTAGATTAGGACAGTACACTGAAAAAAAGAGAGGACTGACATGTACATGACATCTTTAAAATCAAAGGCAGAATGGCAAGAAGTGAATGGAGAATGATTGTTTTCTGCTTCTTCTGATATGAAAGTGAGGAATTGCCAAATGAAATTAGTAGGTGGCAGGTTTGAATGAGCAGATAAGATAGTTCACATAATTGGTGCATTCTTTGCCATAAGATAGGTGTAGTCCAAAAGCTTACATGTTCAATAAGTAATTAGGCAAATTCATGAGAAAAGATCCATCTAAGGTTACTAAATACCAGAAATGCATTTACTAAAAGCAAGACTTGTGACCCTTTAGTTACATTCAGTTTTGAGCAAGAAATTCCCTGCCAACAGCAGGAGCACAACACCAGTTTCCATCAGAGGTGAAAAGGGACATCGTGGCATGAGGCTAACAAGCAGAAACACAATTCTATCATATTAAACTGTCACAACAGAAAAATCCCTTTAAAATCAAAGAAGCTGCTACCACTGCCATGTCACGTCCACTCTCTGGAGAGGTGTTACCTGTTCCTTGGTCTGACCRACAGTCAACTCTGGCAATTCTTTTAATCAAACGTAGTGCCACTGCAGGAGTGGAGCACCTAATTCTAGGATTCTAGGTCACAAAAAGGAGGAAAAAGATGGCTCAGCTGAATGCTGCAAATAGGCATTTTACTGCAGTTTGGTGGAAGGCAGTAGGAAATGGCAGACTCTCCTGGCCTTCTGATCGTGGTGATAAACAGAACTGGAATATAAATGCAAGCAAATAGAGGGGTTGTTCATGGTAATTTTTATTCATAACTTAGTGCTAATTCTATGCCATAAGCCAAATGTATTTGTCACCATATTCTCTCTCCATATAGACTTTAGGCTGAATCCTCTCAGTTCTGCATTATTTAGCTGAATAATTTTATTAGAAATACAGGACCTCACATATGGTTGTGTTGGCCTACAGCATCCAGTTTCCCTTTGACAGCAGAACATCAGATTTCCCTGGGTAAAGCATTGGTGCACGGAGCACTGTTGCCAGTAGTTTCATTCTCTCCTAAAGAATATCTGTTCTTAGAAAGCAACAAGCATAAACCATGTCAGCATGAGCRTTTGTACCTGCCATCTTATAAAGAAAATTGCATCATCCCTTTTACAGTTTTATCTTCTTCCGCAGCCAAATGTGACAGGCCACATGGTGCATAAGCATATCATGGGGCTCCTGACCAAGCTGTGTTTGAGCCAGACACTGCATCCTAGGACTGTGTTTTCCTGTTGTGTTTACATCTTCTGGCAGCCCTTGAACTCTACATATCAAATGTACTATTCTGCATATGTCTAATCTACAGGAAAGCTGAGCTGAAGTTAAGGCTTTCGAGTTGGAGTAACAAGCCAACTGCAAGATTTCATCAAATCAGTGTCAAAATGTTGCATGCAGTTCTTTTGTAGATTTAAAGAAATTTCAGTTACCAAGCCAAAACCAGCCTGAGAAACAGCTGATAAGATTTTATGACATTTGCTTTCATTTTTTGGTACCTTTCGTAGGCAAGATGGAGATTGTAAGCTGCACTCAGTCCTCATGCTCATACTTCACATTCTTTATGAGAGCCACCCTCAGCTACTTAACATAAATTGTTTTTGTAAATTTATTCCAGCTAATCATGTCCGTTTTTGAGAACAGCATGAAAGAAAGAGGTATCACTGAAAATGAAGCCTTTGACTGGGAGAAGGCTGGTACAGATATTTTGTTGTCCACTAGCACCTCTACTCCACCACAGCAAAACACCAGGCAAACAGCAGCCATGTTTGGGTGAGTATTGCAGTTGTGCCAGACAGACTATGGACATCCTCAGTAACAAGTTCATTTTTGAAAGATTTCAAGGCCATTATGATCCTGGGAAGCTGGAGCTGTATGGCAGCCACCACTTGATTTGACTTTATATGTATTAACATATATCTAAGGTGGTGGAACTCAGTTTCAGACCCTTGCTGTCCTGAAAACACATTTTCTAGTGGGGATGAGTGTGTGGGTTGGAGTCACATTAAGGGATGTCCGGAGACCTTTGGCCAGGATTGACGGAGTCCCTACGCTTGTATATTTTGCATATTATATRGCACACGTGGCTGGAGCTTCTGTGAGATCGCCTGCTGTGAGRCAGTTGTTGCCTTGCTGTGGGGTCGGTTTGCGGTTGACAGTGAGCTGAACACAGCAGAGTGCATGCACAGAGCTCCTCGACCTTTACAGGGTGTTTCATGTGCTGGTGCAAGGTACATAGAGCTTGGTGCTCAGAGATGGAAATGAGTCCAAACAAAAGTTGATAAGGCTTAGTTCACTGGTCTGTCTTGGTGCTTTTGAGGGGGCTGACATTAAGGGATAACAATAATCCTTATTAATTTTGTAGAAGATAAAAGCTTAATATTATAGAAGATAAAAGCTATAAGGCCTATTAAGCCTCATTTGCTCATGCAAAGAGGGGAAGTTTCTTCTAAGCTAAATGTTGTGTAACAGGCTCTTCTGAAGTTTGCGGCCTGCGTATCAAGGGTGCCAAGATGCTTTCACTGATCAATCCCACTGTCTTTGTGATTATATGTTAGGTGGAATCCTCCTGTTCTGTTTCAGGTTGTCATATCTGGGATAATGCTGGACTACCTATTTTTTCAACCTGATAATACCCTAAAAGCTGCTAAGGAATTTCTGTGRGGCAGTGTGATAGGCGTCCTTCTTTAAGTACTAATAATTTTACCTTTCTTCTTGTCTCTTCCGTAGGGTGGTTAATGTCACTCCGGTACCTGGGGACTTGCTTCGTGAGAACACTGAGGATGTCCTACAGGGTGAACATCTGAGTGATCAAGAGAATGCTCCTCCCATCCTGTCAGGCCGGCCAGCAGAAGGTCTTGGTCAGGCTCCAAACACCGCTTTCAATGAGGCTGAAGTTTGGGAAGAGACAGATGTGAATCGCAACAAACTCAGGATCAGCATCAGCAAAGTAAAGAACATTTATCTCCTGTGGCTGTTGGATTTAGGGCAATGGATTCATAGACTGTTAGAAGCTGCCCTGATCCACTGATGTAGCATCCTACATAGTGCAGCACAAAAAGCACTGGGGAATTTCCCTGTGGAAGTGGGAAATTACAAACAATTTTTTCACAGAGTAAAAGCCATTGGGATTAATTTGGATCTTTATGCAAATGACATTCTAAGGGCCAATAACACTAGAGTGAATCTTTCATACAATCATTATATCATTATCTAGGATCTTGATACTTCAAGCAGTGGACTTCTAGTCCTTGCATAGCTGGTACAGTATCAGAAATGTCCCAGATTTGGAAATTATAAACCAAAATTTTATTGTGTCCTAACCTCTTGGGTAAATAAATTTCATCAGAGATGTCTTCATAAGCCATATTTTTCTACATCTTGAATCATCACTAATTTTTCTTTTCCAATTCTTTAACTTTCCTTTCTAAGGGTAGCATCTAATGATGGTTTCACCCCTGTGAAGAGTGAGAGAAACTATCACTTAATATTCTCATATTTCTGCATTCCAAGATCATATTAGGCTTTTTAGTTTGCATAAAGTGTATACTTCAGTTGGTTTACCGCATAATCCCTAAGCTGTTTCTCAGTCCTTTCTTGTAAATGTTACCTAATTTCTTGGAGGCATCCCCACTGAATGATGATTCCATAGTAAATGTTAAGTATGAGAATCTACCAGTTAGTTTATTTATTAGATCAGCTTACATGTTGTAAGTAAATTAGTATTTGTTGTGTTGATCTCAATTCTTATTGAAAAATTAGAATGTCACATGGCATGACATCAGATATATACAGAATCTGTTAGCAGAGAAACCGTGATCAAACAGACTTAAAATATTATCAGGGCATATTGGATTCACTTCACAAACCTGTCTTTAACGGACATTTGTGGACTAGCATGTTAAATCCACCAGTCTTGTGGTTCTGACCAGGATTTGCTTCAGTCTCTACTGGCACAAAATTAGTCCTTCTTTCAGCCCTGTAGATATCTCCACTATCCTTAGTCTTATTAGAAAACATTATTCATGGACAAGAAATAATCTCATCTAACTTGCTTAAAATTCTCCAATGCAAATAATTTGGATCAATGTGTTATCTGTATGGAACATTACCAGCGGCGTTCCCCAATACTGAGAATTATAAACCAAGTTCACATCACTTCTTCATCTCTCACTGGTAAACTGTATGCATTCCCAGAAGTTCTCATCTGAAGGMACAAGGAATAAGAAAAGCCTGGTAGAGTGGGACAATTCTGTTTCCACAGCATACAAAAAGAAGAGTGTTACAGAAAAATCCTGGTAACTCCCATGTGGTTTTCTGTTTCTTTGAACCACCAGGTGCCTTGATGCTCTTCAGTCAGACTGAGATGTGCACAAGGGAGTCCTAAATGTCCTTTCTGCATGCTAGTTGTACGTCATGTCTTAGGTACCCAGCGCTGTCATTCACAAGCCCTGTCATAACAGCAGCTAGAGGCAGGAGAGGTTTCTACGAGACCACAGCATGACCAGGTGACTCTCCGGCCAAGGGATGTCCTATTTCTTGTCAGTTTACTGGCAAAGGAGCTTAGGGAGTTAGTCAGCGTGGCAATGAGCACTTCAGTTCTGACAAGCTCTGTAGCTATGCAACGGTCTATGAAATAGAGCCCAGGGCGTCATGCTCTCCAAAGCTAAAGACGTCTGTCCTTTCTCTCTGTGAGGGTTGTTATCTTTAGTCTGACTCTTGCCTGTCCTTTCATACTGCTAGGCTTATTATCTTTAGTCTGACTGTTCTCTGAGAGAATCAGTTTTTATTTAAGTCACGGTCACCACATGGAGGAGAAAAAGGAGGCTGCAGATTTGATATGTAGGGGCACAGCTTCACCTCTGCTTGTAATCTCAGGCATCCCTTGGGTCTTTCAGAACTGTAAGGGCAGCTGGTGTGTAAAGCACCCTTCTGCCATTCACAGCTTCACTATCTTTCATCTTCCAGTCTTGTAGCACTAGAAGTAACTCTGGCTCTCCCTATTTTGCTCTTTGTATTTAGGTGATGAGTAGATCTTGCATGTTTTTTCTCGTCAGTACCTCTCTAAGGTCATCCTTATTTCTCTGTTCACACAGTGCAGATCTACTTCTGTCCCACTTCTCCCATTTCTGTGCTAAGGACAATTTACTTGCTTACTGTCACTGACCTTTCTAAATCCTCCTTCTGGTTCTCCTTCCTCCACTGGATCAAAGTTCTTATTCTGTGTTTTTTCAGAAGCCTCTTCTGTCTCTCCCACACCCTCTCCCAATTCTCTGCTCTTGAATCTTACCAAGTTGCCTGTTACCCTACAGTTATATCAGCACTTTGCTCCTTTCAAAACACATTTGACCTTCCTTTGTCACTAACCTTCTCCTGGCCTGAATGGATTACAGATTAAATCATTATCATCTATTCTGCTTTTCCTGTAATGCCTGAAAGTTCTCCTCCACTCTCCCTAGCTGCTAAGGCTCCTTAGTTATGCATTCCAAACCCAGCCTGGATGGTTTAGATCTGCTAATTTATGGACACTGACTGACTTGCCATATAGACAGTACACACAAAAGGCAACTGTCTTGATCAGCAGCATTTTACTGAGAATTACTCTGTAATTCAGAGCCTCTGGCATTAATAGAGGACAAGCGAATGTAGGGCATGCTGCAGAGAAGGGTAAGCACTCTCCTTACTGGGAACTTGCACTGGCACCTCAATGCACATCCCCACACAAAGGCAGTGTGTAGCAGCTGATGTTGCATGGCTGGCAGCACAACAGGGCTGAATGCAAATCCTAGACTGCTGCTGTAGCCCTTGGACCATTCTGCCTTTATGCTTTTGCCTAAGCAGGTCTTTTCTTCCAAGGGGAAGCAGCACAGTGGAAGGCAGAAGGCAGCTGTGTTACAGTCACCTACTTTTGCTCCTTTTTCTGCTGCTGAATTAAAAAAAAAAATCAAATCCACTAAGGCCATATGAAAACAGAAAATATGTACTGGTAGAGTATGAACAGTCAATGCTCACAAGTGTCCACGAGGAAGTTCAGGTCCCTGAGTGATCTTGGGTCTGTAGAAAGCTCTCACAGATGTGGTTGAGGATATGTCCTGGAGGACTTTGTTTAGAGGACCAAGATTTAAAAAAACAAACAAAAAAAACCCACCAAAAMCCCAAACAATCACGGAAATTATGAGTTGGCTTAGGCATTTCAAGTTCATCAAAAGTAAAAGTATGCACATTGCAATATAATGCGTGGCCCCTGCATAGACGAATATTGACAAACAAGGGCTCTTAGACATCTTGGATAAGCAGTTAGGGATTATTTATGCAGTAGGTTAGCCCATGATAACTCCTTTGGATCAACTATTCAGGGTAATTGAAATGCAAAGGCCACCTTGTGAAGATGTTTAAATATCTGAATTGATTTAAAATCTGTACCTTGTTTTAATAGTAGATATTTGCCAGGGCGTATGGGGCTTTGCATTCTTTCAAACACTGCTTGTGTAGATTGTGGAAATGCAGCTGAAACTGTATCCTGGAAGAAAGCACAAAGCAACAGTGAAGGATGGGAAATCAATGTCTTTGGTCAGATTTTGAGGTTCTCTGTGTTTACCCCTTACAGACTCAGTGCATGGTGGAAGAGGAGCAGAGAAATGGTGTCTGCCCCAGTTCCCCCGTCCGAGTGCCTCCGGAGTCCCCCACCGCACAAGTGCGCTCCCTAAGATACCGCCGTGTGAACAGCCCTGAGTCAGAACGCCTCTCCACTGCTGACGGCAAAGCAGATCTACATGAAAGAAGGTTTGCTCACCCTCTGTAGCCACCTACTGCTTTTAGCAGTGTCTTAAGGATTGGCGGTTGAGACCAACCTAATCATTAGATCAGCAGGCACTGGAAGTTCATTTCTGGGTGGAGGTGTTCATGGGCTTTATGATCTTTCTGATGAGACACTCATGTCTGTTAATAAGGAGAGTTAGTGGGAATGATTCTCATCCTGTCCCTGGATGGGAAGAACTCCACAAATGGAAGGAGGGACATTTGTCAGAGGGAAGGCAAAGCATCAGATCATAGATAATGTAAACAGTCACAATGCTTTTGGCTGGCCTGAGGTGGGAGGGAAGAATGAATCTTGTTAGGATACATACAGGGATGCATGTATTCTGGGAGCTAGCTGGCAGACCCTGATCTGGTGGGTTTCATTATTTCTTTATTTTTCATTAATAGTAATAATAGTATTCATTTTTCAGCATATAGCATTGCACTTGCTTGCATTGGAAAGTACACATTACACCCTGATTTTGAGGGTAACAGGAATACCTTCTCTCAGATTCACAGCAAAGAAATAAAACCAAGAATAATAAAAATAATWAAAATAATTAAAAGAAGTGTTTTAAAGTATTGTGTGCTGAAGAACACGTGTTACAAGACTTAAGCCCTTGGTGCTGGTAACCCCCTTCACACCCTTCGTTACTCTGTCTTCTTCTTCCCATTGAAAGTCAGGGCATGGACTGTGGTTGCAGGACGTACTAGTGAAATGGCCCCTCTAAAATCTGACAGACTTCAGCCAAGAGGAACAGTCACAGGGAGACAGTAGCTGGAAATGAAGGAGGATCAAAAAGAACTAGAGGGAGGATGAGCCCCTAGCACTACCCCTACTTTGTTAGGTACCGTTTTATTCTGGGTGCCTGGAGAAAGCTGTAATGCTTCTCTGTAATTCAGGAAAGATTGTTTGTGTTGCTCTTAATAATTCAGGGTTTGAATAACAAATATTGGGTCTTGCTACCTCTTTATTTTTCTTGCTCAGAAGAAAGGCTTTTTAAAATAGGAACGGAAAAAAGCCACTTATAACAGTCAGCAACACTAGTCCTGTATATTTACTGAATGCTTTTAACTCCTTCCTTTATTTCTCCCACTCTTCCTTGTCTACTCAGCATCATGCTAACTTAATATAGAAAATGTGTATTATCCAAAACAGATCCCTTTCTCCTGCCTTCTTCCCTCAGCTCCTGTTTTTAAAATCAAGATCTTTTTTCATCTTCCAAGTAGCCTGCACCAAGTATGGTGCAAATACARTCCCACCCTGCCACAAAGACAAAAGTCTTCTCTCTTCATTCTGTTTTCGTCTTTTCACAACACAGACCTGACTCCCAGCACTGGGAAATTTTTCTGGCTTTCTGGAGTAAATTCCTCCATTCCAGGAGTCTCTCCTCTGCTGGATGAAGATATTGGCTAAGTCCAGAGTTTCTTCTATTTTTTTAGCAACAGCTCTTCAAAATCCAGATCTTCACACACAGTAGAGGCCATTTTTCATTCTTACTTTGCATACTTAGTGTTCCCTATTCACAATAATATATTTTTACGACTTTAACAAATACAACCTTGCTTCTTTCAGATCCATCAGATGGCTTTTGCTGAGATCTTTGTTTTTGCTCACAACTTTCTCTACATTAACCTTTGGTTCACCTCCTTCTCTAATTCCCCTTTCTTCGTCAGAATTTTTTTCATTTTTGCTTGTAATTCTTCCCATCTCAGCTCTGACCTTCCACTGTGTTAAAGATACCCAGTTTTGCTTAGCAACCCTCACCCAGTGGTCAGTCACTTTTCTGTTTCCYGTCATGCTTTCTCACGCATGGGAGGCCTTTCTCAGAAGAGTCTGCAAGGCTCCCGTATGGTCCTTGTTGAAATCCTTTTGTAAAATACACTGCAGTTGTCTTTTTCTGGGCAGCAGACACTCTGGCTTTGTGCAGCAAGCTGCTAGCCTCTGTGATAGAYGCAGAAGCAAAGCAAACAGCAGGTGCAGGCGAAGTGAGAAGCATGGATCATAACACTGCGGAGCAGAAAGACAGAAGTGCCACTGGCTTTTCCAGCTGAGATGCTGCCAGGGCCACTGGGGCACGGCAGCTTCCAGGGCCTCTTTGAAAGGTATTTCTGCATGGCTGCAGAAGCTGCTGCTGTTTAGACTGTGAGCCACTGAACTTTATACTACCCTTTGTAAAAGGATACTTGCCATATTTCCTTCCTGGTCCTCCAAAGTATTTTGGGGTCATCTATGCACAATGGGATCAAAGRTTGTTCCTGCCTTCGAAGAACTCATGTGGCTGCCTTAGAGGCCTCAGTGGCCACTGTAGAGATARCACAGTGCAACTGGAGAGGTTATAGGAGCCCAGCAGAGACACTGTTAATCAGACAACAGATTTAGGATTTAGGAGTGTTTTGCGTTTGTTTTTTGTTTTTTTTCCACAAACCAGTAGAATTTACCGAAGGGGAAAGAGTACATTGGTGGTGTTGGGGGAAACTGGTTATCATCCTGTCATCTACAATGAAGAGAGATGCTGAGTTGGCTGTCATACTGAAGCACTTTAGTGGGAACATCTTTATGCCATTGTAGGTTCTAAAGAAATATTTTTGCTTAAGCCTGTCTTTCTTAACTGTACCAAGAAATGAGTGAGAAGGACTATACAGGTTTTCTCTCAACTCTTACGATCCCTAACGTTAACCACAAAGCTGATGTATTTTTAATGGCTTCCTGTTCTGTCTTTAGATCTCGAATGGATTTACCTGGCTCTCCATCACGGCTTGTATGCTCCTCCCAGCCAGCCCAGATGCTGTCCATTGATACTGGCCAGGCTGACCGGCAGGCAAGTGGTAGGATGGATGTGTCTGCTTCGGTGGAACATGAAGCCCTCAGCAATGCTTTCCGCTCAGTGCCACTCGCAGAGGAGGAGGACTTTGATAGCAAGGAGTGGGTTATCATTGATAAGGAGACAGAGCTGAAGGACTTTCACCCAGGTGCTGAGCCAAGCACCTCTGGAACCACGGATGAGGAGCCTGAGGAACTAAGACCTATTGAAGARGGTGAGGAGAGAAGGCGCTTGGGGGCAGATGCTGCAGTCAGGCCGAAGATGCATGATGGGCGAAGTCGGGGTATGCAGCCTGTGACTGAGGAGGACAGTTCCCACAGACATGAAGGACCTTCTCAAACAGTATCTGACAGTAAACACGAACAGCAGACAGGAAGTCCAGCCCACTCCCCCCTACATTCAGCACCAGCTATCCGACAAAGGAGACGAGAATCTGAACCTACTGGTCCTCAGAGACAGGTAAGATCCCTGGGTCTGTATCTTGTTGCCTAGCATAGCATCATCTTAGGAAACCTCAGCTGTGCTGGAGGAGTYTGTGATTCCAAGCATGGATGCTCTTGTGAAACTCTTTCTGACAGTGCTTGCAAATGTTGTGAACACCTTAGAAGTGCTCCCTATAGCTAGTAACGTTGTCCCCTACTAAGGATACACTGTTATCAAGATCTTTCAGCCATTTTGGCACAGGGACAAGAGGAGAGCACTGTTGTGGTTGTGGGTATCTTTAATCAGTTCTATTATTGCTCTCCCACGGTCTTTTGTTAATAACCGCTTAGTTGTATGGAGGTGTTGCTAGCAAATCTTCTCCACATAGTTTCTCAGCAGCAACAGCAGTGTATGGCAAGAGAACGCCCTCTAATCTAATCACACATCAGCACTGGGCAGGCCTGCAGCAATACAAATCATAAAATAACTCCCTGAAATTAAACTTTCTTCTAAATACCTAATAAAAAGCTCAGAGTAATCAGCACACACATCCCGTCAACCTTACTTCAGTGACTGGCACTGTTGTWACCAGGTATTTACTCACAGGAATGTTCTTTACCTACTGTGTTTTTTCCAGATAGTTGTAGAGGGCTTTTTTTCTTTCAATTTTGCTTTTTTCTGTGGTCCTCTGAAGATACAAAGAAATTCAGTTTTTAGTGGGAGGTAATTTATTAGATTACCTGGAAAAACATGATACACTGTTAGTCTCTGAGTTCCTCTGTCATAACTAATCTTCATTTCTCAGACATTCAGAAGAAGGCTGTCCCAGAGTGTTCACTGCAAGAGGCAATAAAATCGTTCTTCTGAGGGCTTTTTGTATTTGTATGTTAATGAAGATCTCTCATGCACATGGGATCCGTAAAAGCAGCAAAGAGCAGGCGAGTCGCGGGTCGTGTACACAGTGATAGCCTCCTACGGCAGGCGTTCGTGCAGTCTGCTTGTTCTGCTCTGGAAGATGGTAACTCCATCTCCCATTCCCTCTTGAGCTTATTCTCTAAGGGAGTGTTCACTGGACTGGAGCATGTTAAAAGAACATCCTTCTGTTCAGGCCTTGCCCAGATTCTTCTCTTCTCTGGGTCCGGGAGGGTTACAAGAAAAAAAGGACTATTAGTTTTRGCAGCAAAACATGAATGATACAAGAAACTATATATAAAGAATCAAATCAAATCCTTGCCTGCCAGGCAAGGTGTTCCTTGCTAAGGTGTATGAGGCTGCAGCATTTACAGGAAGGATAGAAATTCTGACAGCAGGCACTAGTGGGACTGTCCTGCTGAGCGTGGAATAGTAGCAGTACATGCTTCTCATGGAGAMTGCATCCATCTGCAAGATTCCTAGGTGGAGGTGTTTGCTGTATAAAGCCAATATGTTGAATGATATCTAGAGATTGCATAGGCAAAATGGGCAGAGTTGGAAGGGTCTGTGTCTGAATTTGCCCTGCCCATACATTTATTAGCCTGGGCAGTGCAAAATGTGCAAGATCTGCAAGATGCGATGAACATGGCAAGAGCCAGCTGGTAAGAACCAGCTGAAAGAACCAGCGGGGACACTTTGCTGACATATTCAGCATAGCTAAAGGAGGCCGGAGGTGCCTTCTTGGCCATAACACGTAATACTGCTATGTGAAATGACTGSGGGAGTTGGGTATGATGCAGTATGAAGGCTGCTCATCAATGCACAGTGATACTTAAAAAGCAGGCAAAAAAGGTAAATTAATGAGATTGTGGATGATCACTGCTAATATATTAGACAGCCTTGGTTCTCCAGCAGACTGCACATTTTTTTGCTCCTATGTTC
>JASVER010000043.1:7828215-7911952 GCA_030449065.1 Oceanodroma leucorhoa
CTGGGTTTGATTGAAACTGTGATTAGATAGTGTGTGTGTGTGAGTAAATCTTCCTTACCTTTGAATATGAACTAAGCCTTTAAGACAGGTAAAAATGTCACTAAATGCAGAGCTACCCTGACTAAGGGCATAGGCCTTGTTAGAATTATAGAATCATAGAATCATTAAGGTTGGAAAAGACCTTTAAGATCATCAAGTCCAACCGTCAACCCAGCACCCATGCCCACTAAACCATGTCCCGAAGTACCACATCCATGTTTTTTTAATGTCTCCAGTGTTGGTGACTCCACCACTTCCCTGGGCAGCACCCTCAATGCTTGACAACCCTTTCGGTGAAGAAATTTTTCCTAATATCCAATCTAAACCTACCCTGGCGCAACTTGAGGCCATTTCCTCTCGTCCTATCGCTTGTTACTTGGGAGAAGAGACCAGCACCCATCTCTCTACAGCCTCCTTTCAGATAGTTGTAGAGAGCGATAAGGTCTCCCCTCAGCCTCCTCTTCTCCAGGCTAAACAACCCAAGCTCCCTCAGCTGCTCCTCGTAAGGCTTGTTCTCCAGACCCTTCACCAGCCTTGTTGCCCTTCTCTGGACACGCTCCAGCACCTCAATGTCCCTCTTATAGTGAGGGGCCCAACACTGAACACAGTATTCGAGGTGCAGCCTCACCACTGCCGAGTACAGGGGCACCATCACCCTGTTGTTGTACTGATTTGGGTCMTCATTCTGGTCTCCTGAAAACTGGTGATCATCCATTGGTGTCAGTAGAATACTAACTGAGAGCAAATGGGTAATCCCTGCTCTAATGCTTTATTCTGTTYCTCCATTCTCTGGCTCCAATATATAAGCCATTACTTGTTAGTGGCAAAAAGACAGTGACCTCTGGACCTCATAGAATCACAGCATGGTTGAGGTTGGAAGGGATCTCTGGAGATCATCTAGTCCCRCTCTCTGCTCCAAGATGGATCAACTAGAGCAGGTTGCTCAGGACAGTGTCCAATCAGAATACCTCTCAGGATGGAGACTCCGCAACCTCTCTGGGGAACCTGTTCAAGTGTTCAACCACCCTTATGGTAAAAAAACTTCTTCTTATGTTTAAATGGAATTTCCTGTATTTCRATTTCTGCCCATTTCTTCTTGTCCTTTCACTGGGCACCACCAAGAAGAGTCTGGATCCATCTTCTTTTTCCCATCAKGTATTTATAAATGTTGATAAGAATCTCCYTGAGCCTTCTCTTCTCCAGACTAAACAGTCYCAGCTCTCTCAGCCTTTCCTCAAATGAGAGGTGCTCCAGTCCCTTCATCATCTTTGTGACCCTTCGCTGGACTATCTCCAGTATGTCCATGTCTCTTTTGTACTGGGCAGCCCAGAACTGGAACACAGCGCTCCAGGTGTGGCCTCACCRGTGCAGAGTAGAGAGGAAGGACTACCTCCCTCAACCTGCTGGCAACACTCCTCCTAATGCAGCTCAGGGGGTTGTTGTCCCTTTTTGCCACAAAGGCACCTTGCTGGCTGTGTCCAGCTTAGTGTCCACCAGGACCTCCAGGTACTTCTCTGTCAAACTGCTTTCCAGACAGTTGGCTCCCAGCATGTACTGTTCCTCCCCAGGTGCAGGACTTTGCACTTCCCTTTGTTGAACTTCATGAAATTCCTTTTTGCCCATTTCACCAGCCTATCCAGGCACCTCTGAATATCAGCACAACCTTCTGGTGTGTCAGCCACACCTTCCAGTTTTGTATCATCTGTGAACCTGCTGAGGGTATGCTCTGTCCCATCATCCAGGTCATTAATGAAGTTGTTAAACAGTAGTGGCCCCAGTATCAACCCCTGGCCACACCACTAGTGACTGGCCTCCAGCTGGACTTTGTTTCCCTAAGCACAATGCTTTGAGCCCAGCAGCTCAGCCAAGCACCTCAGTTTTCAGTCCAACTCACTGTCTACTTATCTAGCCCATATTTCCTCATTTTGTCTAAGAGGATGTTATGGGARACAGTGTCAAAAACCTTACTAAAGTCGAGGTAAACAACCTCTCACCCAGTCATYTCATCACAGAAAGCTATSAGGTTCATCAGGCATGATTTCCCCTTCATATACCCAGGCTGACTGCTCTCAGTCACCACCTTCTCCTTCATGTGTCGGGAAGTGGCTTCCAGGGGGATTTGCTCCATACCCTTTCCAGGCTGACCAGCCTGTGGTTCCCAAAGTTATCCTCATTTAGAGCTCAGATGTTTGTTCAAATGTATGAATCTGTTGGAAGAAAGATACTGTAGTGCAAGTGTGAGTGATGGTGGTGTCCTTGTGAAACTGTGTGGGTGTAAGAGGGAGCACAGTATGAGCAGATGCTACTGTGGGGAAAGTCAAGTACAGAGGAGGCTCTGAATAGCCTGGGGGAATTTCTGACCCAAATATTCTCACATATTAGGTATCTCCCAGTTTCAGCTGACAGGAAGACAGCTGCAGTGGAACGCAGACCTCATGGGAAGCCCTGGTATAGAGGGAGAACAGGTCTGTCATGAAACTATGTCCTGTTCAAGCCCTTCTGTCTGTGCATCACTCAGTGCAGCACTGAGCACCCAGCAAGCTGTTAACAGAGCTCTTAAGGTTTACTTTAATGTATGCATTTCAGGAATGTACTAATAAATCTCTGCTTATTTTTATGCACTAATGTGCAGATAAAGCTATAGAAATAGCTAAAAATTAGTGGGGAARAAGATTGAACCTGTACTTCTGTTTACATATTAATCCTGACGTAGGATTGCTATTATTGTTGGAAATCATTTATATCCACTAATTTAAAAATCTGTCAAGTTCTTAAATATGCTGAGTAAATTCACTGACACTTGACAGGGATGGCAACTTACTGCTGCCTTCTGCATTGGAAAGAAATACAAAYGTTCATACATTTATGAGTTTTAGCAATTACTTCTGACTGTAGGTCTGTGCTCATAGGTATTTCTTGACTCTGAATCTCCCTTGCTGCTAGTGCAATTGGCATCGAGACTTGCCTGCCTAAAACATGCCTGTCCTGATGTCACATTTAAAAAACACAAGAAAACTGAAGCAATAGTGGGAGATCATATTAACTCTTCCTTACCTATTCTTGGATATATTCTGCAGAGTTCAGAGAGCATTTTGCTTACAYGGCATCTTACAGTCCCATCTCCCAGAGCCAAGAGTTCATCTTTTAGAAAAGGTCCCAATGTGAAGAGGCACTGGTGTATTTACTCACCAACTTAGCTGTGTAGTTAGAATCACTCTTAAAAAAGTCTCCCTTGGTGCTATATTAGGCCTCTTTTCTCCCACAACCAGCCTTCCACAGCCAGGAGAGTGCTGCAAATGGACTTATTTAAAGTTGTCCATGTCTTGACCCTGAGAGGGCAGCAGTTATGGAGCTTATGAGCCCTTCCCAGCCATACCCCACCATTGGCRTCTTTGCTGAGAGATCGTGCAAGGATGCTCAGCATGAGTACCTGTGTTGGTAATACCGTGGGTAAGACAGGAGGCAGTCAGAAGCACATGGCACAGGCTGCCTGGGCCAGCTTCACCTGGGTGTCCAACTTTACCTATAATCACTGGTTTTCTTCTGTAAAAAACTGTGCTGAGACCCTTAGTGAGCCAAGAAAATATTCTCTGTCCTGGTGGTGAGCCCACGGGTGCCCCCATGCTCCTGAACTTCATCATYGCTGCATCTGAGGGATGCTATAGTTGTGACGTTGCCTGATACCCTTGGGAGCAGCACAGCTGGTCAGGGGACGACCACTTAGCGACCCCAGTACGCTGTTCTCTTCGTCCATTGATTTGAGTTGGCGGTGGTTATTCCTCAGAAAGGGACACAGAGACACAGGAGAAGGCTCCCTCACAACAAGGACAGGGCTCTAGCGTTTTGGGTGATCTGTACCGCCTCTCTGGTTCGTGTGGTGTAGAGCCCTGGCTTGCCCCTGGTTTGTTACCTGGAGGAACTCTGTTTGATTTGCACTGAGAACTGAAAGCTGAACAGGGCTTTCTCTGGATTATATTTTGGACCCAGTGGCCTCTGTGGCCCCAGACCCTGGAGCAGTGATGAGGGAAACCCTTGTCACTCCCAGAGTGCCTATAGACAGCACGAGGAGAGGACAGATAYTACAACTTCACTGGCTCTGAGCAGAAAGAAAAGCTGGGCTGAAATAATCGAGCAATGGGTAGAAGCAAAACATAGCAGGCTCTCAGGTTTATAACCCTGGGGGAAGAAGGCGGCAGGAAAAATAAGATATGAAACGGTGCTATGTGTCTTGGTTTCCTTTCCCTTCTACAGCATGGCCTGTGGGCTGCTCTGAGGGAACCTGAGGGACCRTTTCTCAGTGGTGAGAAATGGGCATTTGCAGAAGAGGGGCCGACTCTCATTGCCCCTCACTCAGTGTAATTCCCGTTGAGCTGCGCTTGGTGCCTGTTGTAGATGATGCAATTCTTTGACATTCAGCTCCTCGGGCTTCCCTCCACATGCGAAGAGCTTGCCAGCTATTGGAGAAGGATGTATGTAGAGTTGACCTCTGTTCCTTACGCTCTTTAGATTCAGGGTCCCTGTCCATCCATGTGTTAGGAATAAAGGATCAGCAATTGGTGATAACTGTAAGAGAAGTAATGCTCATGTATGCTTGTTATATATACACAGGTCATAACAATCAATACCTTAAGCTCAGTAGAAATTCCTAATTACATTTTATATCTTTAAAATATATTGAGCTCTATCAACATCACATTTTTCTGGGACTTCACATGAGAGATGTTGTACTGCTCCTGTCCAAACAGAGCAGAATAGGCCTCCTGGAAGGTGGTCCAGCCTGCTGGAAGGTGGTCCAGCCTGATTGCTGCCAAGGGCAAAGGGATAAAAGGGGGCAGCACCTCCAGCATTGACTGTGTAATTTAAGCATTAGAGCATCAATGAAGAAAAGCGGTGTGTCTGTAACCTCAGCTTCAGCCAGGAGGCAGCCATACCTGAGTCCGCTTGCTGGTGGGTGTTGCAATTTGCCCCTTCTTGGCCTCGGCAAGGTCCTTGGTCCTGTGCTGTGAAGGAGGTCCATCTGGGTAGTTGGAGTGATCCTTTTTGATCTGAGAAGTCTTTACCATGCTGGGATGATATGTACATTGAAAATCATAAAATATGCTGAGCCCAAACGTAGAGAAAAAAGTAATAATAAGAATTCCAGTATACTTAGTTGTGCAGCCTACAAACAGGACACCCAGGACTGAATTTCTACACCATCTACACAAAGAAGAGATAGTTGTCTTTATGAGAAGTTAAAGCTGCTGTCTAGAATTTCTTTGTCTCTCTCAAATACCCTGTGTGACAGCATTACATTATTATTATCTGAGAGTCTGATCTATGCAGTGACATGCAGTACATTGAGGACTGTGAATAATTGCCTTTCACATTTAATGCTTACCACAAGCTGAGTAGTTCTCACACGCTTATGAAGATAAGATACCTGCCTCAAAGCACTGCAAAGATATTGAAGGTGACAGGAAAGAGATGAGACTGGATGAAGTTCAGCTCTTTTTCTCATATCATTTACAAAGGCAACATCTCTAGTAAGGTAAGGAAAGCAGTGTTGGCTTAAGAAAGTACAATATTGCCTTTTCACATTTCCCAATTACATTTTGAAACCTGCAGGGGCTTCCTGAAAAGAAATGCAGCACAAGGAAGGGAATGGATTTGAAAGGAAAAACATAATTCCAGGAAAAATGGCCTAATTTTGGAAATGAGCTTGTTGACCCCTGTGAAAGCACTAGTTTCATAGCAGAGGTAGAAAGGGGAGGAAGGGCTTAGTATTTTCCGGGTGAAGTCATTCTGAAGTCATTCCTGTAATGCCTCTCTCTTCTATTCAGTGCGTAAAGGGAAGGTAGGGACCGCGATCTCATCCTGGCACAAGCTGTCCTCTGTGAGTATACTTTCCTCCCTCTCCTGGCCATCCCAGGATCACAGAAGCAGAAAAGGGACCTAAGAGTGCATCTTCTCCTCATGTCCTCCCGTGGCTGTGTGTTTTGAATTTCTCACTGAAAGGAGAATTATACTCCGCCTGCCTTTCCAGCTGCTGCCTGTCCTCCGCTTACCAAAACTGGAAGCATTAGCACTCCCCCTGCAGGTACTCAATATAAAAGTGTATCCGGAGGCCAGCAGTGTAAGTGTGAGAAAAGGAAAGTCCACTAACAGCCCCCAAAGTTGTCTTTGCAAATCCCTAGAGTGAGTTTCAATAAGACTCATTGAAAGAGCCCCTGAGGATCCCTCACTTTTAAATACATACAATCGTTTTAGCACCAGGTGTTTCACCTTTTCTCGTACACATGGTTTCCAAGTGTGTTCAGAGTTTGACTKTTACCTATATGCAAGATGTATGAGTAGCCTAATGACATGTCAAGATGAGTGATGCCAGAGGAACAGAGAGGTGAGGCGCGTGGCCTGAAGAGCCAGAGGAGGGGACTGACGTAGCAGAGCGTGATACTGCTGGTGTCACTCATGTCCRTGTGTGGCTGGGGAGAGCATGGCAGGCCCCCTGTAATGGCAGGCTCCCATGGTGCCCGTAGGATCCCCGGGAATTTGTAGACACAGAGCAGTAAGTAAGCCCCGCGTAGGGCAAAAGCATTTTTCATCCGCCGGCGAAGATGTCTGCAGCATGCGCATCACAAACCAGGGGCGAGTCAAGTCTTTGCCTGACACCTTTTCCTCCACTCTTCTTGGTCTTTTTCAGTTGGAGGAGGACAGGCCTTCTCAGCACTCCCTCCCGAGGTACAGCCCCCTGAGAAGACTGGCGTCCTCCGTTTTCTCCTCCTCAACCCTGGAGACAGAACACTACCCTCACGTTGGTGGCACTTTCATACAGCGCAGCCGTTCAGCGGAGAGCAGCCCCGTGCGCATGCCCCACCGCAGGCACATGCCCCTCACGGCAGGAAACCACAGACTCATGCCTTCCGTCCTCCGCATTTCCAGGTCCCAGCTCCAGCAGGTGTGGGCCCGCTTCACACACAAAACATAGCCTGTTCAGGGAAGCAGCAGCCTCCATAATGCAATAATAGATCCCACCTGCCCACAATGTGTCACCACTTAATGCAATATTGAATCCCAGACAACACTGGCCTAAGGTACTGTAACTTCCAAAGCCCCTGCAACCAGACCCCGCAGAGACTGAAAACATCTGCCTTTCTAAACCTCCCAGCAAGCTGGGCGAGGGGCAGCAGCATGGCCGAAGATGAAAACGCAGATGGGGAACGTGTGATGTGTGAAAGAGGGCTCATCTCAGAGACTCACTCGCGCATCCTGCAGCCTTGGGGTAGGAAGTGCAGGGCTGCCTCGCTGAACACGTGCAATCAAGCCACAAACATTGTCAAATTATGACTGGAGTGGAGAGACCGTTGGAGGTATCAGCAAGCGTTACCTTCCCTGGGCAAATCGGTTCAAGCATCTTTGTTGGTATCTTACACCAGGCCAAATCTGTAGGTGGTTTTACTCCATCTAGATATAGGCAGACTCCCACTGGAAGCTCACCTGAGGCAGGACCTCAGGATTTGTCCCTCTTGTGGAGTTACGATCATGTATCTCTTTGTTGCTTTGGCTTTGRAAATCCCCTTGCTTTTGTTGCGGTTTGGTTTCCATACAGTGATAATTCTGTCTCTCTGGCTTTGCCTCTGTTACGTGACAGCGGACCTGTTTGTCTGCTCTCCACTCCTAAGCTGCTCCAAATCTACCTGCCTTCCCCCAGAGGCGCTGACTGTCAAAAGTTGGATAGCAAGGATTTTCTTACTGATCCAGCTGTATATTACGCTGTTTCTAAATTCCAGAAATTTTAGGCACCCGCAGCTTTTCAATGGCAGAGCAGCCCTGCTTCTTGGCCTTGCTTGGAAATGCCTGTGGTAACAGATCTCACTYGAGAAATAAACTGGCCTCAGCACTTGGTATACAGAGGCCCTGGAGCCCTTGTCTAAAACTGACTTGAATCTCAGAGGAAAAGGGAGATCAAAGTTAATTTAAATTGTCATAAGTATCCTTATTTCCTGGGTGTGCAGGGATATATTGCCCTTCTCAGTATAGCTGCAGTGTAAAACACCAGGCTGTATGAAGACCTTCTGTAGTTAAGTGAATGTAGTAACTGTCTTCTATTGAAATGAGCCTTTGGTCCGGTCTTCTGGGAGAAGAGGCAGTATGGATGTTAASGTTAAAGAAGAAGGGGTCATTGCTGGTGCTGAGGGCTTTAGGAAAGTGCAAGTCCAAAGTAAAATACTCTGCAGAAAGTATACAAGCACCGGATACAGGCAAGAAAACATACAGARAGCTCAGGCAGATGTGAAAATGGTGTGGGATAAGTAAGGATGTTGGAAGAAAGTTGCGATACGGAGGTATTACTGCATAGGTAGGGTGTTTCCAGTGGAGTTGCAATGAACACTTCCTTCCAAATACTGATTTCTGTAGGTGTATCTGCCCTGCCTGAGGCTCCCTTAATGTCAGATTCACCCTTCTATAAGCACCCCCAGACAGTGCAACCCCAGACGGGGTGGGTGGTGCTTTCTGAAGCTCGTAGGACCTGGCCTGGTGGGTCTGCATGCCGCAGGATGTGCTCAGGCAGGCTGGGCGCCGCTGCCTCCTGCCTGCCCACAGGGCATCCCGGCGGGTGCGGGAAGGGAGATGGAGGGAGCAACACACCCTCCGTGAGAAGATTCAGCGCAGGCATGACCAGTCTCTTCCCACRGTCATTCTTGAATCAGTGACATCAATTTCTTTTGATTTGCCCCAAGAACGTGAGTGAACAGGACATTTTACTGCCTAGCCAGAATATTTATCTGCAATTTGTTGATCAGTTTTATTTTTAAAAAAAGRCACTAGGCATTGCGAGAAATACTTGGACTGAAATAACCGGTAGCCTAATCCTATTTGGCAGTTCGTCTGTTGTCAAGCACAGAAACCAGAAAGAGCAAGGCTTTGCTTTTGTCAAAGTGACATGAGAAGGGATGATTTCCTTAAGTAGATTCTGCTCTGATGTTATTTTTTCCGTGTTCAGTAGAGACTTTAATAGAACAGCAGATTCCAGAGAAAATGGAATTTGTGAAAGAAGTATATTTAAAATCAGTAGCTCTTAATAATTTTTAGTTCATAGTCTCCAAAACACTTATGTTCACTTTTCAAGGTCAATTTTAGGGATGAAAATTTCTACTGTTCTATTTTTTAAAAAACAATTTTAGTTTTGCCAGTGAGAAAAGGGAACAAACAGGATAACTGGGTATTTATAAACTCTAACCTGCCTGTTTCAGACAAAAACAATGACTAGCCAATAAGTAGTTCCATGCATAAAATTTAAAGGGCAGTAATCTATCTAAYGCTACTCATCATGGTTATATATAGAACTGTTTTTGCCAAGTAAACTTGATACTGTTCTTCTAAGTTCCAAAGTCTGATTGATAAAGATGATTGATTTATATAGACTTCAGTAAGACTTTCTTCTAGTTAAAATTATTAATAAATTGAAAACCAACTAACCAAACAAAACATGTTTATATGTTGGTATGTCTTACAAGTGGGGCAGTTTCTCATTAGGACTCCTGATCTCCTGCCCTTAGCTCAGCACTATTCCATGCCTTTAGTGGCTGTCAAGAAGAAAAAATAAATCACTGAGGAGAAAGTTTGCAGTGACAGGAAGATGGGTGGCTTGATAAAATAATACTGGCAGGCCAGCTCTGGAGAAAGATCTGAATCGCTTGATAAGTTGCTTGCATTCAAACTAATTATTGTATTCAGCCAGGAACAAGGTCATGTTTCAAGTACAAAGAATATAGGTCACATGCACAGAGTGGGAGAAACTGTGCCCTGGGAGGTGCTGTCACCCCAAAYGAGGTGGGAGTTAGGGGAAGTAATTATCTGCATGTAAGTTCTTATGCTGCTATAGAAAAAAAAAAAAAAAATCTTCTTTGATCTATCTGCAAAAAAATGAAGATGTGAGCAGAGAGGAGATCTTTTGTACCGGTGAGATCACTACCAGACATCACATCCAAGTCTTGTATGGAAATTTTTTAAAAAGATTTTCAAAACCTAAAAAAGGAGAAGTGATACAAGAATTGTTTGATTCTGTAAAATCTGCCTTGTAGAATGAGCTTGAAGAAATGCAGTCTGTCATTAAAGACAAAACTAAAAAGTGACATGATTGCTGTTAGGAATTCCTGCCTGAAGAGAGCAAGACGGATTTCTAATCTGCCAGGCAAAGATACGGGTCTAGGTGCTGGAAGATAAAGTAACAAAGGTCAAACTAGAAGAAAGATGCTCATTTTTAAAGACATGGGTGGGTGGTAAACCGCTGAAAGACATTATGAAAAGACACTGAATTCTTCGCTGTTCAGATTTTGTAAAGTGGGATATTGATTTCTAAACCAATCCTGTTAAACCATCAAATTTGGCCTCTATACCAGAATAATTGGATGTGTTACTGTCGCCTGGGTTTTATGGGAAGTTTTATTTCATGATCAATATGACTTTTACAATTTAATTCTGAACAAATTAATTGGTGCTAATGGCTGGAATCCTGATGTTACGGTAGTATGCAAAGAATATTAAAAATAATCAATTTGCAGATTTTTTAACATCTTCATCTAATGCTGTAATAATTACTATGGAATCCACATATTGTTGAGGAACAGTTGGCAAATTAAAGAAATGTGAAAATAGCTCTCTTTTTATATATATGGAAATGTAATAAATTAATTTTAAAACTAGTTACAGTGCAATTCTAAAGAACCTCTGTAGATTACATTTATATTGCATTTATTTATTGTGTTTCATTTATAATGACTGCAATTATAAATGTAAATATCTCCAAAATCAGTTGTCAAAAAAAAAAGCAACTAGAAAGCTCAAAGGAAGTGGCAAGCAGCCATTTCCCATGGAAGGCTGCACTTTCGTGGTCAAGTCAGGGGAACAGAAGTGTCGGTTCTCTAAGAGGTACCCTCCTACCCCCATCCCATCCCATCCAGCCCTTTCAGCCCTTTCACCTGTGCCAGTGCCGGTGTTCATGTGGCTGCATGGGCCTGCACGGGGAGAAGGAAAGTTGTTCTCAGCTTTGGTTCATTTCCTGCTTTGGTTCACTGTCCACTTCCACAACTGACAGCACTGGCAAGCCAGGGTCAGCAGGGAAAAAAACAACTGACGGAGAGCTGTCGATACAAAAAGTGGTCATGGGGCTATGGGCTGAAAAGTTAGTTGCCCTAGTTATTTTTCCTTTTATGTTTGATAAGGTCCCTTCAATTCTTCAGCTGGGTAAGTCAGTGTAAATGAATACTAGTGAAATAAAATTCCCTTTCAGCATCAGACTTTTAGGCAAATCGTGTTTATCAGAAGGGTCCAAGAACAGGGTTTGCATCCTGAAAGGGATGTTCTTGTTTTTACTTCCCATTGTACATAGCACTTGTTCTCCTCAGAATCCAAAATGAGGATTGAAATGAGCATTTGCCACTCCTTTACGATACAGAGATCATTAGCATCAGAAGGACAGGTTGCTAGGATCTCGTGCTCTACTTCAGTGAGCAAATGCACATCAAATGTATATACATACAAAAGCCATCTTTTTTATATCTTGGTCTCTTGGCTCCCTTCACTTTCTTTCTGTGCAGAATGGGAGATGTTTCCAACTTACCACTCTCCCCAGCCTCCTTCCCACAGGAAGGAGCTAATGAGATGTGATTTCTGTGAAAAACATGACTGTAAATGCTTGGGTTAAGCTAGCATGAATTGGGTAAACGTAGTTATGCCAGCACACATTCACTTTCAGTGCAGAAGGTCTTGGTGGGAGGGGGTTGGCTGAAAATAAGCTATACTGACACAGGTGTAATTTTGCAGATGCCAGTGCATCTGCATTAGGAGTATCCTGTTGATATACCCATGTTGACAAAGTCCCTGGTGTGAACCTGACTTTGTCCGCCATTCCCATAGTTTTTTGCCAGTGTTGAGGGGCAGGTAAGTGGAAGAGTTATGTTGCATCACCTCTTTCACAGTTCTGTTACAGTGATGACAGAATGTAAGATAGAAATGCCCTGTAAGACAGCCATATGGGTGATATAATCCCATCCCTATGCTACCTCTTCCTGACGAAAAGTATCTCTTGCTCTTCCACTCCTTCTCTTTGTTGTGGGTCTGAACCTGGACATTGTGGCGGTCAAGGCTGCTGCAAGACTGTTGCTCCGAAAGGGACAAACTGGTTCAAAAGTTGTATTTGTTCGGCTAAGTGTCTTTGTGGTTCCTAGAGACTTCCAACCTGGACTGATGCTTTCCTTTCTGCATGACAGATGTTGACTCCAAGACCTTTCCTTCAGCTCTTTTCCCGTAGTTCATGTGGTGATGCTTTAAGGGTCACCAAGGACAGAGGCGGATCAGCCCACCTCTCAAATCCTGTGTCCAAATTACTTTCGAGGAGTGTGTAGGAAGCTGCTCTAGCTGCCTTTCAGTTACTAGGTACTCAGCTGAGGGTGAGAGTTTGAGCCCACCTTCTCCCTTCCAGTGCTGGGAGGCAGCAGGCACCACCTGAGCGGTGAAGGATGTTGGCAGTTGCCACCTCCCCAGACCAGGAGGAAGAAGCTGTAGTTGGACAGTTAGCCTCCAGACTGGATTGAGATAAGGCAGCTGACTCCAGGACTGGCTGGCGTTCTCCTCTGGGATCTCATCTATTGCTCCATAAGCAGAGATATTGCTGCTCAGCTGCCACCCAATTAGCTTATGTTTAAATCTGAATCTGGATGCAAGAACAACAGCAGTCGGCTGTAGCCCTGAGCTGTTGGTAGGCTTCACATACAATGTGATGAGGAGGCAGAACCCCCTCATCTTCACCTCACTGCTTGAGAAGCTCTCTAAGATCTAGTTGCCTCTTTGTTCCCCTTTGCCTATCCCATCTCTTCCCCACATGACAAAACTCTTCTTACTCCACCCCCGTTGCCAGCGTTTCCCCCACTCCACATATTCACCTGCCCTCATGGTTTACCTCCGTTGCCATTCGTGGTATCTCATCCCTCGCATCCTTATTGCGTCGCTGGGTACCTGCACTACCTCCTGCCTTTGCCGTTCCCAAGAATATGCGAGGCTTGCCTCCTGCACCAGTTCCCTATGCACTGCATCCCTCATGTTGCACCATACAGTCCCTGTAGCACTTTGATCAGCCTCTTGCCTTCCCTCGCTCTGATTTCCTTGGAGGAAACAGTGAAAAATGCACATTTTGGCACTTGGAGCAGTCTCAGCTCTACATGGAGTCTGTGTGAGGAATAGTGATCATGGTTTTTAGACACAGTTTGGTTTCAAAGATGATAATGGAAGATACCCTCCATTTTCAGGACAGTTTCATGAGTTTCAAATCCTGGAATCCTTAGGACTTAGCAAACTCCCCAAAATTATTGTGTACGTGAGCAGCTAAATTTAGAGAGCTGGCAATGCTCTTTCCCTTAAGACGCAGCTACCATCTGTGATTGCAAACCATGTAAATAGCTGGTTAAACATCATTTCTATTGTTGTGAGCTTGTCTCTAAGTTCCATTTAAATTGGTGCCTGGTCTCTGTGAGTGAGAAAATGTCTCAACTCAGGTTGCAAATGGTACAAGCTCTTCCAACAGGATGTTTTCTGGGCCGGCAAAAGTGGCTGTCCCCATTCTCCAGCCTGGGAGTTGGGGAGGGGATCCAAATAAAAATAGAAATAAATAGGGTATTTCAAACAGCCAGGACAGGGCAATGTTAAGTGCAACAGAGGTGACACTTTATTCATTAATTCTAAACTTTAACTCACTGGTGTTTCCTCTCGTTGCCTGTCTTATCTGGAGGTGTCACAGAGTGGTGGATTTTTTCCTTGAGGACTGGTGTTCTTCACTTTGGCACATAGAATGACAGTTCTTCCCTTATCTGGCCTGTGCCACTGGCATTAGGCCATCAAAGTCTCTTGTTGTTTTAGACAAGCTCCGTGTTTCTTCTGCGATCCCCTTTGGCAGCTAGCTCTCCCCAGCTGCTTCTGCAGCAGTCAAACCCGGGTGTTATATGAGAAGGCAGCATGCCTTTAAGAACCATTCAACAATCTTTTTTCCTTTTTGAGGTGAAAAAAATCAACTTTTGATATATTTTTTGCATGTAGGGCTTCTGGAAAGAGGCCTATTGTTTCAAACTGATCAGCGATAATAAGCAAAGGTGTCCTCAGCAGCTTCCCTAGCCTGCTCACGAGTCACTCACGAGAGTGACTCTTCAGTAGTTGGGCTGCGTTTCTTTTCCAAAGGTGACCCTAAAGCCAGTTAACATACACCTTCTTTTCTAACTCCTCTAGGCTGTGAGCACTTCGAGATGAGAAACAAAACAAATGTCGTTTAGGCCATGTCTCTGCTCCGTGCTTCAGACATTTCTTCCAAAGGGTTCACTTTGGAGTGTTTAACTACCTCGTTTGTCTTTTGTTTCAGTAGCATCGCCAGGCTTTGGTACCATTTTTATCACTGGCTACACTGCCCCAAAGTGTACAGCCTCTTCTGAGAGACTTGACAATTTGTTTTGTAGTAGAAGCCTTCTGCAGTCAGATGGGAAACGAGGGCAGACACCTCAATTTAGCCTTTCCAGAGTTTATTCAGAAACGATACTAATAGTCACAGTACTCGTACCTTCCTATGGCCTTTTAACCCAAAAGATCGCCAAGTGCTTTATTTTTCCTGAGTCACTTCCCTGCTGTTTGACATGTGGGACCGTTGGAAGAAGTCAGCAGCAAATAAAGCCTTTTCAGAACATGTCAGGATGAAGCTAGACGTGAGAGTTTGATTGCACAGAGAGAATTTTAGGAGGCAGAGTATTACTTCATGATCTGGAAATTGTCAGGACAGTGGGTGGGACCTATATACCAAATATAACAAATATCATTGAGGCATTTGACTGCAAATCACCAGGAACTTCACTTGCTCTCTCATGTAAAAATGCACTATTTGAATCTGGTGCTGTGATCCTATGTAAATAAATTAAGGCAAGAAAATATAACCATTGCTAGTTTAGTCCTGTATTGTAAAATAGCTCAACAATAGGATGCACTGTGAGACTGAAGACCAGGAAGCATGGAAAGATGTGTTTGGTCCTTTTCCTGTTTAATAATGTCCTTCCCTCTCACACCTCCATCAGTTAATCTTCCATGATGTGTATATGTGGAACTTTTAAGTGCTTGGCAGCGGCACAAGATTATTCTTGAAAATATAAGGAGATTTTCTACTGCTCATCTGGAGGGATTGGTGACAGATACCCACCGTGTTTGTCTAGTGGGTCTAGCATCTCTTCCTTAGGCTAAGTGGAGTCTGTGTGGTATCCAGTCACATTCGTATTACAGCCACATAATACTGCATCAATGACCTAATTTATTTTTATTGTAAACTGCTGGGTTAGATGAATGACACATTTTATTAATGGTTGTCAGTGGAGATTTATTCTCAGAACTTTACCTGGAGCTGAGACCATTTTGTGACTTTCACATTGAATAAGAAAGGGCTCTTTTATCCCAGTCTATTCAAGACAAAGCTTTTATTTTTATTTTTTCTTTTCTGTTTTTCCTTTGGTGACAAATAGGAAGGAACTGTTTGGAGATAGCTATTGTATATTTGTCTAGCTTTGCTTGGCAGTAACAGATGGGCTTCAAGAGGCTAGCTGAAGAAAATAAAATTGCATTTCCTACCAGACAACGTCTGAAGCCTTGAAAATCATGGATGATTTGCAAACCCCTGAACTCCTGTTAGTGTTTATAGTGAATAAATTGCCCCAGATACTTCTCAGCTGGAGAATATGGGGTGCTTTTCTTCTTGACCTGCCTCCCCTGTAGTTGCCAGCCCTCCCCAGAATGACTGGAGGGGATGACAGTTTCTGGAGAGGCTGACCAAAGTAAGCCAGATGTGCTTCTTGATTTCACTCTTGTCCCCAGGGTGGTGTTGGGATGCTTTTTGCTGGAGCTTCCATTTCTGATTGTATGTATGTTTATATGTGTTCATGACTCACACATGGAGTGTGAATGGCCACGCACGGTCATGCCTTACAGAAGTGTTTCTGTGCCGGTAATGGGCGACTTTTGCACACATCCAAGTGCTCAAAAGGCTGTTGCAAGGAACAAATCTCAGTTACAGAAAGTATCCGCGTGGTGTCTGGTTCAGATGGCACACCTTTGCACGTTGCAGATCTGATTTCGGCAACCTGGCCCAGCCCAGTTTTCTTAATTCAGTGTCTTGTAGCATACATATCCCTCCATTCGCCATCAGCGGGTGGCAGAGTATTCTGGCGATAGGAATGGTGCTGCCACCTGGGACATAATTTATTAGTATGCAAACACCTATTTTGGGTACTGTTAAAACATTAAATAAAATGTGTAAAGGCTGATCATTGCGGTACTACCTTCCTTTTTATTGCATTTTTATACCATGTGTTTTGTGTTTGGGTCACTACAACACACAGACCTGCATTTGCAGTTCTATGGGAGAGCGCAAAGATTAATTTCTGGGAAATGTTTCTAAGTATTATTTGATGTATTGCAACTCCTTTGTATTATACCTGCCATTGAAAAAATGATGTTACAATGAACGTACATTTTAAACAAGCTGCTAACCATGTAACCTGGGGATTGGAAGCAATCCCCGTTTTACATTCACTTGCATGTCTTTTAGCGTTTGAAAAGAAAACTGCTTTATGTTTGGAGGTTTTATTTTTTCATATGCAAAATGTTTCAAGTTGGTTACCTCATCTAGTGCACTTGCCTCATAAGAATCCCCAGGGCTTCCTCCAACAACTCCAACAAGTTTCTCAGTTTAATTATGAGTGCAATTAATTGATCTGGCAACATGAAACACAGCAATGGCAAATTTCCTCTGAACAAGTCAGGTAAGGAGGATTTCCAAGGGACTCTTGCCCCTTCAGCTTGGTCCTTCCTAAAAAAAAGCCAGATCAGGTTCTTATTCAGCACTGCTGACTTCTGGTTATTTTTATGACTAAGCAAGATATTTAGCTTTCAGAATCTCTTCCTTCTTCTTTCTTGCTGCTATTAAGTTGCCTTTACAATTAGGGACTAGAACAATTTTTGGATTATCATTTCCTTCCACTTTGCTCGCCATTTCCTGAGTCTCTTATGAGTGATAAAAATGAGGTGGTCCCCCGGTCTGCTCAGACAGGGAGCTCTGCGTTGACTTTTGCTGGAGACACTGGTGGGTGCAGAGGGGGGAAGCTAAGTGGCAGGTGTACCACCTTTACAGAGCTATTGCTTCCGTCCAGGATGCTAGGAGAACTGGCACAAACCTAACAACATGCGAAAGCACAAATAGGGAGGAGCAGAGCACTTATCCAGCATAGGACTGAACTGTCCTATTCAACTTGGTAAAAAGAAACGAAGAGAAAGGCTGTGGAGCATTTGATGGTAAGATGCTAGAAAGAAGAACATCTCTCTGACATTTATGGTGCTGATTCTTGGAACGTGGAGATCCTGCAAGCAAGCATGGCAGCTCTGAGACCCCTGCTACTTTTACCTCATCTGATGCTGGTTTGAAGAAAGAACTGCTTCAGAAGCAGAGATTCTAGGTTTTTTTCTGCTCACTGTTGTCAGTCTTGCCAGATCTCCCAGTCCCAAACAAGCTTAGTCTATGTTGGCAGAGGATAATGTCACTTCCAGGATATGCTAAGGTCCTGATAGTATCCAAATCAAAGCTGTTACAGGGAAGACCAGACTACGGCTCTTGCTGCCTGTGTGCCATCTGCATCTCTCAGGACTAAGGCCTCTTCCCATTCCCAATGGAACAATTAACGTCATGTTGGGAACTTGATTTCTGCTTCTCGGACTTTCCAGCTCCCATGAAGAATCTCAGGGACCAGCATATCCTCCCTTCGCATTACCTTGTGTCACCTGTTAGACTTCTGTTGCTGCTAAGCAGGAGAGAGTCCAAACCATATTTAACCAACTGCTATTCAAGTAGGAGGTAAATGTGCGTTTCTGTAGTCATTTCTACTGAGAGAAGACAAAAGTTGTAGGTACCTGTTGTGCTTCCTGGTTTGCTTGAGAAACTTCATCTGCTGGGACTTGAGTTTCCTTGAAGCAGCGGATCTCAGGAAAGTCCCCTTCAAGCAGGTCTCCGGCATTAGGAGGCACAGCAGAAGGGCTTCCTCAAGTTGCCAGAAGTCCTCATCGATTGCTGGGGAAAGAAGGTTTGAAGAAGCTGTGGAAGTTCATCTCAGGGGAGGGCAGCGGGGAGACGGAGGGGAAGCAGCCTGCTGTAGCTTTAAAGGCGGTACTGAGTAGGGATCCATTTGGAAGGACGTAGTTGACTAAAGGGATCCAAAGCTTGTTTTCCTTGAGTCTTTTTATTCTTCCTGTATCTAATCCCTTTAGAGCCTAAGGTCAACCCCTTTTTGTACTGCAATAACACTGTAATATATGCTTGCACTAATTCTTCTGGCACACCGAGCATGCAAGACCAATTTAAAGCTTTTTTCAGAAGAAAAACAGTGTATTATTGTGTATATAGAAATACTGAGAGAGAATTTRAATTCTGTCTCCTGTATAAAAGCATGCATTGATTACTTGTATGTAGACCATGCTGTAAATGCTGCAGAGTACTGTAAAATCCTACACTTGAAACCACAATGAACAGGCAATGTCATCAAAAACAAACAAAACAGAAGCTGTGCAATGGATTTTGTGCCTTTTTTAAATCCATGTATGTTAATCCAGACAATCGGGGGGGGGAAAAAAAGCTTGTATACTACCAAAACCTTATTAAAGAATCAAAGGCAGCACCTTGGTGATGGCTGGGTTTTTTGTTTGCTTTCTTGCTTTGTTTTTCTACTCCCTTTGCTTTCCAGCTCTGGGAAGGTGTCCTCTCCTCATCCTTGGGTACATGGGAGCACTAGGCAGGGAGATGAAGGAGCTCTGGTAGAACAGGGAGAGTTTAATTATCTTTTACTAATGGTATCACTGAAAACCTGCAGTTAAGACAGATCTGGGAATGGAAACAAAGTTCTGTGACTTGTTGGAGATGTGTTTCATGGACTTTGGGAAGACCACGCTGTGAGTTCAATTTATGTAAATTTAGGCTATCACCAGTTTCACTGACTTGAACCCAGTCATATCACAGCAGCAGGTTACAGCTAGCCCCAACTTACCTAAGTTTTTAGAGCTCTGCCTTGATGGTTACCAGCATCCAAACTGGCTAAACTTAAGCTAGTACAATTCAACACCTACGACCACAGCAGAAACAGTTTATCACATTTCTCTTGGTTTCTTACAGTGGGCGTCTTCCCCTGGCTGGCAGCGTGGTGTGCGTAGGGTGGGTGGATGGCTGTCTCCCATCAGACATTTGACAAGGTGTTTTAAGAACATCTTCCAGCCCCTCCACCCCCCAAAACCCCAGGGAGATGGATGCAAAATTGTGGCTGTCCTGCAAGTAAGGTACTCCTGCCTGGGCTGCTCAGCGGATCCGACTGTGCTTGCCTTTCGTCGTGACTCCTATTTGAAAGCAGTCTCTGCTGTAGAGTGGCATGTGGTTCAACCCCAATTGCTGTTGGCCTGTCTGGGATCAGGCTGGTTGAGGAAACACGGCGATAGACCTTGTCTGCTTTGGTGTGAAGTTCACAGGTACTAATTCAGTGTTTTTCTGAAAGTGGCTGGAGAGGGAGGCTGCAGGCAGTAGGTGCGTGCAAAGGCTCTGGTACCTGTGGAAAGGGTGGTGGAAACTTTCCCCCTTGCAGGAGAAGCACAAGACCCCAACTCCTGAAAGGCAGAGAGCAGTTTGTGCAGGCAGGTGACAGTCTGGGAGGAAGAGCGAGGGTTAGGCTGTGGTCTTTGATTTACAGGGTTGTACAGTGTGTGAGTCCCTTTTTTCTCCTGGGAATTGTATGGAGCGTCAGGATTCTTCTGAGTCTGCCTCTAGCAGGGTCCAGAGCCCATCTGCTCCATGATTAACGCCTCAGAGCGTGCTTTGGTTTGCCTCTGTAAGGCTGTTGGTACGTGGCAGATGTGTGCGTGTGCCAAACACTGCAACAGGATGCACCGATGCCGTAGTGGTGACCACGGTCTGAGACATGGTTTAGAGCATGGTCTGAAACAGAACGGTAGATAGAAGAGATGTGGCATTTCCTGGTTTTATGTTAGGCAAATACTGTGGTTTTTTTCCTGTACCTGGTGGGTTTTTGGTTGGGTTTTTTTTCCATAAATTATTGCATTTAAAATGTTTAAAACCAAGAGATGGGAGAGAAAAAAAAAATCCCAAATTCTACAGTCTCAGGGAAAATTGATTAGGCTCACGCAGGAAACTGTTCCCTTTCCCCCACGTCGGTACAGAGCTGCTCGGGAGAGCAGGCTTTTCTGGTGGACCCTGGGCCCGTTCTGTGCCGTGCCACAGACTGCTCTGCTGCGGGGGCATAGGCACAGGCAAGCTATAGGGTCTCTTCTCTATGCCCTCATGAGCTGTGAGAAAGCCGTACAGGCAGAGCAGGTACTGTCATTACTCTTCATCGCTATAGGGACCTGGGCAGAGTGTGTGTGACTTGGCATGGGGCAGGATGTAAATGAGCACGTTAACGAGCTGGATGCCCGTACTGCTCCTGAACCCACCAACGTGAGTCCGCTCCGTGCTGCTGTCTGAGAAGAACACGTATGGCTACGTTCCTGGTTACAAGGGGACCTTGGAACTTCTGATGCATGGTTGTAAACTTGCTGTAGCAAAGCGGAGACTGCATCTTCRCTGGTTTTTGCAGTATTTGCAGCATCACTGGGATGTAGGAACTCTACTGCTGCTCATATTGGGTGATATGTCTCCTCTGAGGATGTCCCAGTGCCGATGATCCTGCTGATTTGAAACCCCACCAGTTTACAGTAAAGACAAACCCCCAGACTCCATTTAGCTGTTCATAAGCACAGGGGCAGAGATGGACTTGAAGGGGCTGGTTTCTGCCTCTGCCAAATATGAGCAGGTAGATCTTTTTCTCTCCTGACTCTCCTTCCTCTCTGTATTCTAACTCTGGCCTCTGTGCTAAGCAGGGATATTTATTGCCTTCCAAATACATATTGTTACCCAAAGTAGTTGCTAGCCAAATTGAATTTAAATGCAGTCAGGTTTTATGGAGAGACAGAGTGTTAAAGAGGTGAAATGCGCAGACTTTGTGGGGAACACACACACAGACACATATACTGTGATACACATTCCTGGACAATTGTCTGACAAGTCAAAAGAGAGTCAGGAGTGAAGATCTGAGCCCAAGCAGGTGGGAAAAAACCGTTCACTGTCCAAGGACAGGCAATGTGTCTTCGGAGAAAGTGAGGAACATAGCAGAGATCAGAGCTTGCTGGAGGTAAAGGAAGTCCTTTTGACTCAGATTCAGCCAGCTCCAGTGTAGCTCTGCTCACTCACAGTCTTGGTCGCTTTTTAAAATGGGATTGCTGCCTCAGCTCACGGCATAGTTCCTGCTCCTAGTGGAGTGAGCCTACCAGAGGGCCGCCGAGATGATTAGGAACTAGAAACGTATGACATGAGAGGCTGAGAGTTTGTTCCGCCTTAAAAAGAGAAGGATTGGGGTGGGATCTTATTTCTTCCTTGAACTACCAGATGAAAGGATGATGCACCTCTTTTCAGAGGTGCACAGTGAAAGGATGAGATGTGATGGACACAAGTTGCATGAAAGGAAAATTAGATATAGGAATTACATATAAAGAGAAACCTTTTCACCATGAAGAGCCTCAAACACTAGGACAGGGTCCCAAAGAGGTTGTGGGATCTCCATCCTTGGAGATACTCAAAGCTCATCTGGACAGGGCCCAGAGCAGTCAGCTCTAAGTGGTTCCTGCTTTGAGGGGTGATTAGAGCACAGACCTCCAGAGATTCCTTACAGCTTTGTTATTCTACGATTTTAAGATACAGGCTAAGCCTCTCCACTCCTGATCTTCTGGCATCTTCCCAGCATCTTCCCACAGTTCCTCCCCATTTTCAGCAGAGCAGAAAAGTTCTTCTCCAGCCTTTGGGGAATAGTCCTAGAGCAGCTGAGTGTGCTGTAGTACAAAAGACACATGATGACTGTCAAGAGAGAACACAAGCTTCTCTGGTGAGGGGTTCAAACTGGGAACGCCTTGTTCAGCACGGTGTCCGCTTGCAGCTAGCTGCTGATCACATTAACTCAACAGTGAAGACAGTCTCAGACTTTGATGCTCTAGGACAGTCTTCCTTGTTAACAGCTTCAGGTGATGATAGTAATGGTAATGAAGGTAAGAAAATGTGTTAAATTAATATTTGACCCAAGAGACATTTCAACAAAGTTTCGTTTAGTTGGGTTTGTAGGTAACTTCTGTCCTCCATATTTTTTGGCATATTTAAGCTCTTTGGATTTTATCATGGTACATTTACAGTGGCAAAACAACCACAGTCTCAGGCTGCTTTAAGGAATGCATTCTGGCAGTTTTGTGGTACTGCATGCAACAAGTTAAGCAGTCCATGTCTCCCAAAGGTAGGTAGAAGCCAAGCAGTCACTGTTGCGCTTAGGGTGCAGTGTCCATGCAGGGAAATAGAAAATACATGGGGAAAATGAAATGACAGAGAGAAAGGCAGTCCATTTGCTAAATACCACAAGGAATTTGTACAGCCAAAGGTGGAAGTACACGGAGGTTATAAAGGTATCTACAGCATGACTCAGTGACAGCAAAGGCAGACCAGAGCAGAAGAAGGAAAGAACCATTATTTTTATTACAGAAACATCATGCTGTCTAGCTCTGTGTCATACCTTATTGCTTAGGGCAATCTCATCTCAGAAAAACTTCTGATGTCTTGCAAGRGAAAGAGCTGTTGACGAAAGGGGTTGCTGGAGGCAGGGCTGCTGGTGGGACAGACTGCAGGGCACGGAAACCGGCCTATATAGGATGTGCACTGCAGGACTGGATTCAGTTCTTCTTGACCAGAAAGCAGATGAGATGACACAAGCTCCTAAGAGCTGAGAGGAGATTTGAAGGTTTACATATGCAAAGAGAAACCAGCAATCCTCCAACTGTACCATCAACCACAGCATCTAGAAGATGGGGTGAAGTAGAGCAGCAGGTGAACTGTTGTTGAGGATGGGGTACTCTTTCCAGTGGGAAGCTCAGCACAAGGTAAGGTGTTGGTCAGGGCTTCTTCATCAGGTCCCAGTCCCACCGGGGAAGCGTGTCTGTTTGATCAGGACTCCAGGGGTAGCACTGCGGGTGTATTTCTTGGGAAAACCAAATCCAGCCAACAGGCAGAATCCAGTCTTAGGCTGCTGAATGGACTAATTTCCAAGAAATGCCTGAGGGAGGAAGCCACGTGGGTAATTTCCTGTGCAAAGGGTGGTAAGTCCCTCTTACCAGTCCAAGTTCCGCATCTGTCATCCTGATACAAAAGGTAGAGTGGGCCAGTGAAAGCCCAAATCAGGCTAATAACAGGGCCATCTTCAGGGCCAGGCTTCAGCTTTAATGGAAGAAAAGAAGCAGCTCTGGACTCCAGAGGCATTGCCAAAACCAGCCTATGTTTTAATTTATAAGATATAAAAAGAAATATTAAATGGATAACAACTTATCACCATGCATAACAGCTTGATGCTGCCCACCAATCTATTTGAAATGTCCCTGTTATACATGAGCATAAAGATTTTTCAGGCATACTAATAGGGCAATTGCTCTGCACATAATAACATGCAGATTTTCAGCACAATTTAAAATTATGTCATTGGACTGAAAAGCTATTGAGGGCTTTTTTCCCCCCCTTTAGAGACAAAAAGATCTGTTCCCATAGCCAGGTGAAGGTGCTAGCTGTTGGCAGCTCTGTAGCCCACATAGTTAAATGGGTGCTTGTTTAGTCATGTAGCCTAAATATCCTCTGACGCAGTCAAATGCCGCTTGAAAACGCGGATGTTTGGAGCCCTTCTGTTCATGATTAGGACTTTTCAAGGGTAACATGTGATGCATTATCGACTGGTTGAGTTTATGGAAAGACTTTCGTTTTCCAGGCCTCTTAATAGAAGGGTGACCTAAATGTTTTTTTTAAAATCCATTTTGCGGAGTGGTGCTGCTGTGGTTTTCATTTACAACCAATTGTTAATTAAGCCAAACTTCGATGGGCATTTCCTATTTATTTTGCCCTTTTTTGCTTGTTTGGTCAAGTGTGTGCACGTGTGTGTGAGCTGCTGCTTTTCTGTTAGTATTATTTGCAATCATTTCACAGCCTACTCGTGGCACCTTACGGGCAGTCTCTCCACCACAGACTGGTGCTCGAGAAACACTGCCTCCAACAACTGTCCTGTCCTGCCGTTGCTTTTAGTGGTTGGACATCCCAGAGGCTAATAATGATACTTTATATGTCAGTTTTCATGACTTAGTTGCTGATCATTTTAGTGAAAGCAGAAGCCTGTAGAAGACAGAATTAGGGGTTGCTGGAGGGACCTGGGAGCAGAAGGGAGGGACGAATAGCACAGCCGGGGAACACGGGAGCGCTACAAGGGTTATCGCCCCAGGGACAATGGTGGATGGTACTGGAAAGTGATCAGGAAATTTATCTACCCCAGAGGGGCCCCTTGAGTTCACTGTGGCCTTGGGATAAAAGAGAGTTGCTGAATGGTTCCAGTAGGAAGGAGTGAATATGTAAATAAATAAATACTGAAATAAATATATAAATACTGAAGAAGATTGGGAAGCATGAAGAAATTGCTGAGGAACTGCTTGCAAACAGCTCTTTTAGGTCCAGGTTAAAGACTGCTAACAAAGGAACTCCTTTGGCACATTTTTTTGCCTTCATTGATAAGTATCTGTGAATCTCTCCTTTCTAAGATTTGTACAAATCGAATGATCACTGCTCAGACATGTATTTTGGAAGCGTGATGGACTAGATGCTTTCCACTGATGCTTCCCACTGCTGTTGATCCTGGTATCTTCTGTGTCAATGCTATCTATGCCTGAATACTAACCCTTTTCTTTTGTCACATCTGTCTTCTTGCAGGCATATATGCTGAAGTCATTTGAAATGAATGGTCTGCCCAAGGCGGTGCCTTTAAGTTTGCCTTATCAAGACTTCAGAAAAGATGTGTCAGACTACTGGGAAAAGCCTAAGTTATCCCAGCGGATAAAGAAAGTTGATTTCTCAAATGTTGTCTTGACTGCTCCTTGCAAACCTCTGGAACCTTATCTGGAAATGAATGGAAAAGAGGAGGAGGAAGAAGATGAGGAAGAAGACGAAGAGGAGGAAGATGAGGAGGAGGAGGCGGAGGAGGAAGGGGATGAGATTGACATGCACAGTGGTTCCAGCAGCGACCTGAGTCAAAAAAGCACAGAGCACAGCCAGGAGTGTGCACCATCCACGCTCCTGGCTGATGACCAGAAGGGATCCAAGGGTCGAGCATCCACTGCTGACGGGGACCTGGAGCTGGAGGAAGGCTCAAAAACGCTAGTGCTGTTTTCACCAGGTGATCTGAAAAAGTCTCCAGTGACCACAGACTTGGCTCCAGAAGTTGATCTGGGCACTCTTGCTGCACTGACACCTCAGAGTGAGCGGCCACAGCCTATGGGTAGCCAACTGGATGTATCCGAGCCAGGGACCCTGTCCTCAGTCCTTAAATCTGAACCAAAGCCTCCCGTGGCAGTGGCTACAGCTTCCTCCCCCTTTACCAAAGTTGAGCGCACGTTTGTTCATATTGCTGAAAAGACCCACTTAAATGTCATGTCTTCCAGCGGCCAGCTGATGAGGCATGAGGAATACTGCCCTCCGGGCCAGTTTGAGGAGGTCATTATCGAAGAAGAGCTGGAGGACAACCTGATGCTGGTAGAGAATGGAAGCATACATTCGGGGCTAGAAGGGGCAGAGACGGAGAGCTGCGCACTTTCGGCTAATCACATTGAAATCACCTCAGAGACAGTGGGGGAGCAGCTGGCCCTTCCCAATGGCATAGCAAAGCCTCCTGAGGACAAGCCAGAGCTCTCCAACAAAGTGGCGCTCTCGCTAGATTTGGAAGARCCTGGCCAGATGGCTACAAGGGAGCCTGACCTTAAAAAGTCAACATCGGTGGCAGAACACCTTAAGCGAGCAGAGACCCTCCTCGACACACCACAGCAGGGCCCCAGGAGACCTCTGGGTTCCAGGTATAGAAGTCGGATACCCATTTTGTTCTCTGAGGAGGACACTGGCTCAGACCTTTCAACTTCACTCTCGGCCAAAGAGAGGCTTTATAAGAGGGCAAAGCAGCCTGACTTGGCTCGCCTAGTGATGGAGAAGAGGCAAAACCGCCTCCTTCGGCTGGCCTCAGGGGCCTCCTCCTCAGCGTCCTCCAGCGATGAGAGGCGGCGGGCCTCAGAAACCCTGTCGGCCACCGGTTCTGAGGAGGACACCCACGACTCTGATGACTCCATCCCAAGGAAGGCAGGGAAGGACAAGGCTGCCCTCCTGGGGAAAGAAGAGAGACCCATAAGCACAAAGAGCAGAATTCCTCGGCCCATCACGCCAGTGAAAACACCGCTAGAGGCAGCGAAGTCTGAGAGCTCCGTCGCGATGGCAGTGCTATGTAGCTCCCCGCAGGATGCGGCTGTTGCCTACAGGTAAGACCAAAACAGTGAGCAATGCAAAATGTTGGACTTGTTAAGGAGGTCCAGCCCAGGAGCAGAGCTGCTGCTGTGGCTCTGCCACAGGTCCAGCAAATTCTGCTCTTTCAGAGACGTGGGGTGAAAGGAAGGGATCCCTGTGGGTTGGTTTGTCTTCCAGCACAGTTACCTGCAGAGGCCAACTGGTGCAATCCAGCTCATGCCCACATTCCCACATTGTATCTCCTGCCTTGAAAGAGGTTGCTGCATCCGTGCTGCATGTTAAGAAGAGATTCAGATATGTGCTATCAGCCAAACCATGCCTGCGCGTTGTCCCAGAGGGTGCTGGAGGATCAGGGCAAACATTTACTAGTTAACAGCATCGAGAGTTACAGGATGATGTTCAAACCAGTGCCCCATCTTGTTCACAGCATAGCTCCTGTCATCCTGGTGCTGGAGACTCCTTGTARTTGCCCAGCAACATTCGTCAAACCTGCCAGGAGCCCCGAGCCCCTTGCAGAAATTCCCCTTCATCCTCCCTCTTCTCTTCCCCTGCAGGCTTCAGGCACAGAGACCAGCTGGAAGTGTCCCAAACGAGTGCCGAACAACGCAGATACAAAGTCGGCTTCCTCCTTCGCCAAGCTCCACTTTTCCTCCACGGAGTAGCTCACGGAGGTCCAGTTGTGCATCCCCTCGGAGCCCTCTCCTTCCTTCAAGAAACCCCAATGCTTCCCCCAGAAGCCAGCTGCCGCCTCGGAGGGAAAGTCCTTCTCCCTGCCGACAGCATAAGCCAGGGACTGCTCTTCAGCGAGTTCCTCCTTCCCCCCGACCTCAGCCCCCAGCTCAGGCCCTGGGGCCAACCGGAGATTCCCTGACCTCTCCTGGTGTGGCCAAAAAACGACAAAAAGGAAAAACCCAGACTCAGAGTCCAGCAACCAAAGGAAAGCAGGTGTCCCTGGAAAGTAAGGCAGCTGCCAGATAATGATCTTCTTCTGCCAGCCCAGCAGACTGGGTAACTTCTGCATATAGTATACACTTGAGATGCTGCAGCACAGCCTTCCATGCTGGACCCACGAGTGTATAGCAGTAGCTGTACTTCAATGCTTCACTCACTCTCACCCCACACCGTCGCGATCAGCTCCCACRGGCCTGAGAGCCTCTGAGCCACGGAGCCTTCTTCAAGGGAGACATCCAGCCCGCAGCTCACGCTTGCTAACGCACAGCACCAAGCAGCGACCCAGGCAGCCTGCCTAGTGCCTGACCCTCCTCYCTCCCCAGGCATTCCCCTCCCTCTGTTAGCAATACCAGTCGCCAACACCCACCCTGGCTTTGGAAAGAGGAGCAGGGGTGACGAGAGCAAGGCCTGCTGGAGAGGACGGCTCCTGTCCTGCAGGCAGCTCCCTCTCTMCTTGCTGGGAAAACACCAGCTTTGGCCGCCACCATCTACCTGAGTGTTGGCTCGCCTCCTGCCACCTGTGTTAGCAAGGGATTGTCACCAGCTTAGCCAAGAGGGATGGATGAGTCCTTGTGGGCTGAGATAAGAGCAAGGACAGGGTGGAGGGGGCTCTTCTCTCCTTTCCAGAGATGCCTCTGCAGGTGGGAATGGGAGACAGGCAGGTCTTGCTGGATGCTCCTACCTGCTCCAGTATGTCCCACCGAGGAGGCCGTCTGGCATTGCTGCTCAGCGGCACTGCTGCTGTTTCAGCAGATGCCTGTGTAGAAGATGGAAGTAGGGATGTATTGGCAGCTTGCCGGGAAATCAAGAGCGCTTGCTAATTGATGTAGAAGGGAGCACACTGCAGCCGCTTCTGTCTCAAATACCAAGCTGTGATCTGTGGAGACCACATCTCCCAACATGGGTGGTTCCCCTCGACCTGAGTGTGGTTGGTGCCACAGACCCRTAGTCCACCAAACACAGCTCCATCCTGAAGATTTGAATAGTCACTGGATGCCTTTAGCTTGGGTGCCCCTTGCACCTAAATTCCTTGTGCTTTATTGTCACGCTCTTGGTGTTTGTGAATTTTGGCACTGTGGTTGAAAGTTCCCCTACACAGCAGGGTGRGAAATTATTATCCTGTAGTATACTCAAAAGCTGCTGCTTTGCGAGGAGAGGTTTGCTGGCACGCAGTGGGTACCTTGTGCATTTCTATCCAAGAGTACAGTGGGTTGAGTTGCAGAGATCAGGTTTATGTCTTTCTCTTTCTTGCTGCTCAGCTCTTCCACACGTTGCTTGAGAACTAACAATGTGAACGTAAAAGCAAGAGCTGTGCTCTTAAAGTAATATTATCAGAGCAGAAGCTTAGCACTCAGCTAGAACTAAATCAACCAACTTTTTAGCCCCCAGACTAATTAGGAAGATTTTAAATTGAAAGCCAGGAGTCTAATACCTGTCTGAGCTTGATGAGATCTTGAAGTAGTTACAAAATTTTCCCCACATCTCACAGAGGGAAACACTCCAGACCCAAATATTTTGGGCTTCACACCATTGTCATGCCTAAAAGAGGCTTTGCATGAGGCAGAACAAAAATACGGCTGCTCTGTACGCCCATTCCCACAGCTGTAGCTAGCTGCAAATATTTACTATTTGCAGACAACAAAGCTTGATACAGGAATCTGGACAGTAATAACCTTGATWCATTTGAACATAGATACAAACAGTCACACTGATGACCATCCTGGAATCCTGAAGTTGTTCACATCAGCAGGAACTGTTCTGGAAGGGAGCATGAGAGCTGTGACGGGGTGGCTGGGAGAACAGGGTACTCCTTGGACAKCTGAACAGGGAAATGTCTAGAAATAGGTGACAGGAATTACCTCTTTATATGACAGTCTCAGTGTTGCCAATGCTAAGAATTTATTTCATCTAGCTCAAAGTGTTTGCTGTTTTCCACTGACGTTGTTCACCCTGGTAGAGTAAGAAGCACAGCTTCTAGTCTAAAAACATGCCCTCATCTTTGCAGAGAAGCATTGCAAACTCCAAGGTCAGGTTTGATGGACTGAGCTGATGTTGCCACCRAAAGCAGTGATCCCTCCAAGTTCCATCTGCCTGGTTGTGCTGTCCCACCCCCTTACACTGGGGCGGCTATTTGGTGAGGTGGCTGGAAATGCTGATCCAGCATGACACCAAGTGCTCTGGTCTGCTGGTTTGGTTTTCATCTRGTTCAGTTCATCAGTTTGGTTCGGCATTTGGTCACACAACAGAAGTGGGGGAAGGAGAGAACAGAGAGYGTGACCACTTCTTCTGGTGGCACTATAACTTCATGCGAGTTTGAAGTGTGGGTCAAACTAGAACCTAAATATGCCGTGCATGTTTAGAAACTAGAAAACAGAATAAACCCAAACACGGTTTCTTTCCAGAAATATACACCGTAATGGCACTCCTATTAATTTGTTGGGGGACTATTCATTTTAGAGTGCTTAGATGGTAAGACTTTGTCATGAAGCCTTTACCAGATGCTCCATCCAGGTCTTAGATGCACATGCCAAAAATGACATTGAAAGAGCTTGGAAAGAGGGCTACAGGACTGYTAACAGGGTTAGCAAACCTGCCTTATCATGGGAGGCCAATAAAGCACAATCAATGTATTTGTTCAAGRGAAAGTTTAAAGGAGAGTTTTCCATGGCCCAGCTATACCCATGTCAGGAAGGAAGCTCCAGGGCAGAGATCTTCCATCTGGCACATGAAAGCAGGGAAGACAGAGTAGCTGAGAATGGCAGATGAAGAAATCAGGCAGGCTTTTAGTTGTGAAGCGACTGTCCAGTGAAATCTTTTACAGGAATGTGGGGACTTTTTCTTATTAAAAGGTTTTATGAGAAACCTTGCTGTCTTCGAAGAGGTCTTCCTACCATGACCCAACCACAAGCAGCAGGCAGGATGTTGGTGACACCAAGGYATCATCTCTCTTTGGGGTGCAGTAGATTCCTGGTCCTGCCGGACACATACCAAAGCTGTCAGATGTTGGAGAGCCACCAGACAGGTCCCGCAGGTTTCAGAAAGCCAGTGAAAGRTTGCCAGCACAGAAAATAATGGCCGTTCCAGTGGTGTTTGACAGGGCTGGGCTGAGGGTGCAGCTGGGTCCACAGAGATCTGGGACTGGCATGAGTTGTCTCTCTTTATGGTTGTGCTACCAGCCTCCCTGCCCCAGCACAGCCCTGCTTCCCAGCTGTCCCTGGCACGGCGGGGAGCAGGAGAGTGCACCAACAGCATGGTGYTCCCCCGGTCATTTTGGATGAGAGTGGGCTGCGCCATCAGGTGCGATGGCAGTGAAAGCTGGCTGACTGCAGCAATGCTTTCTCCCCAGAGACCCTGCGCAGGAGCTGCCAGGCGCTGTCACTGAAAGGTTTCTAAGGGTCGTTCCTGCAAGGCCTGACTGTCCCCCTGTATCCCACAGGTTTGGGTCTCTGGACCTGCTCCCCTTCCCAGTGGCAGGTGATGCTGCGATCTTGGCTGGATGTTACATTGCCTCTTTCATGCCTTCACTGAAGTTATTTTTACAGGAGCTTCAGTGCTGGGCTCTTCCAGTCAAGTGGATGTCAAGGATTTGCTAACAAGAGGTGGTCCTCAGAGATGCATTTTGCTGGCAGAGCCGGTCACAGGGTGCTGCCTGGCCCAGGCATGCTCGTAAGCCCCCTGTTAGCAGCCCGCCTGCTGCAGGAGGTGATGTCTTGACCCCTCTTTCAGGTGTCAGAAGAGGGACTCAGAAAAGCCCCTGCCATGTGGGTGCTGCTCTGGATCTCCTCCCTGGCTCTGATTTTCAAGCTTCAGTTGCTCAGTGGTGAGTGTGACCCCAGGGTACTCCCATCACTGGGGTGCTCAGCACACCCTGGTTGCAGAAGTTCCCACTCCTCTTGTGTGTCTCTCTGGAGGGATTTTCTGGCAGGCAGATGGACCAGCAGTGATGGTCTCTGCTAGCGATACTGTGAAAACAGCCCTGCGAAAGGGTCAACAAGTCCTTTGGGTCGTCTCATCCTCTCTTCTTCCTCTAGCCTGCAGGAGGCTGGAAGGCTCCTGCCACAGTTGGAGCAAACATGGGAGATCATGTTTGGGGGCAGGAGGGGATGAGGCCTGTGATGTTAGGGAGAAGTTAGGTGGTTGAGGGATGCCAGACAATCCAGTCTGGCATCGCAGGACACAGTGGGCTGTCACATCCCGGAAAGGGAGGGGAAGCAAGACCGAGCTGTTCTCTTCCGTGAAACATGGTGTGCAAGCTCTGTCAAGCCTCAAGGAAGCACAGGRCTGCTCGAACACTGCTGGTGGTGTGTGGCTGTGTCTTTGCTTCACTGCAAAGAAGAGAAGATCGAAGAGAAGATGGAGCTGACCAGAGCAGAGGAAACGGCTAGGAAGAATAAAGAAAACTGTTTGGGGTCAGGGGAGGAGAAGCAGGCTGCCCAGCACTTTCCCACATTTGTGGGAATTTCTGGGAACAGCCTGACTCTATGTGGTTCCCYGTTAGTGTCTTTGCTGCAGGGTCTGTCCCGGCCAGCTGCAGATGGTTGTGCCCATGTGTGTTTTGAGAGGACTCCTGGGACGGGTTGCCACCGTGCCTGTGTCCGTCCATGCATGTGCATGGGTGGTAGGAACGGATAGGACTTGTTCAGGGGAGCATTGTGGGGTCCTGTGTGTGTTGGTTGGGACTGCCTGGTATCATGAGATAAAGCAAACACTCTGCTGAGTCTTTGCTTTGCTGGGGTCTGCAAAGGTCCCACCTGCTTTCTTATCTGCCAGCTGAGAAGATGGCACGCTGGCTGGTAAAAATGAGTCAGTGGCTGCTCTCTGGCCAGGAGATGTTTGCAAAGAAATAGGGATACGGGGGGGATGTGCCAAGTGGTGAATCTAAAGACAGTTCTCAGCACTAAGCCAGTGTGACGACAGGCTATATGAGCAGAGGAAGCAAAAGGACCGATGGCACCAGTYAGACTAATGCCGTGGAGGGGCTTGAACGCATGGATGGAGCTGCTTAACTGATTTGTCTGGTTGGCAGCACAAACACTTCTGCTTGTCTTGGTGCAAAAGGTGTTTCCATAGCAGACCTCTCTGWGTCAGTTGTGCTTGGAATCTGTGAGAGGCAGGAGACTTTGCTTGCCCTTTCTAAGTAAAGAATATTATAATATATATATTATTATAACAATATAATATAAGTAGTGCCCATTATATATAGTGGCTAAAGGTTGAAAAGGATCCTGTTACCTTCAAAGAAGTGCCCTGATGTTATGTGACTTCTGATGTGTGCAGGACTGACTGCTGTGCGCGGTGGATGTGGATGGAGGAACAAGGTACCACTCTAACAAAGCACATGTGAGCTGTGAGGCTCCACTYGCCCGAGCATGCACCAGGGGCAAACCACCCCAGCTTGGATGGTTGGCAGCCATCAGAGTTGTAATGACTGGTGGACTGCCACACATCTTTGTGTGGCATGGATCGGGGTCTGGAGAGTCCCTGCTCACATGGCTGCCCTTGGCTAACACAAGCATGGTTTGTTTGCTAGTGAAACGCTTCAATCAAAAGCAAGTTGTGTTGGGGCAAGAAAATCTTTGATGTTTCTCCTTTCCAACACAGAGGTATTTTCTCAGAGTAGATCCTCTGTAAGAAGATGGCTAAGTATCTATTGATAGCCTGACCAGCTCCAGTAGCAGCTCAATGGTCCCTTAGCACACTTCTTTCTTCTCTGTATAGTTTACTGACCCATGGCATGATCCCACCACTATTCCATGTGCACAGATACTGATGCCCACCTAAGGCYTTGCCTCACACATCAATCAACTGCCATTAAATTAACCTTGTGAACACAGTRAAAGTCCCATTGTGGACATGAGTTTGGTTTCAAATTAGTTTCTTCTGGCTTAACTGAAACGTGCCCGTGCTCCAGCAGTGCTAGGCTGGTTTCACAAAACACACGGGGACCGCTTGGGAGTTTGCAACCACCTTTGATTCCATCTGTTTGCCAGCTACTCCGACATCTGCACACGAGGGAGAGAGGGCTCCTGTTCAGGCCCTTTCCTCTTGTGGTGCGTGCCTGTACACTGATACTGGGTGGGTGTCCGTGGGCTCCCAAGGTCCTCTGCAGAACCCTGAATGGTTGTTCTGCTCTTCSTCAGCCTGTTGCTGTGCTCCGAGGGGCTGGGACCATGCTGATAGTAACAGCAGAGCCAGCTGACGTTAAGACAGGTTGACAGCATCTCCATGAGCATTGGGGTTTGTATCTTTGTGAGGCCAGAGAATAGCCCTGGTTGCAGGCTGTGGTGAGCCATGATCCTGAGCACAGCCAGAATCCCATGAAATGACAGTGATTTGTACGCCATAACTCTCYTGTCCCCTCATTCCTAATATACCTCCTCCACCAATCTTGTCTTCAAAGTCACTGTGTACTCCCTACAGGTCAGTCCCTCTCTGGCTGGGGGCTTGAAGCCCTCCTGGATTTCTGCAAAGCTTGAGGCAGACTTGGCTGCCAACCTGTGCAGCAGGCCCTGCACCATGAAGRCTGGTGCTCCGGGTTATAAAGAGGAACGTTATCCCTTTTATTTCTGGAGCTGCAAATGTCTGGAGAGCAGGTCTGAAGTATGCGTCGATGCCCTCTGTGCTAAAAGGCAGAAGGGAGCTACCACAGCAAATCCAGAGGTGGGTTCCTGGTAGGGACCAAGGTGAGAACTCCTCCTGCTCTCAGCTCTTAAACCAGAGGGGGCTGCAGGGGTGAGATCTCTGCTTTGGCGAGGGTAATGCTGGGCTGGTATCAGCATGGGGCTTGCCAGCAACGGCTCTGCCTCTGCCTTGCCTCGTATTGCCTCTGCCCTGAGTGCAAGGAGGTCTGACACAGGGTCGCTGGAGGAGGCAGGGGCTGACCTTTACTCAGCACTTGGGTAAATGGCTGCTGGGGTGCAAGGCAGAGGCTCTCGAACCATCGCCTGCAGATGGTGTGATGAGCTCTGCAGGACGTGGGGGTTTAGGCGAGGAGTCCAGTGTGTGTGAAAACCAGTGTCAGCGACACAGCTGTGCTACGGGACCTGGGCTGCTKCTTCTCTGGACAGGAATTGGAGCTGGAAACACACGAATAATTTTGTATATCTCCTTTTAACACGATAGCATGTGACTCTACACTCAGACATTGTATCTGGCGCACCGACATTGTTTTCCTTCGCCTCTGGCACAGTCTGRTGAAGTCTTTTGGCCTGCAGATAGGACTTCTGCTCCTTGGTACTGCCTGCCTGGAAATGCAACTGGGTCCCAAGGCTAAATCTCTCTACATATCTTCTTTGCATTCTTTAGGAAAGCAGCTGGAGAATGTTTACACAGTGCAAACAGAATGTACGACTCCGACCGAGGAACCACAATCCGGTTCAACTGCATGGCAAATTTCTTGGCCATAAAATCTGGCATGCATCACAGAGGCCCTGTCTGTGTACAGATCCACCTGGCATTTGTCATAACTTCAGATCACGTCTTAAARAAAAATAAATGATGATGCCATTTCTTGTTCATATCAGACACAGTTGTCATTAGATTTGTTATTAAAAGGGGATTGTTGATCATGCCATTAAAAGCCCGTCTACCTTTTCGTTGGTGTCTTCTCCCATTTATTGGTGTTGCCACATGTGAAGCAGGAATACCACCTGAATCGCTGGCAAGGGACCTTGGCTACAATTGTGCTTGGGTTTCATTCCAGCTGTGTGGCATCTGTGGCCCCCGTTCCTTCTCTCAAACCTCCTGCAGAGCTGTGCCCCAGGTTGCCATAAAATCTCCCCACAAGGTACGTTATTTTTTCCTACATGATGACAACTCAGTTGGCTGTGACCTACCCCAAAACACATGCTGGCAAGGACCAGGAGCATTCCCTTGTTTCAGTATGAGCGTTCATGATGCGGCTCCTGCCTTGGGCATGTAAACAGGTATGCAAAAGCTCAGAACTGTCTGATTTGCTGATTTGCTTTCCCTATGCCACAGTGGTAATGCTGGCTTTCTCTTCTCTTGTGGCTTGTGATTCATGCAAGCAGGCGAGGTCAGAGGAACAGCGTGGAAGAATGCATGAGAGTGGGGCTGTTGGTATTCATGCAAGCGTTTCTACACCATAGACATGTTCCTTCACCATGAATCTTGTTCACAACCACACTGCAGGCAGCAGGCTCAGCTATCCACTTCCAAAACAGCATCTGTCAGAGAGCAAAGCCTGCTTTTTTAACCAAAAAAATGATGCTTTTAGCATAGAAGCCACAGCAAAGTAACATTTGTGCAGTTGTTTGCAGGACCCACACCTGGCTGGTCCATGCAGTCCAGCTGGGACCTGCCTGGGGGATCTTCACTAAACTCCAGAGCTGGCCAGGACCAGTGTTTTACACGACTGGCCTCTTGCTCTTCTGCTTTATATGGTCTTCCCAATTTGAGCACGACTGGGATCACAATATTTCACTGGCCCCGTCTGTACTCTGTGCTGAGACCAGCCAGCTGGGGCCACAGTTGGACCTGCACATTAGTATGCTGGAAGTGGAGCAGAAGCAAACCAGTAACTTGGCACGGTTTGACTTYTAATAATCTCTGACAGTCTGACATTTAAGCTGAGGACAGCTCCTACAACAGTCGTTTCACCATGTGCAAGTTGCCTCGTGGCTATTGCATGCAGACCACATGCAGTACAGTCTCCTACCTATGTTTGGGAAGGAGTGGTGAAAGAGGGAACAGGGCAGCTACGAAAGATCATTTCCATTGATCGGTAAGTTCATACCCCTTCACCACCTTCACTCGGGCACCTTTACTGRGCACTCTGCAGGCAGGATTAGACAGAGCTTACAAGCAGACAGCCGTCCTTTGTAGCCTGACGCAGGTAGTACAGGGCTCAAACAYGTTACTTGGCTAAACATTCGTAAACCCACGGCCACTTTGCAGGCACGCAGCAGACGTCTGTCCRCGGGCAAGTGGGTGTCAGCTTCTGTGGCTCCCTGAAACAGGCTCATTCTCCTGTTGCTCAGTTCCCTTCTCAGTTTCTCTGCTGCTTTTTTTGAGGGTTTTGCCTGTGAGTCCTTGTGCTGCTCAGTGTCACCATCTCAACAATTTTACTTTTGCTTGTGTTTTTAGTTTTCCTCTCTGGCATTGCTTTAGCTCATGGACTCTCTCACAATGGTCTTTCCCACAACCTAGAGATACTGTCGTTAAACTCGAACCAGGGTTTGCCATCAAATCTGGTCCTTAGCTCCCAGAAGCCTGAACCCTGGGCTGAGGGTTTTGAGTTSAGCTAGCAAAAATAAGAGCTAAGACACCAAGAAACACAAAGGCATTTATGCTCCCAGGAAAATCTCTCCCCATAAAGTCCCACTTGGCCATCCCCAAGGCATAAGGAGCGAGAATGAGGCTGACAGCAAGTGTCTTGGCASTTGCACCATGATTCCCGTTTCATTAACATGTATCGTAAAAGACATGGTAAATGCAATCAAATTAATAAAGCAGATTTACTCACTACTACAAAAAGTGAGTGAAGCAAGTCCGTCAGCCACTGATATGGATTGCAGAGATCAAGTGGTGCAGAAATAAAGCAAGCGGAGTCAAAAGAATTGGATTTTGCAGAGAACAAATAGTAAAATTACATTCAGCTCCATGAATAAATAAAAAACAGCAACAAAAAAAAAGGCCCATGCAGGAATAAGTGTGGCCACTAGCCAGTGAAGATGGTTAGGTATTAAAAATAATSTAAATGTGGCTCAAATCACTGGTTAAAATAGTGTTTATGAGGCATTAATGCTCCCAGGCAGCAGCAGGAGGAGGTGGGGAGGACACAAAATTCAAATTCATTTTGTCCTAATTTCGTGACTGTGGTTGGGRCTGAAATACCTGTTTGAAACATTTGAGTATATGGTAAAATACCTCAACTAGCATCATCATGGTCTAACACACCAAATGAGTGCTTTGTCTGAGATTTCAGATGATAAAAACCCTACAGAGTAATAATRTAATTTGTACCAGTCAATGTGATTTTCTGGAATTTGGCTTTGTTAGGCAAATACCGTGGCTTCTTTTTTTCACATTGCATAGCTAATCATATACAGCATTTGACTAAACATCCCAAAACACACCATTTCCACATTTATACACCGAGCTGCACAGTTCACAGGTGACAGCTGCGAACCCCCCTGAGCCCCAGGGCACACGCTGACCTGGGATAAAGTAGCCCATGGTAATCCAATTAAGGAGCAATGAGGCGCAGCAGAAAACTCAGCCTCCTGTGGGTACACCAATCTGACGGGAGCACACTGTCAGCTCCTCTCAGCTTTAAAGAGCTGTGAAAAATTGGTGAGAGTGAAGAGAAGAATAAAAAATAAGTGCTCCCTTGGAAAGATGTTCTGATGATGACAGATTTTATTCTTTCTCCTGTAGCCAAAAGAAAACACAGTTGACTCTAGTGCAGAATCTAAATCTGTAGAAACACTGGGATCTATGAAGCTCCTTAAAGTCCGTGTCAGGAACAGGCAGAAGAAAATTAAAGCTGAGCAGCATCAACTGGAAAATTGAGAAATATTTCAGAACCGCATGGACCAGCTGCCAGCAGGAGGGGTCGCCGGAGGGGCTTCATCACCCACCCCTAGATGGTGAAATAAGAGGTCCTCTGGAAGGCGTTTGTCAGCTGCAAGGTGCCGGGTACAGTGTTGGCTGAGGCACTCTGCCTTTGTCAAGTGAGAAGGCAAGTGGAGAAAGAAACTAAAGCAGGCTGCTCTTACTGGAACAGTTTCAGGAAATATGAAAAGACAGGTTTGTAGGAGGAGGCGATATCTTTTCTTGGCCCAGCTTATATAGCTGGAAAAACYGAAGAGGCTTTTGGGCACAGAGATCTTTCTTCTGCAGACCTGATGCAGCCACCTTGAGATATTTYAATACAAGAAAAGCCCCAGTGCGGACAAGGCAAGCCACGGAAGTGCCTCAGCACTGTAGGGGAAGCCTGCACTGCAAGGAAACGCAGCTCCTGCTTTTTATTCCTGGCCTTGCCCTCATCTACCCTCTAATGTCAGAGGGTAGCTACGATGGACTCTCAAAGTGGGGCTCTGGAGTCAGCTAGACCCAAGGACCACTGACGTGAGAAAGGGTCCTTCAAGCCTGTAGCTTCAAGGAAGCTGCTAAAATGTGTCTGATTGCAGAGAGCACCTAGAGACCAACAGACACTTACAGCATCTACACAGTTTTCATTACTTACAAAAAAGCTCGAAGACAAAGAAAATAACACAATTGAGTCCAGCTGTTTAAATTCACTAATTCATATTTAAAACACAATGAGTTAAAGCCTCAGATTTAAAATAACAGGCTAAACTAGWCCAAAACCTTGTGGTATAATGTTCATTGGCTCATGGGATAATTCAGGCTGGAAGAGACCTTGGGAGGTCTCTAGCCCRAGCCCCTGCTCAGAGCAGGGTCAGYGCTGGGGTCCCACCAGGTTGCTCAGCAGACTGAGGGGAGACTGCACGTGTGACTCRGCCTCTGAGACTGGGGTGGAGGTGCAGAGCACAACAGCAGCTGAGRAGTTCATCCTACACTGAAAGCAAACCAACCAAGCCACCCGCCCAGGGCCTGTCCCACARCTGCCTGTGGGGAACGCTGGCTGAAATGGAGCCATCGCTGCAGACCCAGATGTGGCATCACCACGAACCCTCTAAATGCACGGACTTTACCTTTACTGTCTGCACAGGCTTTCCAAAAATAGTGTTCCAAGCCAGCGCTAAAGCCTGCTCCAAGCTCCCCAGGCAGCATTGCATGACTTTTTGATGTAAAACCCTGGCACTTCATTTAAGATACAGCATGTCAGGGCCTCAAGGGCACTAATGGGTGTTAACTGCCCTGCACCTGCAACCCATGCACCTCCTGCTTATGGCCCAGGACCTCATTTAAGCTCAGGCCTGGGTCTCCCATCCCTGTCTGAGCTGCRTTAGATGTGTCCCTGTCTCCTGCCCTGGCTGCTGCATGGACCTTGGACGTGCCTTGTAGCCTTGTCTCCTATACCATATCCTGCTCCAGACTGGGCTCCCTGGAGGAACCCTGGTCCCAGTTCATCCCCTCGCTGTGTGKGGGGCTGTTGATGGACCCTGTCGCACCCCCGGCTCTGCCAGCCATGCCGAGACCCTGTGGGACTGTGCCCTGTTGGGGAGGGCATGGCCAGCCCTGGAGTCCCCCCAGCTCCTGGCTCATCCCCTCCTCATACACACTCCCTGTGTGTATCTTGAGATCCCGGGCAACATTTTACTTCACAAAGGATTATCCTCCACAAGTGACARTGATTTAATCAGATGGTATGTCACCCCAGAAAACATTTGATCCTGCCTGGACTTCCCATTCCTGCTGTGTCTTTCTTTCCCTGGCTGAAGGAGTAGTTTGGGTTTGCCCTTCCCTCATTAAAATGCAGCCTAATAATTTCGACTGAATCTCTGCCCTGCTATAGTTTCCCAACAGCACTGATGAGAGGAAAATGTAAAGAAGATAGTTCCATAAGATGACCGTAGGAAGGGGCATGAGACACRTCTGCAGGGTCTGGCTAGGGAGCAGACAGGATGCGAGTGCTGGCTGTGGACCCATGATCACACATGKCAGAAGACGTGGAAGTGGCCCACGTCATTTCACATTAAAGCAGGATCAATGTTCGTATTTCTGATAGGCAAGAAAAGAAGCTTTGGCCAGAACCAGTTTACTTACAAAATAGTTGTCATTTGTTTGTGTAACCAAGTAAAATGGCTGCACACAAGACAACTGCAAGTAATGAAAAGTATAGGAGTCTTGTTAATGTGGCACCAAGTCAAAATGGCATAAAGTCACTTCCTTCTAACACCAAAGATCTTCAGGAGCCCCAGGACCTCTTTGTTGGCTGCTCCTCCACTTTCTCCAACTAAGCTACAAAATCTGGTGYGCGCGTGTCCTGCCAAGAGCATTTGGACATACCTCTGCAGGATGGCACACCTTAGATTGATACTGAAGAATTTAAAACTTAAGTAAAATATAATAAATATTTTCCTTTTTTTAATTCAAAGCAGGCAATAAGTAAGCTGACTTTGGCCAACTTTGGACCTCACTGTCCAAATAGCCTTTGCAAATAACAGAAAAAAATGAGACTCCCTGTGTGTGGCACATCTCCCTCCTGCAGGCATCCCAGCCTGCGATGAGCTGCAGTTAGATGGGGACACCTCTGCCCTCTGAGAGCAAGGTTAGTCTAGCTCATTTGCTCTGATGGACATACATTTTCAGGGCAGTCAGGCATAACTCGGAGGGGAGGGTGGATTTCAGGATCTGCAGCTTTCCCCATGGGAGACAAATACCATTTAAGCACCAACCTGCAACAACCGATCAGATCTCCAGCTACTCTGCAGCAGTTGAGATACCCGTGGGGTGGCTCTAATTGCTAAAGGAGCAAATCAACTCCCTCACTACTTTCACCCTCCAGCCTATTACAGCTCCACACAGTGTTATGAAATTACTGCTGAAAACAGAAAAGCCAGCACATTAGTGACTGAGTCATTTAATAATCTTCCCTCTTGATGAGTAGTTGGCATCCCAACAAGGAGAAGAAAGAAAGATTGCAGAAGAAAATTGTATACATGTGAAGTAAAAAGCTGTCCTGGTTTTGGCTGGGTTAGAGTTAATTTTCTTCCTAGTAGCCGGCACAGTGCTGTGTTTTGGATTTAGTATGAGAATAATGTTGATAACACACTGATGTTTTAGTTGTTGCTAAGTAGTGCTTACACTAGTCAAGGACTTTTCCRCTTCCCATGCTCTGCCAGGTGCACAAGAAGCTGGGAGGGRGCACAGCCAGGACAGCTGACCCAAACTGGCCAACGGGGTATTGCATACCGTATGACGSCATGCTCAGCATAAAAAGTGGGGGAAGAAAAAGGAAGGGAGCACGTTTGGAGTGATGGCGTTTTGTCTTCCCAAATAACCGTTAGGCGTGATGGAGCCCTGCTTTCCTGGGGATGGCTGAACGGTGGGAAGGAGTGAAGGAATTCCTTGTTTTGYTTTGCTTGTGTGKGGGGCTTTTGCTTTGCCTATTAAGCTGTCTTTATCTCAACCCGCRAGTTTTCTCACTTTTACTGTTCTGATTCTCTCCCCCATCCTATGGGGGGGCAGTGAGCGAGCGGCTGTGTGGGGCTTGGTTGCCGGCTGGGGTTAAACCACGTCAAAAGTAAACTCTTCTTTCCAGCTTTATACGTGAAAGCAGCAGCAGAGGAGTCCGCCCACTCTCACCGCTGCTGGGCAAGTCCAAGCCATTTGAGTCAGGTCCTGGGTCTAATTAACCAAGTGGTAGGGCATAGTCAGTCACAGCATTTGCACATGTGGTGGTCATTAACTAAGTCTGGTGACTGGTTAAATGAACACATTTGGGTTAGAGAAATACAGCAATCAACTGATGTACATTTTAGGCAATTGCAGTATGAACAGCAGAGCCCCAGGAGTTGCAGAGCAATGACCTGTAGCCTCATTTCTGATGGGGACACTGGAGCTGCTTTGCAGTTTAAATATGCAACAGCATATCAATGAGACTTTCTATTCCTTGCTGTTAGAACACCAGTGGTGAAGAAAAACAATTTGTCCTTTAGTTCACCTTCAGCTTAAACTGCAATCCTGGAGGCACAGCATTGTCAGATGTCCCTGCTTCACTCCTGYATGCTTCCTTCATGCTTGTCCCAGGATGAGCACTGACCTGGTTCATAGCAAAGACTGGGGCAGCGCATTAGTTAAACATGGGCGACCAGGAATGCTGCTGAAAAGAGCAAAGATCTAAAGTCACAGCATGGCGTCCTTTGCTTTATAAGYGTGAGCCCATGGAGTCATCCTGCTCAGCGTGCTTTGCACCCTCGCAGCATTTAATATCTAGGCGACACTTAGTCTGGGCATTCAGCCACAGCAGGAAGCCCTACGAAAAGCTTTTTTGGACCTCCTCATCTCTACCTGCTGCTCTACAGCCCTTTCTCGCTAGCCCTCTGCTGCAGGGGCTGGGGCAGGCAGCCACCGGCGGAGGCAGTGCAGACAGGCAGCTCTCGCCAGGCAGCAGGCAGCACTGGCACTTTATCTGTGCCCAGCCTCTCGATGTGCCTGCATCCCAACACCAAACGTTACCGCTTTCTAGGTGGATGGCCAAACTAGAGCTGCTTTAAAGCAGCCCATGTCCCARGACGACAGCTTGGAGAAAGGTTCGGGATGACACATCAGCATCCACAAATGCTCAAGACTGCAGGGTTGGTGGAGGAGGGAGGATGTAGACTGTAAGGAGAGAGGTACAGAGTGTGAAGATGCAGCAGGAGATAACCTATAGCAAGCTGTCAGTAACTGTGCTGCTTCACGTGCACCCTGAAAAGGGGTTGTAGGCTTTGAACGGGCAACGGGGTGCTGCCCCTGCTTGCTGCATGATGCACTGCTACCTGAACCCGTCGGGACGCGACCATCTGGGATGCGTTATCCCCAGAGGCTGCCCCATGGGTCCAGCCTGTCCAGAGCACTCGCTGCAAGGGAAGCGTGCCCATGTCTTGTACCCAGACATGGCGTGGGTGTTAAGGGACTTGCAGGAAAGGGTCCTGCAGGCTCTCCAGACAGAGTCAGGGCAGAGCCCTTTCTCCCACTGCTTCCAGTTTAACTGCCCTAATCTCATCCCTTTTCCTAAGCTTGCTCAGTTGTGGGGCAGGGAGTTGTACCTATCTTGTCCTGAAGTGCCAGTCATCCTCCAGCCAGGTCTCTGCCGGCCATGGAAGAGGTTGTACACCTCCTGGCAATTTTGGCAGGCCTGTGGCACCTGGAGCTGCCACTTTGGCTGGATTTTTTTGTTCCTGGCTCATGGACTAGGGACTCTTCTTTGAACCATGTTGGTTGTGTGAACCAAGCTGTGCCAGCTCTGATGCCACATCTCCCCAGTTGCTGCATTTTCCAGGCATTGTTTCTATAACTCTTCCGAAAATTCAGCAATTTTTCTGCTCCCTGCCACGCTGGGGTCAAAGATTTTGCCCAGCAGCTGTGTGATATACAACTGCGTGTTACACACCTTTGATGACCAGCCACCTTTCAGCCTCTCAGATGCACTGTCCATTCTCGTTCTGCAGTGGCTCCAGCTGAATAAAGAGCTCATTTTCTTGGTTAAGAGCATAAGAGGAGCGGAAATTCGCATTAAAGACCCACCTCTTCCAGGAAACCGCTCCCTGAAGCAGGCAGTGGAAGAACCATGGTGCAAGGCCCATGCAGTGGTGGCAGCAGTACCTGTGGCCCTGTCAGGGGCGGCACACTCGCTCCTTTGGCTGTCGAATCAGTCCCCAGAGCACACCAGCACAGGGCTGTGACCTTGCAGGAGTGTGTCGTGGCCCCTCACATGGCAGTCRCAGCCGCTCTGCGTGCCAGCGCTGCAGCTCTCATCGCTTCCTTGCATGCGTCCTGGGAAAGCGTGTCCCAGGCGGAGAAAAGGACTYTGTGGGGAAACATTTTCACTTTTTCCATCCTTTGGAGGACACTGGTGAGCAGGTGGCCCTCACCTGCWGCCCACCCTTTCTCGCCAGAGTGCTCACCTCCCTGTTTGCATCCATCCAGAGACTCACCTCTCTTCTCTTCTGGGCACCCTCTCACCCTCTCCGTACTCCCTGCTCCCAGGTCATGACTTGACACAAGCCATYACTAAAAACCACTTAGCTGATGCACAGCAACCAGGCTTTGGTGCCCCTGCGCATSCCTACACAGTGGGTCACCCCCGCTCTCCTGGGGACCTGCTTTATGATCCAGCCGGGCTGGCTGGTCATCAGCTCACGCTAGACGGAGTTTGTGGCAGCGCCTGAGACGCTGCATGGTATCCCCACACTGGAAACGAAGGTGCTTCCACAGCACTCTTTCCACAGCCTCCTTTCCTAATGTGGATCTCCCTYTCAAATACCACAACAGGAGAAAAGGACTCTAAAAAAAAGAAGGYGCCTTGTGCTGGGTGCACTTGAAATGGATGTGTTTTGTGCACACACGGTAATTTCTTTGGCTCTACCCCAAATGGACAGTTTCACTGTGACTTTTGACAACCTTTCAGCAAGGTCTCAAAGTCCAACRAAGTGGCTGTATGAAAAGCCATGGGAAGTTGAGCTCCAAGGACAGAGACTGCTTTTCRAGCTCATGTTGCTGCTGCTTGGTACATAGCTGCTCTGAATGAGCAGACTCCATAGAAAAGATGAAATTTGAGGATCTCTTGCTGGAAATTGGTGGCTTTGGCAGATTCCAGATTTTGATTTTGTTTATCCTCTGCCTCCCAAGAATCAACCTTCCSATGCATTTCCTGCTGCACAATTTTCTTGCTGCTACCCCGTCTCATCACTGTGCAATTCCACACCAAGAGGCATTTGTGAATCTCACCATGGAGGAAGTTCTGCTCATCAGCATCCCCCGGGAGCCTGACGGCACTTTCAGGTCCTGTGAGATGTTCTCGCAGCCTCAGTTTCACCTGCTGCTCAATTCCTCTCTGCAACCAGAAAACAACTCCATCATCCAGCACTGCCAGCACGGATGGGTCTATGACCACTCGCAGTTCATCTCCACCATCTCCACTGAGGTAACACCTGGCCTRTGATCTAGCCAAAAATCAAATTAGCTCGGTGTTTTGAGGAGCAGATGGAGAAGTGTTAGCTGGGTGCACAGAATCRGAGGGGAATCTTTGCATTTTAACCAGTGGAAATGACTTGTTTAGAGAAGATTTCCTTGGAGGGGGAAGCTCTCTGAAGCTCAGAGTTAGAAGCCAACATTTATTATTTTTATTATGAGCATCTTGCTTAGATTGATAGTTAGAAGCCAACATTTCTCGTTATAAGCATCTTAATTTCTCCAGGTGATTGAGAGACTGGAGRGGGCAGGGGGAAGACACACATATARGATTTTCTCTGCTTGGGCCACATGGCATTTGCACAGGATTACACCCTATCAGGATTTYGTATGAGCCCATGACTTGCTTTCTTGATTTTCCAAACACTTTGTAACTTCTATTCCCTTGGCCACCCCTCCTCACTGATCTCTGGCTTCCCCCTCTTCTCCCCAAGACCATGCTGCCTCTCCTCTTTTACCACCAGTGTCTCCTGCTGTCAAGCCAAACATGCTCTCCAAGGGCCTCCCGCTGAGATGCAGCATGCTGGCCAGCCATAACCTTGAGTCTGCCCAAGGTCCCTGCCCATCAAACATTAACCACCTGCCTTCTGAAATGCTTTGCTAAGGCTAACAGTGATACCTCTGGGTGTTAATGCTTTACCTTCCCTGAAAGGTGGCAAAGCACAGGAGGTCTTAGGGAAGGGGACAATTTGGTCAGACAAAAGGGGCATGGTTGGGTTTGAAATGATAGCAGCTGACTGTCCCAGCGAAAGCAGGGCCAAGTCTTAACCTAGAGCTGGTGCCTCCTCCCCACCACCCAGCCACCCCTGGTTTTGGCAGGCACGGAGRTGAGGGTCAGATACGCACTGGGTCTGTACCTCATTTCTGCACTGTTTCAGGGAGAAAGGTGTAAAGCACCCTTGGGGGAAAAGGCAGGGGAGGTGCTCTGCAGCACRGATGCTGAGCATGGAGCCTCGTGATGCTGAACCCACGGTGCAGTGGCTTCGGGACATGTCCAAGGCGCCGGGGCTTTCTCTGGATTTTTTTGCTCTTGCAGTATGAAAGGTTGCTCAAGGTCTGTTCAGYCTTGTCAGAGAGGCTGGGTTGATGATTAAATTAAGTTTTGCCAAGTTTGCACATATAGAAAATTAACTCTGCAGCTTGGGCACAGCATTCTGTAATGATTAGCRACATCTGAACCTCCAAGAAAGTAAAATGATGCTCATCAACTTWATTAGGAAGAATGTCTAGACCAAATTCTCAGTAAGAAATCGGTAAGTTAGCAACAGGAGCAAGTATTTGGTCTGACTCCCCCTCCGCCCTCCTTCCTCCCTGTGCGGATAATTTCAAAGGAAAGTGCTCAGGGCMACAGTAACTGGGTATCAACACGACATTCCCTAATGAAGGTTGAGGCACGTYTTAAGCTCCCTGCAGTGCAGCCCTCTGCAAACGCCCATCTCACCAGGGCAATCCCAGGAGCGCGACAGAAGGAGCTAGGGGAGACATGCACCTGAGCAGGTTGAGAGCAGCAATCACAGGGGTCAGGAGAGGAAAAAGGGGATCTCTCCACCATGAGTGGTACCCAGGAAAGTGTACCAGTAAGCGTCCACAGAGAGGCTGTCACAGTGGGGATAGATAACTGGGAGGCCTCTGAGTTTTGTAAGATGCAGCTTTACATTTTTCAGGACTCCGGCACTGTCCTATGTGCAGTTTAGTGCAGGATTCTACCCCTCAGTCAGACTCGGACAACATAAATTGCAAGACACAATAGCTGACCGCCGGAGGGAAGGAGTGTGAAAAGGCGACAGGGCACTCAGTGTCATTTCGGCCTTGTGTTTCAGTGGGACCTCGTCTGCGAGCAGCGCGGACTGAACCAGGCGACTGCAACCTTCTTCTTCATCGGCGTTACGATGGGGGCCGTGGTTTTCGGATACCTTTCAGACAGGTTTGACCCCTTTCAGGCTGTTACTCCAGGGCTTCGGTTTCATGACGAGAACTTCACAAACCTGTGACCTGCAAAAGGCAATCAGAGGGGCAGAGAAAGGAGAAAACACAATCGTAAACGGAGAATCCAGCCTCTCACGTGATAATTGGATTAAAGTCRTACTGGGAAGCAATGGTCCACGGATCAGCCAGTTAGCAGCCCACCAAAGAAGCAGCTCTGGCCTTGGTTAGGAGTAAGATGCACTGCAGCAATGACCACAACGCTGTGGTCAGCATTGCTGCAGGAACAGTAAAAACTGAAAAAAATCCACTGTCTGTGAGACCGATTTCAGAAAAGACAACTTTCTAAAAAAGGAGAAAGTTGGCTAAAACAAAACCAAAACAAGAGGCTAAAAGRGTTATCTCCTTGCAAGTTATATGGAAATTGGTGAAGGACACCCAAGCGAGGGGCTAGGAGCAAACACATGCCATAGCTGAAAACAAAGAGTCTCCAGAAAGCAAAAACTGACTCTGTCATTACTAGAGAAGCAGGGTAAAGGAGGTTATTAGAAGCAGGGAGRCATTGCTCGAGGAAGAGCTGAGGCAATGAGGAAAACAGGAACAAATCTGCTCTCTCTGGTTAAATGTTAGAATGTGATAACCTGAAAAAAATCTGAGTAATAACATAGAAAGGGCATCAATTAAGAAATTAAATATTTTTGCAAACAGCAGAACCAAGAAACCTACCAGAGAATACGCAGTGCAGGCATGCAATCAGGATGTGCTACTCACTGTATGCTATTCATTATTTAATGTCTGAGTTTCCTGCGCAGGAAACTGCTTCCCGAGTTCCTTCCTCTGGGAGCAAACAAGCATTAGTGTACGGCAGGCTACAAAATCACTGCACAACAGAGGGCAACCAGCTTCACACCCAGAGACTTASTGCTGAAGATGGGAATTTTTACATCCATATCTTTGCATATGAGTATATCAGTGTACTTTTACAAGGACCCAAGATACCTGGCTGATCTTCAAACTGCGTGTCTTGGCTTTCTATCTAAAATGGTTTTACAGCACAGTTGGAGGGAAAGAAATTCAGAATCACGAAAAGAAGCAGGATAAAATAAGGCAGAAGAGAAGGTCTCTGCTACAGCAAAGTGAAAAATAATTTGTTTTTCAAATGGATTGTGAGGGGGAAGAGCCAGTAGAAGATCAAGGCRTAAAAGGAGCATCTGGAAATAAAAAGGCTGTAGTGTGAGACATAAACGAGTTTGTGCTCACAGTGGGAGAACGTGTAGGGGCAGGTGTTGGTGCTGGAGCTCTGAAATAAGCTGATAGAAGGCGGCATAGAGAAATACACCAGGTGAATGCCAGTAAATGGCCAGGAGCACGGAGTAGTCACCCTAGAGCCCTACAGGACCTTTGGGATGAAAATGCTGGAACACTGTTGGCATTGTGTGACCTCCACAGCAGAGGGCTGGGAAGGTATCATGTATCAAATCAGTTTTAAACTGGTTCCAAAAAAGATCTCGGGAACTACGTTCCAGGCAGCCTGACATCTATCTGTACCAGGCAAATTAGTAGAAACTATTCTGAAAGATTGAGTCAGTGGCCGCATGGGTGGATATGACACACTAGTGAAGAATCAGTGGGGTTTTTGCAAAAGATTCATGCCTTACAAACATACTGGGTTTCTTTGAACATGCTAACAGGCATGTGAAGAGGGGAGATACCATGTACATGGATTTCAAGAAGTTTCCTTACCAAAGGCTCCTAAAGAAACTGAGCTGCCCTAGAATAAGAAGGAAGGTCTCTGCATGACTAAATAATTGATTAAAAGCCAAGAAGGAGAAGGGAGATGTAAGTGTTCAGTTGTGACAATGGAGGGAGACCTGTGGGGACCTGTGCTTGGATTTGTGTGCTTTTCAGCACATTTATAAATKATCTGCAAAAGGAGCGAGTGGGGAGGTGATGCTGAGTGACCAGGCTGGCAGAGGTGAGATCTGAGTGTGGAGAACGGCAGAAGGTGCTTAAAGAGCTCTGTAACTGGATGGGAGCATCAGAAGACAAAATTTCAGGGTAGATTAATCTAAAATAAAGAGAGAAACAATTCTAACTTCGCATTTAAAATTGAGGCCACTGAGCTGACCATAGCTGCTCAGGAGCAAGACTTTGGGGTTATGACAGACAGCTCTAGGCAAACATCCACTCAGCAATGASTAGTGGCTGGGGAAGCAAATAGAAAATTAAGAATCATTAGGAAAGGAATATAAAATTAAAGAGCATATCACTATGCAGTAACATGTAAATGCATGGTGGCCCCACGTCTTGAATACCGTGTGCAGCTTTGACTTCCCTTCACCYTCCTTCCCCATCTTAAAAGGACACAGAAGAAATGGCGAAAATTCGGAGAAGCTACCAAAAAAGACCAAGTTATGGCTTGACTTCCAATTAGCCAGCTTCAGTCTGCTAAAGTGGGAGCTAAGGAGGGTTTGACAGCCAGCTGTGCCCTCCGGAGCAGCCCGGAGCTGACTGTGCGCTGCCCACCTCAGCTACCCGGCCGAAAGGCTTGCAGCCCCTGTAATCGCAGTGGGGGCAGTGCACCCAGTAAACCCGCAGTAAATTTGGCAGATCTGTTAAACCTCGGGTGTCATGCCCCCCATCTCCCCTAAGACCCCTTAAAAGCTCACGTCCCATTAGCAACCTTCCTTTTCTCTAGCAGAGAAGAGGTCCCACTTCTCTGTGTCATACAGAGATTTAATCTCTAGTGCTCCAGGGTGAAACCCATCTGGTCCTGGCATTTTCCTACAGTTCAGGTTCGTTTTGTTCTAAGCCTCTACATCTGGATTTGAGAACATCTCTGTTGACAAATCTTACCCTGGTAAACCCTCCGACAACCTTCACCGTGAACATACATATGCAAAAAAATGTTTCTGTTATTGTCGGCTCTTTTCCAAACACTCCTTTTGTACTTTGTCCTTGTACAGAATTCATGCTTTGGCAGATTTCCAGATTGGGCTATTTATGAAAATGGCTTTTTTTAATTTTTATGCTTGTGCAGTTTGCTCCTTTTATATTTTCTACATTTAATCTTTCAGAGGTTGTRCTTTCCTACTTCTCCCTTTGAAGACAGTTTTAACAGCATTTATTTCTAGCAGCCTCCTCGTAGCCTGCAGTTCAATCCTTCCAGCTTGCCTCTGGTTTCCCTAGCAGGTGGCATGCATTTGCTGAGACAGTCTAGTAATGGGTCCATAAATAGATGCCTTGCGCCCTGCAGGGAATCTTATGGTTTTATATCCTTCTTACTGTATTTTCAAGAAAAATCTTAATTTAAAAAATGTATCTTCTTTCTTAGGCAKTTACCCTATTGGAAACCGAATCCAGCTCTGGTTTGTTTCTGGGTGTTTGCTGCTCTGACCCAGGGGCATTAYGATGACTTTTGCAAACTGGCTCTGCTTAAATTTCAAAGCAGATCCAGCAAACTGCCTGGGCCCAAGCCACAGGTTGTTTTTTCTCCAGTAGATTCATTAACTAGCAACTGCATCAATTTTAGGAATGTTATTGTGGCATTATGTCCCRGCACATCACTTTTTCCCCTGGAGCAAACGTTCTTGCCACCATCCTTCTCAGGTGGCCACTAAGAGAGCCCTAATGCCAGAATCAGACCAGGATTTCAGTCCCTATAGACTGAACATTACTTGTTGATAGGGTTAATGTACTACCCCAGTTTGAACCTAAGCTTTCGTCACATGCAGTGCTGATGTTCATCAGAAGACTGATGCCTTGTGCTCCATTTTGATTTTTAGATTTTCATAGGTTGTGTAGAAATACATACACACATATTTCTCTGTGTGTGTGTGTGTGTGTGTGTGTGTGTATGTGCATTTGTGTGTATTTGATTTTCTGTATTTCTCCACACTTTCCACACAGGACTCTGCACCAGGGGTAAGTTGGTCCTTCCAAAACCCTTGGGGAATGACCTCCTAGCAGATTCCTCACAGACCCCTTAGGACATCAGGGCTATTTGGACATGTGGGCTGACAATTAGATTCTTTTTATTTTCCTTTGGGATCTTTGTCTTCCTTCCAAGGATCGGGGTGAAAGTGTCATGGCGCTCTCTCCTCCTCGAGAGTGGTGGCAGTGGCAGGTCCTGAGTGAGCCACAGGAGGAGGACGTGCTGAGCCAGGAACGGGGACAGCCATGGGAGGGAGCAGGGTGTGCCAGCAGCATGGGATTTCAAGCTGACATCACTGCTTTTGATGACGGTGTTGAACAGGGGAGCCCGATATATTGTTTTGATCAGTGCTGATCTTTCCATTGGAGAGCCTCATGCCCGATGCTCATGGGGCAGGCTGGCCCTCTGAATGGGATGGCACCAGCTATAACCAGAGCTGTTTCCTCCTCTCTGGGGCGTTGCATCTTGCGCTTTTTGCAGAGCGGGCAATATTTTCATTTTCCTTCTCGAGTCTCTGCTTCGCCCCATTTCAAACCCTACTCCTGGGACATGTTTCCAGCCGCTGTAACCCATCATGTACTCGTGGCAGGTTTGGACGGAAAGCCATGCTCCTGCTGTCGCTCGTGTGCTCTGTCATATTTGGGATGCTGAGTGCCGCCTCCGTCTCCTACAGCATGCTGGCCGTCACGCGGACCCTCACCGGGGTGGCCCTGAGCGGCGTCTCCCTTATCGTATTGCCTTTGGGTAAGCATGTGGGGGTCTGTGGGTGCCCGGCTGTACAGGGGGACTTCTGACAGGCAGTGGGTGGGTAGGGACTTGTCTACCAGACAGGGCAGAGCTAGTAGGAACAGGAGTTTGGAAATCGTTACGTGTGCAGTTTCAGTACAGRCCTTTRCCTTCTGCGGCTTGGGCRRTGAGRCTCGAGTACTTGCCGGTGAAGACCGAGGCAAAAATGTTGTTGAGTACCTCCACCTTCTCCATATCCCGAGTAACCAGGTCTCCCATTTCGTTCCAGAGAGGGCCCACATTTTCGCTAGTCTTCCTTTTATCCCCGACGTACCTGTATAATAAAAACAAGCTCCAAACTTCAGGGTACCCAACAGAACACTGGATCATTTTGTAGATATAGTTGGGATGTACTAGGCGAGACTCATTGTATCCAAGAGCAAGTTACAGGTGCAGCAAAAATTTCCAGGATTTTTCCAGATGCAGCCAAAATCAAGCTAAAACRGCTTCAATACTGGAAAAGTCCACACAAGACCTGACAAATCCCAAGGCCTGCTATGTTTTTTTATTGTTRTAAAGGTTGATGCCTGCAAGGCAAAGTAGAGCTTGGGAGGGACATTTCTGAGGTTGTAGCAAGGTGTCCAGACCTCTGGAGAAAAATTGGCTTTTAGTTCACACACACGAAGAAGGAGACCACCATYTGTTCTGTCTTTACGTGTGCATTGGTATCTACTTCGGGTAGATTCCACATGAACAACAATTCTTAATGTTTTTCTTTCATCTGGAATAATGAGAAAAATGGGAAACTGCGCAGGCAAGATGGTTAGGGAAAAAAAATTATCTGTTTGATGAAGACGACCATTTGAATGCTATTGAATGGGATAAAAAAAAAGTACCACCTAAGGTGTTCTTAGCACTGTTTCTTACTATATGTCCAGTATTTCCTCTTTTAAGGCTTTGTTTTAGTTGCTTACAGCTTTGCAAGAGGTTAAGCATTGCGGATGAACATTTTAAATGTGCCAGATGTCGGCCAAACAGAGGAACTCTCCTGGAGGAGAAGACATGGGATGTTACCTCACTTTGCCCTTACTAAAAAGCCCTGCAGACTCCTTCCTGGAGAAGTCCTGTATGTCCCAGCTGAACGCTGCSTCCCTCTTGCAGGGATGGAGTGGGTGGACATACAGCACCGCACCTTCTCCGGGATCCTGACTAGCATCTTCTGGAGCATCGGGAACATGCTGCTGGCCATGGTAGCGTACTTGGTGCGGGAATGGCACTGGCTATTAGTAGCCGTAACGGGACCTTGTCTTCTGAGCATYGTCTGCCTGTGGTGAGTGCAGTGACCTGCAGCCGGACGGCTGGTGGGGATGGGAGCGGGCTGTCATTTGCCTCCTCTGCTCTGTGAGCRCGGCAAATGGCGCAACGCTGATCCTGGGATTGGCTCGAGCAACCCAAAGAGGAGCAGGGCTCGTCCCGCGCTCCGATTGCCCAGGCGTGGCAGCTCTTGAGAACTGGAGTGCCCTGGGTTTCTTCTCTCCTCACCTCCCACAAGRCCAGGAGCCAAGGTCGCACCACAGTTTTGGGGACAAGGAAGAGGCAGGACTGGGGCTGAGGCCAGGCAYTTGGGGGACAGGTGGCAGTGCAAAGGAGCAGGATTTGGTGCTGCAAGCACTGTCAGATGCGGTTCAGAGCAAGAAAAGAGATCCCAATGAAGGGAGACAGGGCCAGGCCAGATCCCTGGCTTTAATCCCTGGCAGACTCAAGATAAATAATTTTTCCGTCCTCTGTCCCTACCTCACTGGGGAGGATACCTCTGGTACCAATTTTTCAATATAAGACAATGACATCTGCAGGTTAGGTCAGGTGCATTTATGTCTGCACTTCCCATTGCCTTTCTCAGCTGTGTAACCATCCTGATGGGTCACATACATCCGCTTTCTGTGGGCTATTTCCCTCCTGTAGCCTTATTTAAGAAATAGCTGACATCTCTTAAGCCTTAAAATGGGAGATGGTTCATTTAATCAAAGAAACTAATTTTCCTTCTTTTTTTTCATGTAGTAACACAGACTAGAATACAGGGTTGATTCACTGATACTGTGACTGTAATATGAAGTGTATTGGATCAACTTATTCGATGATCCAAAACAGTCCTTTGAATAAGCAGCTCCATTTCCTGGCTGGACAAAAGTCCCGTGTTGAAATAAGCAAGCAGGTATTCCCATAACTGCCCCACTGAAAACATTCAGAACAGGGGTCTGGGTCTCCTCCACCTTAGGGTGGTTGTTTAGTTCCYCTTGGACATCGCTGTGGTGCTGGACCGCACTGCCGAAATCACAGACGTGTCCCTCAGGGCGATGGTGAGCTCTAGCTGGAAACCATGCAGAATAAGCTCTGATTGTTAGRCACATGGGCCCCAAAATTATATGCATAATCACTGAGCAGAAAGAGTGATATCCAAATGCTAACGTGCCTTTCAGSTGCCATCAAAGAGGCTTCTAGAGACTATGGTTTTCTTGTTTAGTATGTCTGTCCATCAGCATGAAGCAATAGATTAAATAGCTGTGCAGATCTAGCAGAAAAAAAATAATACTTATGAAAAATGGGATATAAACTGATGCTGTTGTTAATCAATGGCTCAAAAAAGATGTATTGTTTCACTGGTGATAAGGGTTTTCTGGCAAAGAGTAACATCTGATATTTCGCTGATCARGTCCAACACAACTAAAATATGTGTTCTGCTGGCTTTTTTAGTTTGAGTTGCTTTGCTCTTTCTCTAGAACCACCAGCCATAAAAAAAWGAGTCCTGGGAAGTGCTGAAATTCACAGATACATTTGGACCCACTCYTTCCATGATAGCTGATTTTTTTTCTCTTACATTAATGCCTTTTATGGAGATTAGTTCTCCAACAAATTATGCTGTAGTCTGATCAAAATTCAAGCACCCAAGAGGTCAGTGATTGTTGGATAATTAAARCTCCCTGAAGTATGGAATCAAAATCTAATTTAGCACACTCTGTAGATATTGTTGACACAATGTCAGAACTCAGTTGAGACATTAGACAACCAAAAGACATAATATTATACTCTGGAAATGATGGCAATGAGTGCAAAATGCCATCTTTCACTCCTTATATTCCCCAAGGTGCATTGGGTTATAAGCTTACGGGAAGGAGTTGAAAACTTTCCAGAAGAGCAGTTCTGCAAATGGTTTTRCTCTACACATCCTTTTCAGCTACTGCTTGAATAGTGACAGCAGTTGTCCATTAGGTTTTCTGTAACCTCATTTAGCGCACATTAATCACCAACAGCTTACAGGGAACTGGTCTCGGACCGCTCCRGAGGGAGACTCCAGTGAGAGATTTTTGACAACTGTGTGACCTCAGTAGACCTCATACCCACATACTTCTTCAAGGYTGTAAGTCTTCCCCCTGACTGCACAGGATGCTCAGCTGAAAGTCTGCGTGAGAACAGCAGATTCGGTTTTCTACTTCTCTCAGGGGACGGATTTGGGTAGCAGGAGGTAGGCGTTGGCCACTCTAGCAGAATGTAGCCACTGTGGGGGATTTCCAATGTCTTCTGGACCCTGACTGCTATGCGGACCCACCAAACACCATGTACCCTCTAGGCCAGATGGGCTGCTCTGTGGCCTGGGAAGCTCCGGGACAAACAGGGCCGGTAGCCATGAATTGCAACGAGATGCAAAATCAGAGAGAAGCCCAAGAAGAGGGAGTTGCAGATGTTAGTTTATGAGAAGTGCTGGATCTTTTGCTGGAACAGACAGAAAAATAAGAGTCCCACCCTACACAGGTCTGCTAAGCAGACCTCTCAGAGTTGCTAATTAGCTCTACAGCAGTACAGCATCCCTTGTCGCTCAATGACTAGCATGGATACTTCACTGGGGACTGCAGCTGCAATGATTTAGACCCCAGTTGACTGTCTTGTGCAGAAGGCTTTGATTATTGTGAAAAATATAATTTTAGGAATTAACAAAGTAAGTATAGAGCCCACTAAATCCTTTCTACATAGTCATTTTTTATATCCTACAATTTCAAAGTTTAGAGTCCCAAAAAGCATGAATCTGTAAATATAAACTCTCTGGGGCCAATTTTAATTTATAAGAGTTTGAAACTTCAACCAGCTCAGAAAATTCAAGCTTTGATCAAAGATCACAGGATAAAAATTTTGGCTAGACATACTTCAATTAGCAGACTATACTCCTTTAATGGTAGAACAYCATGTACGTGTAACAAGGGTGTCCCATTACTCTTATTCTCATGCACCACAGTTGCTATTTTTAGCYGAGGTTGAAGTCTCATAGAAAAGACCCCCTTCTTTACCCAGGGCCATATATGTAGGGTGGAAAACATGGAGCGCCAACAGGAACACTGTCTTCTCTCCTCACACCAGGTGGGTCCCAGAGTCTGCCCGGTGGCTCATAGCCAATGGCAAAGTGAAACAAGCTCACAGGCATGTGCTTAGATGTGCAAGGATGAACAGAAGGAAAGACTTCGCTGTCTCACCAGAGGTGAGAAACTGAAGATCCAGATACATGTTCTTCCTCTCCCATTTTCTCTCTCTCTGTTTTACTTCTATTTGATACCTGAAGCAATGCTCAGCCTGCAGTGTGATCTCTGGGGCACTGTGGTCCACAGGGTGCCATGCTCCATTTTACTCTAGAAAGCAGCTACGTCCACTCCTAAAGATAAAGCAGCAGCTCAGCTCCCATAAGGCCAGAAATCCCCTTCATTAGGTGGAGTGTCTTTCCACTCATTATTGCCATGACAAGAAGCCTGAGTGCACTGAACATTGGACTAAATACGCAGCGAGAGAGAAGCACAGCCTGAAAAAATATGGCAGAGGCATCACTCCCATAACAGAGAGGAGAGTGTGCAGGTGCACGAGCAATTTGTGCAGCTTAGTGTTTGCCGCCTTGGTTGCCGTAGTGTTTGCCAAGTGTTGGTACAGTGCTAGCAGAAAGCAGACACATTAATAGCATGTAGTTGGCATATTTTCTCTCATATTGCACTTGAGATACTGCATGTAGTGTTACCCAAAAATGTAGAGGCTAGTCCACYGCAGGCTGCATTTAGTGTACATGTGAAACTGGAAGATTGTCAGCCATAGTGCCCCAGCAGTGAATGCGGGTGTAAAGAACATTTGATATAATCAACTTTTTCCCCGGGCTAAAGCTCTGCTCTCAAGTCAGTCATGGCTCTGCCAGCAGTTTTAAAGGTATGTGGCAAGGGTGAGGCRTTGGGCAAAGTAGGCATGTACCCACTGGTTTGAATCCGTATTTGCTTGACCCCAGAGGTGTAAAGGATGGAGCGAAGATGCTCAGCTACATGACTGAACAAATAAAGGGGAAGGAGAACSCTAAGAAAAAAGCCACCTATTTTCAACTCCAAAGCTCAAGGTATGAAGCTGATCTRGAAATCTTCATCTTGTGCTGAGTTCTATCTTAAAAATGTATTTTTGCATACAGACTCACGAATGTTGAGACCTTGGTCCATGACACTTAAGGACATGCTGGTGGCTCCAGGGGATTGTGATAAGCTCAAGGATGTCCCAGCTCTAGGGAGGACTCAAGGGCCAGGCAGAATCTGGTCTCTCCCTTTGGAGAGACACCAGAGCATAGTCAGTGCTCACAACAACCCTTCACAGCCAGGCTTGGGTGGCTGCACGTCTGTTACCTCTGACTAATTTGGTCCACGATTTGTCTCGACCTTCTCAAGAGCAACAAAGCTCAGCCGTGAAATCCAGTGGGTACAGAAGTTTGTGGTTCATTAAACATCAATCTTTCCTTTAATGTCCACTGGGTTTCCTCTTACCAGAAGAGGAAGATGGGAAACCCCTTGCACCAGCACAGGAGCCTTGTGCCCTGCTGTCACGGTCCAGCTGCACCCAGTGCTCCTGCAACCACACCACTCTGTTATCCTAGCCAGCATGCCATTTTTTAAAAGCCGTTTCTTAATATCTGTTGAAGAGGTGATTAGCCCTTTTGATTTACAACAGAAACMTGTTGTTTAATCATGTGAGAAATTATGAATTTACTGGTTGTGGCAGACAGGAGTTGAGTGTGACTCTTCCTTGCCTTTAATCAAGCCAGTAGCTCTGACTAAATGTGTACAAATAACGAGTTATCACCTCTTTCATTCAGCCTTAGCTGATGACTCTGTATTTCAGAGGGCAGTGTTTCACCAKGAAGGGCATGGGCTTGCACCCTCATACCATTCTTAGGGTTAGGAAATGTAGCTGGGGCTTCCCCACTATCACAGCCTTGCTGCGTGATATCTGTCACACACCATACTGTGACCACTGGACCACAACCAAGAAAGGCTTTGCAGTTGTGACACCTTGCTGGATTCATGAGGTTTTATAGGAACACGCTTTTTTCTTGTCCATATCCAAACATGCAGGCACCGAACTGCCCGATTCTAGTTTGCTTAATTGACTTGACCATGCATCAGTGTGTTTTGAGAGCTTAAGGTAACAACTGATCTTCCTTAGTTCAGAAGACTGAACTTTGAAAGAGGTATAATCTCCCTATAATTGCACAGCACGTTACTGACATACTCTCAGATTTAACAGCATTGTCCTACAGAACTGATTAAGGAATTTCCCACTGTGAAATTCTTTTTTCAGTATGAAAAGCTTTGTCACCATCCAAAAACTGCAAAGAATAGTGTGCAATTAGAAATAAAATCTTAGCTCTTCCCTAGTGAATCATGCTGTTACAGCTATCTTCTTCCTTTCCTAACGCTTTCTTTCATTTTGTACAATTCTTTTAACCAGAGAGCTCTTTGGGCTGGGATTTCTCTTTTATTAGATATTTCTGCAAGTCCCCAGCCCCCATAATGGTTCAGCACCATCTTAATTGTAGGTGATGCTGTAGGCCTGCAGATTCCCTCACCCTCCTCCCTCCCCAGCCATCACTGAATTATGTGCATTTTAAATTTCTTGGGGTTCTCGCTCTTCTGGCTCTCCCAGTTGTCCTTCCACACGCCAAGAAATCTGGCTAACAATACATACTGAAAGATGTTTACCATGTTAATGTCTTATGTTACCCATTTTAATAGCAAATCGTGCAACTTAAAGAGAGAACAGACTGCCATCAGGGTAACTTGAATGTAATACTGAAATTCTCAGCATTGCAGAAGTCTGTTATCAGTGCTATGACTCATCCTACGCATTTGGATGAAAAGACTTATTATTTGTCTGTGAAAAAGGTAAAAAAAAAAAAGTAAAAGTTTAAAAAAATAACTTACTTGACATACTGCAGTATTAACAAAAGTTACCAGATCCAGAGATGGGTGTACAGAAATAAAAGAAAAACATGGGTTCCATAAACCACTAGATAATATGGGAAAGGATCATCGAGGTGCTAAACAGACACCCTGTCTGGTTCAGAAAGTCCCCGAACRGCTGGAGGCGGTGACATTTCTAGGGGAGTATCTCTACACGCTTGCCCAGCTCTTCTGTAGGCTCCACTGCAGGATGCTGTTGGAGACAAGGCACTGGAGAAGATGATCCTCTGGTCAAGATGCTGCAGGCCCTCTTCATCCATCTAAGTTGTAGGTTCCCTATGCGGCTCTGTGGCTGGGATTAAGTATTTATGCAAAAGCTTTGGCTGAGGCTTTGCTTTCTCTGAAGAGGATATTGATTTGAGAATACATGTAACTAGTTAATCAGACTCTCTCCTCAAGGTTTCCTGTGATTCATAACCAAATCACTTTTAACTGTCCTACCCGGCATTTGCTGATGATTTTTGGACATGGTGAAGCAAGGCTGTCCTGAGAGGAATTCATCTCTCCCAGCGTTAGGTGTCCACATCATCACTGTCTGCAGTCTCCTTTACAGTCTGCAGTCTAACGAACAGCCAATGAAGGCTAGCACRCGATTCTTCTGACCAAATGCGGTTGTTTGCTCTAGGATAAAATGACTCCATCACTTCCACTGGAGATCCCCAATAACTACACAGCGAGCCTATGGCAACTAGCTTAGGTATAGCCGCATTGCAGACCTGTAGTTGTGTGAATCTCTTGCACCTCGGCCAGCGAGTAGAACTTACCAACTCTCCTGGTACTTACCCCTCAATCGCTAAAAGACTTTGTGAATAAGCACTCTCTTCTTCCTTATGGGCAGGGCTCACTTCTCAGTGCCTGACTTTTTTATATATTCCGTATTTATATAAACAGACGTATAAATAATCACACTTTATATAAATGCACTCATGAGAATAAAGCATGCAGCTCACTATTAGCTCCTGTCTGAGACCCGACACAACGGCAGGCAACCACATGGGGAAGAGGGTGGAACTGGCCAATGCTGACTTTGCCAACACCATGATCTGCCATTTTTCTGCAACCCTTTCTGCCACATGGGGTATGTAGGTAAGAGGGAAGAAAGGGCCATGGGAAGAAGAGGTCTAAAATGGTAGGCAGTCTATAAAGTTGTAGGAAGACATGCCTCTGACAACGTATGCCCAGAGAATTGTTCTCCAGCGGGAACATATGGAAAATCCAAGGTGAAGCTGGAGCTGGGAAGGGCAAAGGCCCCAGCCTGCCTAGGGTTTCATGTCTGGATCCTAAAAGCACAGCAGCTGAGCTATTTCCTTCTTTCCACCTCTCCCAGGCCCTCAGAAGGATGGCAACAGACAAAAAGCCAGGAGGGAGTTATTCCTACATCAGCCTGTTCAGGACACCAGTCCTGCGGAAGATCTCTCTGTGTTCTGGGGCTGTGTGGTAAGCAGTGTCACTTCACACACGGGATTTGTCCCGCAGTTCCCCAGCCGGATTTACCTAACCCCCATCTCCACACACTCCTTGCAGGTTTGGTGTTGCCTTTTCTTATTACGGCATGAGCATGAACCTAACTGGCTTTGGGCTCAACATGTATCTCTCCCAGTTTGTCTTTGGCGTCATTGAGATTCCAGCCAAGATAATCGTGTACGTGGTGGTGAATCGAGCTGGACGACGGCAGAGTCAGGCGTGGGCACTCATCCTGACCGGACTATGCATAGGAGCCAACGTCATCATTCCCAAGCGTGAGACACTCTTCTGCTATATGCAGTGGTTGCTAAGGGGGAGGTTTCCATTCTGTGCGGTGCTAGAGAAGAACCATAGATCTTGTCCACAGGCAATTCTATATAGAGATGTCCTCTACCTAAAGGGCATCTGTAGGACAAGGTTGCTGATGTGGGCTAGCCCTAATATCTGGTGGCAACAGATGGTATCCAATCACTGTGAACTGGCTAGCAAGGGTCCAGTGGTGGGAAGGTGAAGTGCCTATCCTTATTATAGACATTGTCGAATGGGAAATGTCAGGACCTACCCTTTCATCAGTTCAGCTCCCACCCGGGCTAGTAGTTACCAAACTTACTGATCCAGACTTTGGAGACAGCAGCTCCAGGGCTATGAAGCTCCCTGTTTTGTCTGTAGGAGCATTGAACCTTCTTCCTTCTTGTACCTGAGGCTACAAGAAGCTTCTTCCTAGAGGCTGTTTTTTCACCATTGTCATAAATGTCTCTTTTKTCTTCCTAGCCTTCACCTCCTTGCGCTCTGTAGTAGCCATTATGGGCAAAGGTTTCTCAGAAGCTGCATTCACTACCGTCTTCTTGTACACCTCTGAGCTCTACCCCACCGTACTGAGGTAAGAGATGCCCATCGCCTGAGTGCACAACAGAGCCTCGGTGGGATGTCGCCCYCAGGTCTTCGACATCAGCACAGCTGGACACGCTATGGGCTAGGGCAGGTTCTAGGGATTACACATACTCAGAAGAAAGGGGCAGAAAGCTACCCTTTTTTTTATCTGGGTTATGTGTGGTTAGGTTATGTCGATAGGGACATGTATCAAAAGGTGAGGAGTATTCTGCGTGGGAAGACTTTTGAACTCCGTAAGGCATCTGTGCTTAGTAAAGTCTTAGYTCCCTGTGATAATCTGCTGGTAACTGTTAAAAGACCCCGAAAATAATCATTTGAAATATCAAGTCTTATAAGAGGCACATACTACCACATTTGAAAATCTTCTGGACATCAGATGATATTAAATCAGGGATTAACTAGCCTTTCAGGAGGAAAAAGAGAGTTTATTTGAAATATCTGGGTAATGGCGACATAAAACCAGACTTAGCATCAGCATAGTTTGGGATATAGCTGAGACTGGTGGAGGGAATCACCTCACTGGTTTCTTTGTGAAAGTCTGAAAAAACCCTCATGGATCACAGCAGGCCTTGTGGCTTACTTCACCTCTGTCCCTCCCTGCCCAGAGTACCCTCCTCTGCCATTTAGTCCTTTAACTTTCACTGGCCTGTTGCATGTGGGGAATGATGCATATTTAAACCGAAGTGGGCACACTGATCTGCTAACTTTTCTTCTCAGATTGGTTTGTATTTTTACGTGCTCAAAGACATTGACAGATAAAGACAAAAATGTTGGTTCCTTCTGCAGTACTTACTCTGCATATGCACAAGTAGGTCCTGGGATACTTGTTGTCAGTATGAAATGCCACCCATCCCCTGAAAATTACTAAGTGGAATAGGTCCCAGGTCTTATTTTTGGCCTCCTCTCCAAGCTCTCCTGGACTTATAGCTACAGCAGGACCAAAGGGGCTCACATGTATCTCTAGTGCATGCCACCTGCCTAGAAGTACCTGGGAGAAGGAGAAACTTAGGTTTGCTCTCAGCAGATCGGAGGACTTACTAGGGGATGGGTAGAAAATGCACTCGGGGTTTTAGACATTTAAAGTGGAAACAACTTTAGAGAAGATATTTTTAGCGTGGAACTGCAGCTTCTTTCTCATAATAGACATAAATCTATTTCTCACAGCAGCTACGGTTGCTCTCTGGGAAATATTATCATTGTAGGAAGATACGAAGAAAGAAAAAAAAATCTAGAAAAAAACCTGGCAAAGGAAAAACTTGGTGGAGGGGGGGGGAGCCTCAGCACTTATAGAAAAACAGGGGGAAGGAGCAGAGGGTCTGCACTTTTTCCCAAGGTCAGATATGAAAGAAGTACCCATCTCTTTCTCGTGGTGGTCTGCACCACCACGGTGCCCTACCTTTCCAGGCAGAATGGGATGGGGTACACCTCCTTCGTGGCACGCCTTGGCGGGGCTTTGGCCCCACTTGTGTTTCTGCTGGATGAGGTGTGGAGGTCTCTGCCCGAGGTGACGTACTGTGGTGTAGCAGTGTGCTGCGGCTCGGTGGCCTTCCTGCTCCCGGAGACACTCAACGTGCGCCTGCCTGAGGGCATCGAGGACATCGAGGGGGCACAGTGAGTCAGCCCCATCCTGCCCTGCACATGGAGTCTGCTGAGAGGGGCGGGGGACGTCCCTCTCTGACGCCTGTCATTCCCCATCTGTGGGTGGCAGCGGATGAAGGGACASCCCGGTGGAGATCGGGGCTGTCAGGCTTCCTGGTCTCCTGTCCATCAGCCCAAACGTGCTTTCATTTCTTCCAGAGTGAAAGGGCCACCACAAGTCAGTGCTCCTGACGGCATGCCGCTACAGTCTCTGCTGAAGTGAGGGACTCCATGGGACAGCCACTACGTAGGACTGCAAAACTGAGCCGTGCTCTGACCTGTCAATAAAAGAGCCTTTACTGTCCTCCTAGTCTCTCTCTGCAGGGAAGCAGGGCTGAGGACATTGGAGGAAAGAGGCAGATCACGAAACCAGCTGGAGGGAGCTAACCCCACTCTGTAGTGTGGCCAGGAGCAAGAATGCAGAGGTCTAACAGGGTGTGGAAATAAAGGCACCCGCTGCTAAGCTCTTCCAGTCTTTGGCCTTGTTGGACTTTCAGATCACTTTCAGCACCTTTCAGATCACTGCACAGCTTTCCATAAACTACAATCCATTGGTTTACACACCACAAGAAACGCAATGCAGCAATAAAAAATACTGAGTATGAATTGTACAATTGTAAATAATCTCAAATAAATCTAACTGGATGGTGGATAAACCATAAACTGTAGCTACAAATATTTCTTGAATTTAGAAATGGTCTGGACATTTTTCACACTGAGGCTCAAAGCCAGCAATAAACACATGCAGGAATCTCACTGAGAATGAGAYAACTGCAAGCATTTGTCCCACATACACAAAGAAGAAAAAAAGCTTTTGCAGATTATTATAYAGTGTGTATGTGGTAAGTATCCTTTAAGCTGAAAAAAAAAAAAAAAAACACCTCGCTACAGGAACTTTTGCATGGAATATTGAGTAATTCATTAATGGACTTCATTCTGCTTACTGGTCTAACACATCGATCTTAAATTTACGGAATGCCTTTGCCTCTTGCACTTACTGCTGCAAACAACAGAGATGAGCCACCAAATTATCTGTAAATTTGGAACCCTGACAAGCAGCACTTTCCTAAACTGGGAAGAGGGAATGGCCTCAGCATCTCAGTCCCAGGCGTGCCGTGATTCCCTGGGCTGTGGGTGTTTTAAGCTAAGCCACGCACAGCCCCGTGAGGATAACACAAACGGAGGAAGCATCCGAAAGCGGGTGGAGAAGCCCATCCAATCCCAGGTCAAAGAGCGCCTCCTAGTAGAAATAAGCTGCCTGGCAAAATTTTATACACCACCTTTTTGCTTTAAGGCAACAAAAGGAAAGCAAACTCCTCAGAACCACCCTAAGGCTGACACAATTTTGTGTATTATTTCTGTCTTAAAGGCTGGGTCGAATAACCTGCTCTGATGGTTCCCGTCTTATATTTAGGAAAAAACTTTTAGCTTCAAAAAGACTAAATTCAGTATCCCAAGTTTCATCCCAGTAACAAATAGAATACACAATAGCATCCCATTTTAACAACCTCCACTTTGGCATTCTGTCAAAGTTGATAAAAAATAATCTGACAGTTCTTTTTCATTTGAATGTTCTTATCATCCATTTGGCCTATAGTTAAGTGTTCTGTATTTTCCTTAGACTATTAATAAAATCGGTGTTTTATTATACCAGCTTAGAAATACTAATTGTTGTCCCTGTCCACAATTCTTTCAAGGTGAACGTTTCATTTAAAACATTTCAGAATAGCATTTAATTAAAAATGTCTTGAACAATTTCGCAGGAGAAAATGAGATAGCAGCCATTTTTTAAATTAAATTTTTCTGTCAGTGAATCACATAACACCTTGTGCTGTCAAAGAAGAAAAGGCAGTAACATCAGTGTGCAGGTCATGACCAATCTACCACGCTTCTGAGTCCTTCAACAAAATGTTCTTCATTTGTTGGAAATRCATCATGATTTATAGCAACCAACATGAGTACGCAATGCTGCCGTCATTCCCCATACAGTGTGTCTAAGAAAAACAGAACATTGACCAACTCAAGAACTCGCACTTTTCATTACTGATAGGTTTGTAAGACAAATCTGATGGGGGTGGAGGAAGGACTGTCTTGAACTGGACACAGTACCTAGATGCAGTCTGACAAACACTGAGCAGGGGGGAACAGCCCCTTCCCTGCGCCTGTTCGTAGGGCCCTCGCTGTTGCGAGGGCTGCGGGCTGTGCCCGCCAGGCCCCCGGGGCCCTCCTCGCAGAGCTCCAGCCCCTGTCACTGCTGACTTTCCCTTCGGCCTGACATTTCGTGGGGCTCCTGTTGCCTCCAGCCCGCCGGGGTCCCGCCGGTCGGATGGCTGCCTGCCCTCCGCATGCCGCCTGACCTCCCCAGGCCTGAGAGGCCCGTGCCCGCGGTGTGGCGACGGCAGCCTGCGTGGGTTCCTCGCCAGGGCCACACCAGGCACCGCCCTGGGCCTGTSTCTCCGGGGGCGAGGCCAAGACCGGAGCCCCACCGGCCCTGCGAGGCTGTGGGGCCCACARGGCGACCCACACCCGCCCGTGCCCGGGGCCTGCAGCAGCACCGGGAGCGGGGCTGCAGCCCCGGGGCAGCGAGGTCGGCCGGGCCGGGGGCGGACACGGCGGCCAAAGGAGCGGTGGGGAAGCCGCTCCCCGCCCGCCGCCGCCCGGGCCCGGACACGGCGCCGCAGCCCCGCCCCCGGGGCGGCCGCCGTGACGTCACTGCCCCGCCAGCGCGGGTGGGGGAGCAGGGGGGCGGTTCTGCTTCCGGGTCAGCCCCGCCGGCCCCGGGCAGGCTCGGGCGGGCGGCGCGCGGGGGCGGTGGCCCCGGCCATGCGGAGCCGGGCCCCGGGGCGGCCGCGCAGGGCCCTGCCTGGGCTGCGGCGGGGCCCCATGGGCCTGGGGCGCCCCTCGGGCCGCCGGGGGTAGGGCGGGGTGTCCCCTCCCCGCCGCCATGTACACCTTCGTGGTGCGGGACGAGGGCAGCAGCGTGTACGCCGAGGTGAGCCGGCTGCTGCTGGCCAGCGGGCAGTGGCGGCGCCTCCGGAGGGACAACCCGCGCTTCAACCTCATGCTGGGCGAGAGGAACCGGCTCCCCTTCGGCAGGCTGGGTAAGGGTGTCCCCCCCTGCCGGCAGCAGGGCCCGACCCCCGCCCCCCTGCAGCCCCCGTTGTGCCCTTCCCGCCTCGGTGAGCGTACCGGGGTCCCCCGCCGCAGGGTGGGGTCCCCCGCGGCTCGTCGCAGCCTCCCGTCACCGCTGCGGGGAGGGGGGCTGCGGGCAGGGCGTGCCCCGGCGGAGTCCCCCCGCGGTTCGGGAGGGGGTGTCCCCCGGCCCCGGGCCTCCCGCTGGCACCGGCAGCTGGCCGTCTGCTGGGCTCCCCGTCACGGGGACCCGACGGCCGCCCCGGCCTGCGTCGCCCAGAACAAAGGGCGGGGACCGGGGGGTTCCGTGCGGCCGCTTCCCGGCCCCCGGCAGGGCTCTCTGCAGAAACCRGCCACCAGCCAGGGCTCAAAGGATCCCCCTCCCAAACTCCCGGAGGGTGGTTTCACCGGTGCCCCCCCGACACCCGGCCCAGCTTGGGGGCTCTGCAGCAGYGGGGTGGGGCGGAGGGCTCCCGGGGACCCCCCTCTCGCATGTCGCGGACCCTCAGGCTCYCAGCGCCCCCGGGGGCAGCCCCCACCTCCCGGCCTGCCTGTCTGGTCGTGCAGCCGCGCACGGGGGCCGTTTTCACCGTGGCGGGGGGCTTCAGTCACCCAGCGTGGGTTCGTGGGGAGCACRGTGGTGCCAGTGGCATCCCCCTGCCTGGCGCAGGGCAGGGACGTTGCGGTGCTGAGCTTACATGTTGTGGGGGTGTTTCTACAGTTTGGGACAGGTGGGGGAACAGGTCTGAGSCAGGGATGCTCAAACCCTCGCCCCGGAGCCGAGGCTGGTGGGGATGTGCCTCTGCAGGGGCTTGGTGGGGGTGACAGCACGTCTAGTCCATGCTCGGAGCAGGGTGAGGGTTATTCCAGAGGCTCGCTGCATGTGTAGGGCCAGGCCACCCCCCCACCACCACCTTTTCCCCTGCTGTCTGACCCCCTCTGTCACACTGCCAACACGTGGGGGCCTGGGAGCTTCCCTGTGCAGGCTTGTCCCCTGCCTGCCATGCACACTGCTGTCAGCACGGCCCCCCCTGCCCTCGCCCCGCTGGATGGGGAAGAGCCCAAGGGCAGAGAGGGAGGGTGCCATGCACTGCCCAGGAGCGGGGAGAGCCAAGCCAGGCGCCGACAGCCTTGTAGGGCGCAGCGGGGAGCAGAGATGCACTGTCATTGCCCACGGCTGGGTGTGAGCCGGCAGGAGCCGCAAGGCTGGCAGGTCTCCGTGCATGGTGCCAGCTGCTGTGCTGGCTTCTGTCCTGTGAGAGCAGGTTTGGGGTGAGGACACTGCAGACCCTAGTAGAGCAGTGTGTTTCCCTCCTGCGGTCCCCCGTGTCTGCGTCCGATGGCTGGCAGGACCCTCATGGCCTCTCTCCCTGCCCTTGGCCCTGGTTTCGTTCTTCCTGGGGCAGTTTTACAGCACTGCTTCTGACTGCAGAAATGTCAGAACAGAAGGAGCCCCCTCGCCCCTGCAGTCCCGGGGCAGGACGGCTTTTGCAGCCCCTTTCTTGCAGCTGAGACCCAGCACTGACTGCGCTTTCAGATTTGCAAGTCACCAGCTCCAGCACCTCTTCCCTTGTCTCCACATGCGTTTGTGAGCGGAAAGTCCCCATCACATGGCGATGCCATCTGGTCACCTCCCAGCATCGGGGTGTCTGCAGCAGGCGGGGAAGCACCAGGAGAGGCTTAAGCGGCGAGGATGCTCATGCACGCTGTAGCCAGGCACAGCAAGCAGACCTGTGCTTTAATGTGGCCAGCAGGCAGGGCCTGTGAGCATCGGGCTTCATTGCAGAACAAGTACAGTTCTTTGTGAGTGGGCCTGCACAGCACGTCCAGCCATGGTGGGCTTGTGGCCATCTCTTACTAACCCCTTCATCCTCGAAAAGAGCCCTGGAGTGATGGAAAGGCTTCAGCGAGCCCTTCAGCACATGTCGCCATGGGATGCCCAGAAATTCAAACCTTTCCTTGCAGCCAAAACACATCTATGACCCGTGGAGAGGGACCGTGCTTTGGCACTGGCTTCTTTAACCCATCCTCCTACAGCAGGAGCTGGTTGCCTGAAATCAGTAGATTCAGACCAAAAATAACATGGTTATTTTGGTACATCTTCCAAAAAGCTGTATCTTCTCTGGTACATCTTCCTAAAGCTRTCCTCCTGAGCAACTGTTGCATCAGAGCTGGCTTGGTTTGGTTTTTCTAAAGGCTCTACTCAGTGGAAGCAGACATTAATTCAGGGAACTTTAGGGATTTGCGTTACTCAGGGGCTAAGCTAGATCATTTGACATGGGAGAGGGGTAGAAGTGGGGACTCCCAGGATGCACCGCTGCTTCTATCCAGCTGCAGGGGCCTCTGTTGCTCTCACTGATACCCTAATTCTTGGGGRATCATGCCCTTAAGCTGTGAGTGTCTGTATCTAATGGAAAAAACAGTTTGTGCTAAGGGGARGGAAAGGAGGAAGAGGCTGCAGAGGCCTCATGGGGCAGAGGATGYTGGACTACGCCCTGCAGCCACGGGAAGATCGCCAGTTTGCTCAGTGCCTTGGCAGCTTTTTAACCCRGCTAAATGCATGGTGCAGACCTCAGAACGTGCCAGAGAACCCATTCCCCTTCCTCCCTCAAGGAGGGCCTTGCTGACCACCAGACTCCACATCACAGCCCACTGCTCCATGGATRTGCTCAGGAAACCAGTGAGGATGTGCCTCCCAGCGGGTCAGAGTTATCCAACAGCAGTGGTTTCAGAGCAGGTTTCAGCCACTTCCATCCTCCTCCTTTCACCAGCCCCATTCCTCTGTCACTGCTGACAGGGTGGACTGACCACTGTGGGGAAGAGCCCACTCAGAGTGGTGGGATCTCCTTCTGGACCTCGATTCCTCCAGGAACCAAGCAAAATCGATAAACTGGAAATAGAAGGAAATTTGATGTKTTTTACTAATTTCTTTCAATAAATTAGTGCCTGGCAGTGCTGGCTACACATTGAAGTGCCTCAAGGTACAGATCTTTTCTGGAAGATGGTTTTCAGCTATCTTGTATTTAAAGGTTTGTGAATAAAAAGGGGGCCCCAGGTCAGGGCCATTACTTTGAGGTTGAAATAGATATTCACTCTCTGTGATCTYGCAGCTGCCTGGTCTTTAAGGTAATGTTTGCTCCAGGCCTTTTTTCCCAGGCAAACACCAAGGAGGATAACTAAAGCTCTGAATCCTTTTTCAGGGTCTAAATCACTCCTACAAGCATTTTTTTGAAAAGGGAAAGTGAAGATGGAGGTAATTGCCACGCTTGGGGGATCCCCCCTGGTCCTAGGTCATTTCAAACCAGAGCAGTTTTCCATCATGTTTTCCCTATCRATGCTCTTGTCAGTTGTCACCGGTGACCCAGGTGTTGCCCAGGCATCATTTGCCTCTTGCACATCCATGTTCGGCTGCACTGGTTGTGTGGGAGAGGCTGCGTGGTGTTGCCCAGATTTGCGTTACTCTTCGGACAACTGCTGCCATCCTGTTCCCCCAGAGAGCTTCCAGCTGAGCGCAGGTGTTCGTGTTGTGTAAGAAGGTGAAGGAAGGCAGGCTGTGGTGTTAAGTCCAGTATTGATAGGGAGGTACCCATCTATGTGGCACTCTGTTTGGCACATGTGAGGCCACAGCTGGATTTTGGGACCAGTTTGGGACTTTCCAGTACAAGAAAGACATAGACACCCTAGAGTGACTCCAGCAGGGCCCATCAGCATAGTCAGAGGGACAGAGGATGGCAGTCAAGCACTGGGACAAGGACCTGTAGAAGCAGTAGGATCTTCATCCTCAGAGCTACTCGGACTTTGACCGAACAAGAGGTTGGAGCAGAGACCCCCAGAGGTCCCTTCGCACCCCAGCTATCCAAGGGGGCTTGCTGCAAACTGCCAGAGGGAAGCAAAACTCCAAATCTTTTAACATTTCCCAGTGTTTTCAGATACCGGGTCCGACAGGGAATCCTGCTGTGCGTGACAAAGAAGGCCCTTTCCTAAGCTGTGATCTTTGTATCGTGGTGTGCTTCCCTGCATCCTCCTACTGTATTTAAGAGTAACTGGAATCTTGGCTTTTAAAAACTGTCACCAGCAAATGGAGAACATTTTTGGGTGGCACTGCCAGCTCCCAGTGTGAATTAGGAAATTATTCTTTTCCTTTGGAAAATGGAAGTGTCAGGTTCAAAACAGACTTTTTTCATGACTAAAAGAAAGAAAGAAACCACAGGAGCCAGTACCAGCTTAGAGCCTGTTTCTGTGATGCAGGGCAAGGAAACAGCCTCCTTTCTTTTCCCTGTTGCACAGGTCCTTTGCACCAAGCAGATGTTTTTCCTTCATAATTGAGAAGTTTGTCTGACCTCTTTGTTTCCCTTTTCTAGGCCATGAACCCGGACTTGTGCAGCTGGTGAATTACTACAGGGGAGCAGACAAGCTGTGCCGCAAAGCATCTCTGGTGAAGTAAGAAATCTGCTGAAATGTTACATGGGATTGGCAGAAATTTTTCTTCTAACCATTGTCGAGTGTTTGGAGGGTATTTCACAGAACAGCTGCCCTGGGAGTGTCCTAGCATGTGCTGTCTTCTGACTCCTGTGCTGGTCTCTAGAGCTATCTGCGTGCACAAAGACCTCTTTGTAACTTCAGGGGAAATGCTGTTTCCACTGAMTTACATCTGCTTGAAACCATAGAGTGTCCTGAATCAAATTAGAGCCAAATCAAAAGGGGAAAGAAAAAAACCAACCATACCTGCTCTTTTTCCTTGTAGACATTTATTTAAAACCTACTTCTTTTATTCTCTGTTTCAACCAGAGATGAGACACTAATATGCCTTTAGCTAATCAGATTTGTTGGTCAAACAAATGCTTGGAGACATCTCCGGGAAGAGCTCTGGGAGTTGTTTCTGTATGACCAGCCGTGCCAGGGTCTCCTGGGGAAATGTGGATGAGCTTTCRTTGTAGATAACCCTCGTCCCTGTGCAAACTCTGCGGCCGTTAGGGCATCTTCATGTCAGAGGTCTTGGTCTCCTTAAAGCATTTGATTCCAYGTTAGTGTCTGTGCTACCTCTTGCTGATGCAGTTCTGCAGACTGTGTGTGCTGATCCTAGGCCTSTCCTTCCCCTGCGAAGAACCTGGTCCCAATTGCTTTCTTTACAGCGGTGATGGTGTTTGTCAGGAACTAGCAGAGTATTTTTTAAACAAACRTCCACGGTGCTCCCCAGCTGTATTTCTCTGTGGCCTGTGGACTAGAGGCAGTGCTGAAAGTTTTTCTCTTTTTTTCTCTCTTGAAGCTTGGCTGTGGGGTCAACCATGCATCAGGCTACTTAGGAACCCAAGGGACCACAAAGGACRTTCCTCAGGGCTCCCAGGGTGTCGCTGACTGACTGCCATTTCAACAGAGAGGCACAAATGCACAGAGAGAGTCAGCAAGTCTGCTTTTGGCCTTAAGCAAAGCACAGAGTRAGCATTCAGAGAGGCAGGCAGCTCCCTTGACTCTGAAAGAAAACAGGCCTGGGCTCCGCTAACAGGAGTTTGCTGGCATCTCTAGACATTACTGGTAGGAGAGATGTGCCAGCGAGATCGGAGACTGCGTGATGCAAGGGGGGTCCCAGATCCTGGAGCTTGGCACATGGAATGTGTCGCTGTGTCCTTGCKTTCAGTGGGTTCCCAGTGGTCTTTATCCACAACTGGGACACCTGATCAGATCTCGGTGGGAATGGGATCAAGAGCTAAGCACCAGCACAGAGAACATTACTGCTCTGGCTTCCCTTTTGCCTGTTGTGATCACAGCATCCTTCCTGCCCCGTTCTGTGTTAGCAAACACACCTCCTCAGTTCCYTTGTGCAGAGATGATGCAGGGAATGCACCGCAAGCTCTATTTACATGGAAACTTCTCTACTGATTGTTTCACAGTATCCATAGTATCTACAAAACGTTTAATGAAAGCGTGTAGGTCTGGTTCAAAGAGCAGTGCTTGGCTGCAGATTGGGGTTGCCATAGTATCTTTAGAAAAAACCTAATTTCAAGGGTCTAAGGAAAATATAATAATTTAGCACAGACTATCTGTAAGCTGCTATTCATCACCAAGTGAAAGAGCCCAGTTAATGGTGATCTTTACTTATTAAATGATGTCCATGCAGGTGGGGACACTCCGGAGATTAACAGCCTGTCTCTCTTCACACAGGCTAATCAAGACAAGCCCTGAACTATCGGAGTCCTGCACGTGGTTCCCGGAGTCGTATGTGATTTACCCAACAAACTTGAAGACMCCTGTGGCTCCAGCACAGAATGGAATTCGCCATCTCATAAACAACACAAGGACAGATGAGCGGGAAGTCTTCTTGGCAGCTTACAACAGGCGGCAGGAAGGCAAAGAAGGCAATGTGTGGATCGCCAAGTCCTCAGCTGGTGCCAAAGGTTCATTCTCTGGCAAAACGAGCAACCTTCTCCTTATTCCTTACTCTTTACTTGATCGGTAGAGTTTGGCTGAGCCCAGCTGATATCTAGCCTGTCTATAAAAGGCTTCACCTACCAACTCCATGCCAGTCAAGCCAGYGTAGGGCTCTCCTTTGTCTGCTTGGTGGCATGGGGCTCCTGACAAGCATGCACATGCTACCTAGGACATGGATGGCAGTGAAAGGACCTCCACTTTTCTACACRTATGGCTCAAAATATGGGAAAGTTTGCTGCAGGGAGAAGGTAGCAGGGACCAGCAGGCGAGGGGATTGTGGAGAGCAGGAGACAACAGGGAGCAGAACAGGATATGGGGAGGAGGGMAGCAGGCAGGACAGCAGCCTTCAAGGGCAAGGAGCCCAGCTCTCCATGCTGCAGCTAAGCCTGGTTTCACCTGGGCAGAAATACCGCTYCTTGTCTTTCAGCTGAACCCAGATGCCTGGTGGCCGACCCATGGTCACACTGAGAGACTGGCTGAGCAGCCATGAGCTCAGTGCACCGAAATCACACCCAAGCCTCAGGGGAAGGTACCAGAGCAAAGACAAGCAATGCAATGTCTGTATGTCCCTTTAATTTGAATAAGGCTGTAGATACCTAAGTGATAATGTGTCCTTCCTTGTTCCAGGGTCATTGCATCGCTCGCTCTACAGAAATAATGAGCTATTAGAGAGATAGCTGGACACAGCTATAGATTTAATGCTTTGGTAACTGTGTGCTGTCTGTCAGTTACGGCAATATCACAGGCACATTATCAGAACAGCTTTATGAAAATTTGCCTTGCCAYGTGTGCAGACCCCAGGCGGCAGAGCCCAGCCTGAGGAAGGACCTGGTCTTTTCAAAGGGAACAAGCCCACATGTATTACTCATATTTGCAGAGYCACTTTTGATGCAATCTTACAAAAATCATCAGAGAATGTGAAAGCCAGAGGTGGCTGCAGGGAGGCTGTACGGTAAAACTGTCCTTCATGCTGGCTTCCTTCACTGCTCTGCTGTCTTGGCTGTGTTACCAAGAAGCATCAGAAGAGTATGCTTATTTTCATCAGGGAGGAAGGGGAGATGAGTCCTTTCGTTATGCCAGTGAGGGAATGTGTTTCTGTGTGGTACAACTGTCCGGCAAAGAATCAAGCTGGGCAATTGAAAAGGCCATTGCTGTGGTTTGCTGCAGGATGGGGAGGTTTAAACTCTCCACATACTTTATTCAAGTGTGATCTCATCTTTTCTGCATTAAAGCAGAGTAACCTTTCATATTCACCAGTGTGCTGCAGAACTCAAGCTGGGAATTAGTGGAAAGCAGAGCCTCATGTTAATCTTTTAGAGGGAAGTTYTGAATGTCTGGGGATTGCTTCTGATGAAGAAGAAAGCTTGTTGACATTAATTGCCAAGACAAATCCAGCTCAGGCACAGCCCCTGTCTCAGGACAGGTCTAGGGGAAGCTTGGTTGTCCATCAGTAAAAGGAAAATTAAAGGTTTAGGATGTCCTGACTTAAAAGTTGAGAAATTTTTCAGCTGTTGCTAGAGGTTTTGATATTTTCTTTGAGAGAAGGGAAGAAGCAGCTGCCCCACATAAGCTGCTTTGCTGCCTCACTGGGTTGCTGCACAGTTAAGCTAACCTCCCCCTTGATTCACCGTCTGTCCAGTGCAGAACAGGTGCCTCCTCATCTTCCCACTGCAGGGGCTTTATCGGCTTTCGGAGATGTTGTTTTCCTTCCTTCCCCCAGTGCGCAGCCTGTGGTTGTACCGATGCAAGTTTCTGTCTGGCTCTGCTGTGATCAGGGGACTAAAAATCTTGCCCCCTGCATAAAACATGGGTGAGAAAGATACTTTGATGAAAGGACTTACTTTCGGTGGAGGACACTAGGACTGGTAGGGGGTCAGTAGGGCTGGGAAGCTGTGACTTACGAAGCACGGAGCGGTGAAAGTACCTGCAGGGCTGTGTCGACAGCGACCTTCAGAAGTCACAGCTAGAAGCATTTTCCATGGGATGATCCTGTCAAACCCTGCCTGTGCTGTAAACCTGTGTTCTCCCCCCAATGCTCCCTTGAAGAGTGTTTGTTTCTTTTCACTCTATTTCCTCCAAAACACTCAGCACAAAATTAAGACTAAGTCATCAGCTTTAGTCCAAAAAGTTAACTAAATGCATGAAGACTGGACATAGTGCCAGAGAAGTGTTAGATAATTTTACCTGAGCTGGTTTATCCCTCATGTGGCACTGTGCCATCCCTTTATCAAATCCCAGAAGGGATATGTTCTCTCTTCATTGCACTGCAACAGTGGTTTCATATCTAGACTCTTGCAAGAAATGAACAGTGACAGCTTCAGCAAAAATGTGGCAGTATTTAAATGGCACATCTAAGTTCTTTAATGAAGAGCTTCCACAGCAGGGGAAAACACTGACTACATGGATGAACATTTTGAAATAGTTCTTTTCCTAATTCAGCAATAGATTTTAATAGTAACTTAGATGAACTCGGTGAGCAGGGCAACRCTGCGCAAATGTGCATGTGTGACTACCTCTGGCAGCCAGAGAAGCCAGGCAGGGGGAGAAAGTCTGAGTCTAGGATAAAAAAAGACAAACCTCCCYCCCCAAAWRAAAAAAAAAAAAAAAAAAGATAAAAATCTCACAAACTGCTAAATCCCCTGTTTTCCAAACTGATGAAAAACAGGGAAAAACAACAAAATTCAACAGGTACTGAACACATGCACCACCCCCCCACCAAGCCCAGCTGGAARAAAAATGCTGGAAAAGGAAACAAAATCCCCCAAACCAAGCAGCTGCCTCACTGCTTGCCGAGGTTCCCATCTGCTGTGCATCCCCTTGCACCTAAATAGCCCCCCCCCGCAGACGAGCCCCAGACAGGCCATGCCATGTCAGGTACCCTTGGTTCCCATTTGCGTTAGCTCCTGATACTGGGGAGCCAGATGCCCTGTGACATGGTAACGGGGAGATCCCTCCGCAGATTAACTGCCTGACACTGAGCGAACGTGACATCGCTTGGGCACTGACCAGCCCTGGGGCTGTGGGTTCTTGCAAGTCGCAAGGCTTTTTGGGCAAATGAGCCACGGTCCACTTGGGCCCTGAAAAAGCTGCAGCAAAGGTAGCAGGATCCTCTACATAATTCTGTCTTTGTCTTTCTGTGCCAGGGGAAGGGATCCTGATTTCTTCAGAGGCTGCAGAGCTCCTGGACTTCATCGATGAGCAGGGACAAGTGCACGTGATTCAGAAATACCTGGAGAAACCTCTGCTTTTAGAGCCAGGGCATCGCAAGTTTGACATCAGGTAATCTTTTCTGCTTTTGTAATAATACAGGTTTTCATTTTCGTGCTGTTTCTTTTTTAAGTCACTGAGGCTAGAGTTTGTTCTCTCGCCCCCTCAGGAGCTGGGTTCTCGTGGATCATCAGTATAATATCTACCTCTACAGAGAGGGTGTCCTGCGGACCTCTTCCGAACCATACAACAGTGCTAATTTCCAGGACAAAACCTGCCACTTGACCAATCACTGCATTCAGAAGGAATATTCCAAAAACTACGGGCGGTATGAAGAAGGGAATGAAATGTTCTTCGAGGAGTTCAACCAGTACCTGATGGATGCCCTGAACACAACGCTTGAGAATAGCATCTTACTGCAAATCAAACACATAATAAGGTAGCCAGCTGCCTGTTGCATAGGGGAACATAACCCTTCAGTGACAGGGAATGTGTATGGACACAGCTGGGGAAGCAGACAGACCGAAAGGGAAGGGTTTGAATTGCATAAATTTAAGATAAAGCCATTAAACACCCCAATGTCACTGCTCAATGAAAAGGAACCTCTGTAAGTGCTGTTCTCTCAAGGGTAATGTGTCTGCATTTTCCCAGCTGTGGCTGGAGAAGGATGGAGTGAGATCACTTGGTAAGAGAAGAGGGTAGGTCGAAAGACAGGGCTGGGAGAGGCTGAGGTTAAAAAAGGTATAAGGTGTAAAAGGGTAAATGAAGCTGGACTTAAGTCTGCAGGATCTCACTGCTTCCCCCACCGTCGGGAAGCARCAGTGCATCTCGTCAGCATAGGTCGTCTCTCTCAGTCCACACAGAGCCAGCTACCGACTGGGCACAGAAAGTGCCTGGAGAGAGATCTCAGGTGCTGCAGAGAATCCAGGTCTTGACAAAAGTGATCCTTCATGGCGGAATTTACTTTGCAAGTACCCCATTGCTGTTACTTACACCAAAAAGACAGGACACGATCTTTGAGGAAGTCAGCGGCAAATGAGCTCTCAATGGCAGTTCCCTGGTGCAGCCCTTTGTGGCTCTGCCTTCTGCTCCAGGCTCTAATTGCACATCATTTTTTTCAACTTTCCTAATCCAGTAGTGAGGGTGGATGCTGCTCTCCAGTTCTTTGGGAGTTAACTCACATGTGTTTTGATGGTTGCAYGATCTCGCTTGCAGGGACCTGATTACCATGATGTGTGTTGGGTATAGCTTGTAATTTGGGGCAGTCCCAGGGCAACAGGGGACCCCTCCACCTAACTGTGGTATGCGTGTGCCCTCAAGCTGTAGCACGATAGGTATGTCCACAGGGCTTTTASTCTTGGGTTTCTATTTTTCCCTTCACAGAAGCTGCCTTATGTGTATAGAGCCTGCGATCAGCACAAAGCATCTTCACTACCAGAGCTTCCAGCTCTTTGGCTTTGACTTCATGGTGGATGAGGAGCTGAAGGTCTGGCTGATAGAAGTCAATGGGGCCCCGGCGTGTGCCCAGTGAGTAATCAGTTTCTGTAATACCCTTGTGATGCCGCCATTCACATGCCTCACCCAAAACTTGGCTGTGTCCCAGCTCCAAGTGAAAAAGGTGGAAGAAAGTGAGTGGCAGGGGGGAGTTTTCCAGGCTAACCCATACYGGACACTGCTCTAAGTGCCAGTTGATTTAAGTTTGTTGCTCCTGTCTCTGTGTTTAGTATCCCCTAGCTTCTTTTCCATGTGAGATAGGGCACTAACCTCAGTTTTTAGACAAATGGGTTTGAATATAATTTTTATTGACACTGTTGGGTTGAAGTTATGGTGCAGAATTAACGCTTTGGGGATCAGGTGGTTTCTCAGTCTCTCTTGTGGAGCCACTGGTGGCTGGTGTTTACCTGACACATGATAGATAAATGAGTAGCATTAGGGGCAGCAGCTGGCAGTGATTGAATTTGCAGCTGGCARCTGACTGAATTTGCAAGCAGCAGGACCCCAGAGCACACTGTGGATGCTGCAGACGTTGGATCAAAGGCTCCACCAGCCACAGGGAGGCTGGGACAGCCAAACAGCCGTGCCCATGAACATCTCTGCATAGGCACAGTGGGAGGTGCTGTATTCTGTGATTGAGACAACTGCGGGAGGTTAGAAATCTTTGCTAAATGRGCATCCGTATTGTATACAAGCCCAGCAAAACAGAACAGGCTGTACGTCACTACATTAGAATTTGATTAGATTATATGTAGATTAAATTAGATTAGATCATCACTAACAGTAGACAAAAAATACACGCCAAACCTACCAGACAGCCTGTTCAGCAGCCTTGCCAGGGCTAGGGCTTGGGGAGCTTTGGATGTCCAGGATGCCCTGTTCACCATGTGCACCGTGGTGCAATACTGCCTTGCACCTCCTTGTGTTGCTGTATGGGTAGAATTTGGCTGTTGCTGGGTGGATTTGGGGTTCAGCAGTGCCCTGTTTGCTTTGTGCCTCTGTGGGCACTTGGAAGTCATCGGAATCAGCTGAGGTAGGTTTTGGCTATTTGTGGCTTYTCCTCTTCAGGGTTATTCTAATTTGTAGCACCCATATCACACAGTTCCCATTTAAGATATAAAAATTTGCTGCTGAAAGCAGTAACATTCCCAGGAGCTGAAAAAGTGTCTTACTGTCATGTAGCCCCAAAGGCACAGGGTGAAAGACATTGTTAATCCTAGTAAAGATAGCTTTGGTATGAAAAATGTCCCAGATGCCAGCATGTTCAGGGAGTTTACACATGTATTTCCTTCAGCAGAAAGTGAAGCTATTGTTAACTTATTTCTCGAACGCTTTGTCTCTCTTCTCCCTAATCCTGCTCTGCATGAGCTGTGCCATGGTGAAACACATCCCACACTTCCGGAGGATCCTGTGAAGTCTCTGTGCCTGGTCACAAGCTGATGTGCACAGCTGCACCCCAGTGCAGCATGTCATCAAACCATGAACACATCAGAGCAGTCCCTCTGGGGSACATCCCCACACGAACGGGGTCTGGTGTGATAATCACAACTCCCTGAGTTGGAAGGCCAGTACAGGGGGTGCTCAGCTGTTGTCTGCTCCCGTGCATCTTGTGGTGACTCAAGTCTGGGGCCTGAGGGTGTGGAGACTCTGCTCAGGAGCCTGTTCTGACAATAAACTTAGATAATGGATTTTGTGGTCCCGTCTGGTAGAGAGCAATATTGGGAATGGGAGCACTGTTGAAAAAGAAGACRGTTGCTGGGGTAGGCAAGGAGGAGATGGAAGAGATGCCACCCTCCTCCCGTTTGCCACCCTGGAGCTACCTGTAATGGGAGCAGGATCTTGTAGATCCTGCTGGGAAAATGCATGTCTATGTAAAAATTGGTCAGGGGCCTGCTGGTTTGTCCTGCCTGGGCATCTGATTCTKTCTCTCTCATCTCTTAGGAAGCTGTATGCAGAGCTCTGCCAAGGAATTGTGGATGTAGCCATCTCTAGCGTTTTCCCYCTCAACGACACTGGGCAGAAGACGAGCCAGCCATCATCGATCTTTATCAAGCTGTGATGATGACAGGAATGCCTCTGCTGTGCACAGGGAGAGACTGCACCCGTCGGGTCAGCACAGTTCGGTGGCTTATCTCAGTATCATGCCAAAAAGTGATAGAGACAGGCTTCTTATTTTCTGGAAAATCATGGGGAAAAACAAAAAAACAGGCATCCACACAGAGCTGCGATGAGCCAGAGCTGCTCAGATAACTCTGCCTGCATTCACCAAAATCCACTTTAGAAACAGCTCGTGTGACTTTGATACCTGAAACAAATCTCTCTGGGAGAACAACAAAATAACCTTAAAATGAAACCCCAACAGGGATACTATAATACTGTATTAGCTCCTCCTTTTCTATAGAGATAACATTGGGTTTTTTAAGGGAATTGAGCGAAGAGAACGATGTTCTTCTGGGATGTCATGGCTGGGAAGTTGTCCTCCCGCTGTGTTTCTTCTTTCCTCACCTACTGCATCATTAGTGCCTTAGCTCAGCTCCAAATAGGTGACTCCTTTCCTTTGTTCCTGCTCTATTACGTAGAAAGGAGCAAGCTGTCTTGCATCGCAGGATGCCTAAARCCAGGAACACCAAGAATTCAGTTTCCTTAGGTCATTTTCCAAGCTGGTTGGCTGAACACCCAGGCAGCGGCTGGCAAAAGGGTGCTGAACTGCAGGTGGTGAATTTAACCCAAGCAAGGAAGGCAATTTTGTTTATTTATAGCTATCCCTTTTCCTAATGAGATTTGAATYAGTGTCCATCCCAGTCTGATGCAGTTGGATTCTGTTTAAGAGAGGTAGAGACCCCCTCAGGGCTTGCCGGCAGGCTGTAGGATTTCTAGCATCAGTTTTGTGCTAAGAGTGTTTCAAATGGCAGAAACCCAATCTCCTCAGATTCTTCTGAGGCGCTGCAGTGAATTTGGGCTCTTCTSTCAGCTTTCATCTTCGTGCATTTGAGGCTTGAATCTGAAACCTTTCAACCCAAATGGTTTTTGTCCCGTTTGATCCAGACAATTTTATTCTCCTCCATTTGACAAATACTGCAATTTTCTGCCCTGAACACAGCCCACAGTACGGTCCCAGCTGTGGGGAAGATGGGTGAGGTTTTGTAGACCAGGAGAGAGATTCCTTGTGTACAGGTTTGCCACAGACCTGGGAAGGCAGGYGTTTTGGGGGGGAGGGGAGGTTAAATTCCTTGAGGTCCCTGAATTTCTGACTTAACATCTACTTTGAGTATAACCTGAATCCCTGGCATATTGCCAACCCTGTGAAGTGTATCTGAACTTTCAGCGTGAGCCCAGCACATCCCTCCTAAGCTAGAGCTCTTTGCAGAGCACAGTGGCACTTGTAACAGCAGTGGGCTTTGTGGGGGGTGTTCAGGGCTGTGTTCTGCTGCCTCTGGCAGGGAGGGATGGTTGGCACCTAAATAAACTGGTTCCTGTTACCCAAAACAAACAAACAAGARGAGATCGTGGAGGTTACAAGCTTATGGCTGCCTGTGTGTAATGGAAAGTGAATCAAGCAGTGGGATTTCTGCCTCCCTCAGAAGATCCTAGCGCTTTGGCGTACTCATCTCTGCTCGTGACAGAGATTTCAGAGGTCTTCCTGACAGCAGACGATTCTGGCACCTTTCTGTAGGCAGGACTGGAGTGCCCAAGCCTCCTTGGAGTGATGCATTTTGATCGTGCTGTCATGGGATGGACATCCGTTGCGACATGCTGTGAATCCACAAGTGGCAGCATTTCACCCAGGGCCACTCAAATCCAGGAGGGAACAGAGCACTTAGCAAAACCCTKCGGAAGCATCGCCGAGAGGGCACATCCCAAACAGCCGCACAAGCACCTCTGAAGTTGTCAATGCCCTGAAGCGCAGCGTGGACCTCCCTCTGCAGGGTGTGTGGCGGACGCAGGGTGTGCTGGTGCACGCTGAGAAGTGACAGGGAGCAGGAGCTGTGTGAAAACGGGGCTGCAGCTTTGTTCCCCTGCACTGCAAGTGCTGCCGAGTGGCTTTGCTTCCAGTGAGATCCTGAGTGCCAGGTCTGGTCTCTGGATTTGGGCCTCGTGGGCGTTGAGAAGAGGGACCGTGAACATGTCAGTTCGTGAGACGGGAAGCGCTGGGTGGTAAAGTGGGAGAGGGGTGTGGGGGAAGGACTGGCTGGGTTTTTTAACTTTATGATAGCACATAGGTGTCAAAAATTCACTGCAGGCCAGGTAAAGCGTAGTGGTAACACTCCAAAGTAAAATGTAGGCTGTAACGGTTGTTACTCAACTTGCAAAGTTCACCACGTCTCCACTGGCATTTTCACATGTTAGCTCATGCAAGCTTAAAAATTACACCTTTTTGYCCAGTAAAGGGAAGATCTAATAGCAATCGCTCTGGTCCAGGATGTGCCTGAGGTGACAGAGGAGACGTTGGGCTCTCGCAAGCTCTGGGGCAGACAAGAGTAGAGCGCGAAGTGAAAAGAGAAAATTTTCCCCATCATAATGAGAAATGCTMATTTTCTGGGGTGCTAGACCCATCCTTCTTTTCCCTTCAAAAGGGAAATTAAAAAACCGAATCACTCCCTTACTGCACAGTAACGTGAGATTCCTGCCAGCGTAGTGGGATAAGGGCAAGAAAGCTGCCTGGATGCAGGCGAAAGCAGCGGCCACCACTGGAGCAGCTGGTACCTCCGGGAGGAGCAGYGACTCAGGAGCCTCTGCCTAACTCCAAGGCCTTTTCTTCCCCCTTTTTCACCCCAGTTGTGTTGTGGCACATCAGTAGCTGGCCGTTTTTGCTGGTCAGCTGGAAGTGGGGCTTCAATTTGATGGCAGAGCCATGACCACAGGCGATGCAGCTATTCRTACCCTGCCTTTTCAGCTGGGCTTGGGGGAGATAGTGGTTCRGGGACACTTCAATCGTTGGTTTGTTTGCTGAATTTTTCAGAAATAAGCAACAGCCTCTGGAGGAAAACAGCAGGTATCGCTTGTATTTATCACCTGCTCTCAAAGCGCTCCCCAAGGTAAAGCACAGGAGATAAATGATAAAGGACGGAGAGCACAGTGCCTAAGGTCTTGCCCAAAATATTAGCTACAAGGTGGAGCAGAGGATGTGCGTATGGCTGAGACGTGAGCATTGCAGCCGTGGGTGCACCTTGCAAGTGATGCTCGCAAGYCCTTGTGAGACTTTTGTTTGTTTCTTTTTTTAGGAATACACAACAATAAATGTTTTCTAGCTTATTTCAGCTAAAAGGTCAATAGAAAAGGTCTTACTCTCTTTCCTGAGCTTTCACAAAAGGATGGTGCTGGGTTTCCAGAAGACACCTACCATATTGCAGAATGTCTTTAGTCTTAGTTGTATCCCTTCATGTCCGCCATGAAGGATTTCAGGCCCAGGTGCTCTGGCTGCGTTTTCCAGCAGGGTCTGGTCCCGCTGGACTCTGGGTTTCAGGTAACTCCCATGTGGTTTGTCTCATACCAGGTTAGTTGTGATTACCATGCTACAGCTATTGTTCTTCTGCCAAAATCCAGTGGCTGGCCACAGCCCAAGGAAGATGCTGGAGAAGTCTAAAAAAGGCTCAAAAGCCGCTTCATCCAGGTGGCCCGGCTTCTCAGCCCTGCTGTGACCAGTGCCCTTCAGGACTGCTTGCATGTCCCTGCTCCCAGCATTTCTTGTTCTCCGCATGCTCTCCCCCAGGAGAGCAATGCTGTGCCGTACATAGGTTCATAATCATGTCTCATTGCCAGTGTCTGRTATGGCAGCCCTCAGAAAACCCTGGTGTTGAGAGGATGGCGGGGTACATASGGTGCTGCCAAGCTGGCAGCCCGCTGGGCTCAAGTTCATGCCCCCAGCTGCTCTCACGTCAGCATGTGCGTGTGGGGCCGGCGGGTGCCTGAGCTTGTGGATCTCTGGCTACTCTATCCACATCTCTCCTGAACCATCATTAAAACATGCAAACCCCACAGCCTGCGGTGTTTCCTTGGGGCAGCGGGCTCACGGGGTGTCGGGTCCCCYGGGAAAACTTCCTGTGGGTGCCTGTGGTGAGTGTTGCCCCCCTTGCCATGCGGGAACCCAGCAGCCGGCCCAGCCCAACAGCRGAGGTTTCCTCACTTTGGGGTGACAAATGTGAGACAGCAGCATGGCATGAGGGGTGCTGGCCTCACACCCCAGGGCTGTCCCAGCAGCAGTGGGAGCTGGGGAGTGGGGTRGCTGTTTGGGGGTCCAGGGGTGCAGAGGCAGCAGGGAGTAATGGGCGGAGGGGTGTCAGAGCTTCCCCACCGCTGCTGCAGGGATCCTGGGGCGCATGTGGCTGGGGGGGGCAGGCCCAGGGTGGACATGGGTGCAGGTGGCTGGGGACACGGTGCTGGGAGTACCTGCCGGGGGGAGCATAGCTATGGGGGACGTGGCTGTGGGGCACAGGGTGAGGGTCGGGGATGGGCGGACATGGCAGGAGATGGCTGTGGGGCAGGGATGCGGGGACGTGGCTGCGGGGCACA
>JASVER010000043.1:7912576-7932825 GCA_030449065.1 Oceanodroma leucorhoa
GGGGTCCCGCCGCGCTTCATCCGGTGCCGTTGCAGGATCTCCCGCCGCTGGAGTTCGCGCTGAAGGACAGCCGGGTGGCGCTGGCGGTGGCGGGGGTGTCCATCGCCCCCCCCGCCGTGCCGGCGGGGACGGTCTGCCAGGAGAGGAGGGTGTTCCCCGCCGAGTGCCGCGGCCTCCGCAGCACCTACCGCGGCAGGATCGCCGTAAGTGTCCGCCTGCCGCCGCCGGCGGGGTCCTGCCCGCCCGGCACGCGTGTCCTCGTCAGGCGGGGTAGCCCCGCGCCGCCGCTCCCGTGGGGAGCAAAGACAGCTGAGCCCTACGCGCGCTTCTGTGCGCTTTTAGTTGAAGACCCCTTCCCGCTTTCACCTGCCTCGGGGGGGTTTCTGAGCGCTCTGTCCCGCGTGGGGTCTCGGGTGTTGGTGAAGTACGAGCTCGCTGCACAAACTTCCCTTCAAAAGCAGCTCGTCACGGGCCCCGTCTCTGCGGCCCTTCTTTTGCACGGGACCCTAGCTGTGTTCTTTGCTCTGCTGTCAAATTTGCCTTGCAATCGGCCAGCCAGTTCAGAAGACCATGGAAGGGCACCTCTGTCATCCCGGAGAGCATGAAATCCAAATCTTGTTTCTGCAGGATTCCGGGTTCCAMAAGCGGTGTTGCTCCCGTATAGAAGTCCAGAGTTATAAATCCCTCTTSTTCACATCATATGTTCATCACTTTTCTGAATTGCTCTGAAATTTGCCTGGAGAAGCATCCTCAGCAAATGTTTCCATTTGCACTGTGAAAGGATTGCACAGCCGTTGCTGTTTTCTATTAAAATTTGTAATTGTGTCTGAGCTATACGTTTGCATGAGGCACCGGGTGCAAGGGAATGCTTGCTTGCAATTTCAGCTTTTTTTTTCGTTTGTCCAAAGCATTACTACTAACAGTGATAAAAGTGACTGTAAGTGCAGTATCTTATCTGAACATGAAAGTGGGGCAGTTGCAGATTGTTCACAGCCATTTTCCCAGTGGCTCTTAGATTTTCCTGAGCTAGAGATGCTTTTATTTTTCATACCTGAATTATTTCCCATCTTTTTCCCAATGTTTGTTTGTTTAATTRTTTTTTAAACCCGTGTAAATGTTTGGAACAGTTGGAACAAAACATTTTGCYGTGCCTGGTGTGAGAAGGTATTGCTTTGTGCTTGGACAGGTTGGTTGGTCTCCCCCACTCCCTGCCCTTGCACAGCAGGAAGCAGTGTGTAATCATGCCCTGTTTGCACCATGCTGCCTTTAACCACATACCCCTCCSTCAGATTCTTCCCGCAGTGCTCGCTTCCCCAAGGTGGGAAGAGAGCCCTGGCCCTCTGAGCGGCYGCTCATACGGGAGCTGCTTTATACCTTTAGTCATCGCTTCAGCTGGAGACCGGAACTGTGCGGAGATCTCAGTGTAAGGCTGCACTGTGGATTTAGGGGGGCACARTAACATCTGCCTTCCCTTTCCTAGCGATTCCTAAGACTCGATTTACTCTTTTTAACTGTTGCCAGGTGTTGAACCAGTGKTTTTGTTTTGCAGTGCTGGTGTTTCTTTCCTGCATGGCAGCAGGTCTTTTAAAGCCTGTCRTTCTGCATGTAAAGTTAGGATTGTTTGCTCCCACAGTGTATTTTATCACCTTGTTTCTTACAGTCAAGGGGTCCTTCTGCAGACCCACTGCCAGACCYTGTTATTGTAAATAAATTATTTTCTTTCACACATACTTTTCTTTCTKGCTTTTCAGATCACTCTGAACATGTTAAGTGAACAAGACTTAGGAAGGGTCTCTGCAGGCTTGTAGCGTGGATGGCCTTTTGTTGAGCAGTTTCTGTTTTCTTCTACTTTTTCTTTTAACTGTTTGTTAACTTCTGAGGTTTCCTTTCATATTCTGTGGTTGCCTTTTTTTATTTAGGCTGCTCTGTTGAAGGGCCTGAAAGGCAAAATAGACTGTATCAAGTTTGTTTAGTCTACTAGCAGCTTCTTTACCTAGTTCTAGACTTGTACAATTTTCTTCTGTAAACCCATGTTGACTGTTTTCCATGGAGTAATCTTTATGCATGTATCTACTGGTTCTGCTTTTTATTATCATTATTTCCATTTTACAGTGATAGAATTTTGTTAAACAGATTGTGGTTATATTAACTGTAGAGTTAATATAGCAGGAAAGGTTAAAAGGGCAACTTAATTTGCTCACTGTTTGCGTTGTGTCGTTTTAGGCTGACATCAGCTGGTCAGTGAATGGCACGCCACAAGGGACTATTAAACAGCCCCTGGGGTATATTCCAATCATGGTGAAGTCCAAGATGTGCAACCTCTATAATCTTTCTCCACAAGAGCTCATACAGCACCATGAGGAGGAAGAGGTAATGGGGATTTTGTGGGTCAGGAAAATCTGCATTTTACGTGAGCAGTGTCTCAGGCCAGCTTCTCTTTACAGAACTTGAACATTTATATTTTATTTCAAGTTTGACTTGTTATTTTCTCTGAGTGTACCCTATTTATGGTGGTTCCATACAGCATCTTGAAAAATTTGCAGTCACAACTGTCTTTGAGTAGAGGGATGTGTTTGGTRCTGATACCTACAGTTCCAGTATATGACTTCTCAATTGCTAACTGGCAACTGACGCTATGTAGCTGTGAGTTCACCTCTGTGGAGTCAAAGATTTGGAGAACAGGCATTGAAAGAGACATTTTCATTCTCAGTTGTCTTCTGCAGCTTTGTCCTCATCTCCCCAGTAGCATGTCAGCTATGAGGAATTGAATACAGGATTATTTAGTGCCGTATTTTGCGCTCACAAAAAGAGTGAGCAAACTATGAAAGAAAATCTACAATGGCGTACCGTTGCTGCCCCCCTAGTATGGCGCTTGTACCTTCATTCGTACTATTACTCACTACTGAAACACTTTTTGTCTAATGGCATATGGTTTGGGGAGCTATACATTTATCAATGTTAAGCTTGTATGTGACCAGAAAGAGGTTTTCTGCACTGAAGATCTCTCCAGTTTATAAATTCGAAATGAGAACTTTAGAGTATTTATTAAAAAAATAGTTAATGTCAGCTCTTCAAAGCCGTTTGGTTGACCACACGGGTTTGTTTGTTTAATTTTTTTTTCTTTCTTCCTTTAAATTGTGGAACATGCGTCCCTTTCCTTGCACTGTATGCTACWTTTAGACTTAGTAGTCACTGGCAAGGAGTGCAGCCTTTCCAAATGCCGTGCTGAAACATGTCTTGCTGTGTGTTTCATATGTTAACACACATTGAATGTTTGTTAACATATAATACAGGCATTTTTGTCTTAAAATCCTGGGTTATGAATTTCTAAGCACATTAAAATGATTTTTCTTTTTCTGCCAGGAAATGGGAGGCTACTTTATAATTAATGGCTTAGAAAAAGTTATTAGGATGCTGATTATGCCCAGGCGAAATTTCCCTCTTGCAATGACGAGACACAAATGGAAAAACAGAGGCCCTGGTTTCACAGAGTACGGTAAGCTGAACAGATTCCTGCAGCATCCTGCTAGTAACTACTTGAGGGCAAACAGGAGTGGCCATCTATAGCTGACTTTTGGTAGTTTGTTTTAGTGTAGCTCTTGTATAATGTTTATATTTTTTACTACATATAAAAATAAAGGGTCAACCCCACCGTAAGGTACAAGCATGAGGCAGGTGCTGGCCTTGTGGGAGCTGTTTGAGCCGCCCATGCTGAGCGAGGAGGTTGTATTCCAGGCCTTGCAGTATTGTAACCTTTTGTTATGTGGAAGGTGTAACTAAAACCCTACCCTCGGTAGAAGTCRGTGTAAACTGCTGGACTTGTTTCATTGAATTTGTTTATCCATACTTTGAGATGGCAGATTTAATTTTCATGAAGCAGATTAACTAGATTCTTGGCTGTCCCATACCTTTGTCATGTATACTCAGTAAAACATGTTTAAAATTTAATTAAACCAGGAAAGTTACAGTTTAAAMTCAGGTGTTACCAGCTGCTGATTTGACTGGACCATGGTGCTTGAGCACACACTGTAATTCCACATTAATTAATTTTGAGGCAGTACCAGTTTAAACGGTCCCATTTGCTTTATTTTTCTTTGTCCTGCAGTGGATARCATGGGACAGGACCAGGAAACACTGCTTCAGCGGTACCACCCGAACACAGAAATGGGGAAACCTGACCCAGAGTGCAATTAGGAAGAGTACTTGTGTGTTGCTGTATCTTACAACCTAAGGTTACACACAGAATAGATGAGGCTTRGGGCTTTCCTTTTCTTAAAGACTGTATGCGTCTTCCAAGGCTCTCAGCAAGTGTGCTGGCTGTCCTGAGACGTTTGTCCACTAAGAACTGAACTGAGCTGGTGTATTTATTTGAAATGGGAGACTGATGCTGAAACTAGTGATCTGCCTCGTGTTCTCAGCCATGAAGTACCAAAGTTTCTCTCAGGAATTGTCTCAYACCTGGTCGGACACATCACAGCAATGCAGCCAGTTGGTTTTGTACAGCTCACGTTGGTCTTTGCTTGTGTTAATTTTTGCAGGAGTGGTGATGCACTGTGTTAAGGATGAGCACACTGCAATAAATATGAACCTTCACTACTTGGAAAATGGTTGYGTCATGGTGAATTTCATTTTTCAGAAAGAATTGTTCTTCCTTCCCTTGGGATTTGCTCTGAAGGTAAACAACTAATGCTCGTGCTTTTTGTGTTGCATAAATACAGAAGTTTTGCTAAGCATTTTATTTAAGTAACAAAAAGCTAATTCCATATTAAGTATTTTCAGTCATCCTTCCTATACTGGCTGAAGAACTATAGTCCAAACCGAGCCTATGCCTGTAATGTAACACTCGGCTGCAGCAGAGGAAGCGTGTGCAGGGTCAAGAGAGGAGGGGAGAGTTACACAAGGGTTTCATGGCTTTTTGCTAATGAATGCTCTGGATGAATAGCTCTTGGAGGGTGTAAGAGTTTGCCACCTAACATAAAAGATCTCAGGAATCTTTTCAAAACACAGTGGCAGTTGAGTGTTCAGTGAGTGAACAATATTAATCATTAGTCAGGTTGTCCCATCTAAAAGTAAACCAGTGAACTGGCTTTTTTTTTTTAAGGAGAAAAATAAAATGCTGTTTCTGATTGGAACTGGAAGCAATGAAGATCTGGAAGGATCTATTTGAGCACATTTGATGGATGTAAACTCTTCTTTGGATAGCAGGCAAAAGTTTTACTTGAGCCAAGACTCTAARTTCTCCTCTAAAAGTATGCTTTCTCTAGTAGCAGAGCCAGAGTACTTCAGCCGTGTATTTTACCTACAGAAGCTAAGTGTTAGAGCAAATCAGAGGCCTGTGGCACTACATGATGGAAGCATCATGTAAATCAGCCTCAGTGCATTTGTATCTTCTTCTTTCAACCTGCTGTATTCACATTGCTGTTGCACAATGCATTTTACTTTTTCTTTAATGCTTTGTTTCAACTTTTGTTTCAACAAAAGTGGTTACCAAAAGTAGCTGATTACCTGTTGTTCTACTATGCAAAGGAATTGTACTGACTTYCTGGTAGCTCATGAGATCTCAGGATAACAGGCCATGTTGTCTGAAGTTCGAATTCTTCCATAAGTAGTCACTCTCTATGGGTTTGCATCCCCCCCCTGCATCAATCAAGCTCAGTTCTGTACTGGTTTCCTATGGCCCATCCAGGTCCCACCGCGGCAGACTGCTGCTACTGTGGCCCCRCTGCACTTCTGTTCTGGCTGTAATTCTGGTTTCTTGTTGCTGTGTAATCATGCCAGTGCTCTCCTCTGTCAGACAAGAGGCAGCACGTGCTCTGGCTGCTTCCAAATTGTATGTATCATGATTACCAAGCAGCAGAACTGAGCTTACATTGCCCCCTTTCATAAAGAAATCTGCCTTAGTGTTGTCTTCATGCAGCCTTCAATTTTTCCTGAACTTTYTGAAGCCTACTTAAATGTGATGAACAAGTAGTTTACTTAAAGATGAGGCGCATCTGTCARTAAATACAGAAGTCATTGGTGGACAACATATTTGCTTAACCCTGACATAAAGAAACAACTAGGAAACCATTATAACACCAAGCACTAAGAACGTTGGATTTTAAGTATAAGCTTTAGTATATGAAATCCTGAAACTGAAGTGAATTCGTTCTAATAGCCTTCATCAAAAGGCTAAATTGCCTTTTGGCTTGCATGAGAATAAGTAGCAGCTTGAGACAATGGTGAATTAAATTCATGTTTCTAAGTGAGCTCATTCTGTAAAGATATTAGTAAATCTTGCCTAAACAAGAGAAGCCTGGTAATYTAGAGGGTGCAAGTTTGTTTTTTTCCAAAGGTCTCATTGGATTGGCAGTACTTGTGATCATAATCAGGGTATATGAATGTTCCCTGCATTACTCCCCACAATATTTTCCAGTTTGCATGGTGGGGTGCCCTAGTTCTTTTTCTGACCTATGTCAGTGGGGTGCCCTAGTTCTTTTTCTSTATTTTATGGACAGATGTTGCTATTACTTTGTTTTTCTGATCTGATACACTTCTGTCTTTCAGGCATTAGTTAATTTCCCAGACTACCAGATCTTTGCAGAGTTGGTCAAAGAAAAGGAAGGTGACACCTTTTATGTGAACTGCGTTACTGAGATGTTGAGAGCGGTAGTAGATGCAGGCTGTTTTACACAGCAAAATGTCCTCGAATACCTGGGAAAGAGCTTCAGAATAAAACTTAACCTTCCTGAGTGGTACAGCAATGAACAGGCTRCAAATTTCATTTTGAAGTACGTATGTATGCATGTAGGAGTGTGTGGTTCAGTGTAATTGTATTGAAATTATAGGCAGATTTAAGAGTACTCTGCTGTATTACATCACACTTTGTTCTGGTTTTCACATGCATTTATAAAACAATAGCCAGTGGCCCGTTTTTGATGGGACTCCAGGATATTATAATAATCTGTATTTGTGGTGTTCAGAAATATGTATTTTAATGGATTGACACAAGCATCCCCAAAATGGTTTCAGGAGAGGATATCAGTTTTTATTTAGATGTGATTTTCTGATGTATTTGATGAAAAACATAAATATTAAAGRTTAAGAAAGAGAAGGTTAAAGCTAGGTCTGTCACTGCTCGAGGCTCTATTTGTTGAACAGAAATACTACAATTTGTGGCACTTGATCAGTTTCACACAGTCGTTGGCAGCTATGATGAGAATTACWTTTATCTTTTAAAAAGGTGGGAATTAGATGCTTTAAAATCTTGTTTCTTCCATGGGATAAGTTAGAAAGGAATGGAAGAACTGGCTTTGAGACTGCCAGTGTGACAGGCATTCAACTAAATAATTTCTTTTTCTGATAAAGTAGGTGTTTTCTCTTTGAAAGRTCTTTTTTAGAACATGGAAAGGATCATTTGGGATGCCCAAGTCCTTGAGTACTTGTAAATAGGGGATGGTCAGGTGGCTGGAAAAACAAAGGCAGCCTGCAGGTGCCTCAGAGGGGCACTTAAAAGTCSCTAGACCAGCTGGAAGCTCAGCACTTTGTACAGAGAAATGTGAGTGGATAATTTCAAGGAAGTTGGAATTACTCTGATTTTCTTRTTTCTAAATATTCTGGTGGGTGGTTTGTTTTTGTTTTTTCCTCTGATATGTTCTGTACACCTTATTTGCCTCAGCTGAGGAGATAGAAGAGGAGGAATAGTAAAAACATTAATTGGGATGTACCCTGTATGTAAGAGTGCTGGAACYGTAACTTAGGTGGACGGACCTGTCTTCAGAGTTTTGTCTTGCTTTGCAGTGAAGTTGTGAAGGCTTCAGTAGAGGGCAATGTAGAGCAGAAGTGAAAAGCTGAAAAAATCCTTGAGTGCTGATGGAAAACTATTGCACTTGTGTCTTGGAGAGCAAGTGATCTCCAGTGTCTTAGCAGTCGATCAGCTTTAGTGGGAATTAGGTGTGGCWTTCCTTTTTGCTTGTGTTGTTCAGCCCACAATGTTCCACACGTGGGTTGATAGCAATGGAGATTTTGACTTTCTGTGGCAGGACACTGATAGTGTTAACAGAAATGTTTCATGGTTTGCTACTAGTTTCCAGCTCAGATTTGGGGTGGGGTGCRTTTACGTGGTGGATATGTGCATGTATATGATTGGTGTCATAGCTACTGTAAAGTGACACACAAACCGCATCTATTGACTGGTCCTGACTCAAATATCTGYTTACATAAACTGTATACTTATAAGGACGTATAACATGGGAGTGTGTAAAGTCACTTTTTCACGAGGTTCACCTTCACTTAATCAACCAGGTATATCCTTAACAAAACTAGTCCCTTAAAAAGACAAGTTGATCACTTTTCAGCTCACTCTCTGCGTTTTTTTTATTATTGTTTCTTAGAATTTTCATATGATACTAAGGGCAACTGGAAAAGCTTGTGCCTTGTTAGGCTTTTTAGCCAAAGAATTTGGTTTGTGATTATTTAGGAGAAACTTGAAGAACAGCTAGCATGAAGAGATGGTGTTAGTTGTCCTTCTCCTTTCTCTTCCTCCAGCAAGTGTATCTGCATACACCTGACAAACAGAACTGAAAAGTTCTACCTGCTCTGTATGATGACCCGGAAGCTGTATGCTTTTGCCAAAGGGGAGTGCATGGAGGATAATCCAGACAGTCTGATGAATCAAGAAGTGCTTACCCCAGGRCAGCTTTTCCTTATGTTCTTAAAGGTAAGATCTTAAGGGGTTTAAGCCTGTGAATGTAATGGTCATCCAGCCCAGACCCCACRGTGACCATGGGGACAGGAGAAGTGCAGGAGCCAGACTGAAGAGCAACGAGCCTGGGTGTGCTATGAAGGCTGAGAGGGTGCTGGATGTAGTGTGACCAGGCAGCGTAGTTGAGGAAGTCTTGGCTGCCTCAGTATAGGGTACTAAATATGTGAAGAAAAGCCCGTACAAAACCTGGAATRAAGAGCTTCGTAGCCTTCCAGAGCAAATGAAAGCACCCCATTCAGGGTGGGAGCTCTGAGGAAGGGAGGAATACTGATCCTTCTGGTGTTTGAAGAGGGTTTTGAAACAGCTTACTTCTGTTGTATCAGTTGATATGGGAGTGGTAAAGATCTGCCTTGTTGTGGTGTTGCTGCTGTTTCACATGGCAAATATGCAAGAAAATCACTGCCCCCTCCATCTTCTGAAAGTGATGACTCATGATGTTGTCATCCCTCTCCCATCTTTAAATTCCTTTATGGATCAGGAAGCTGATAGCATGCTTCTGACTTACGCAGTTAATTTATTACTGGTGATGTAAAAATGTGGTTTCCTAATCTATTCCAATTCAGTATGAATTCAGTTTATTTCTAGGGATTCCTCATTTTAGGATGCCGGGAGGAAAGTATTCCTGTTCAGAAGCCTGACTGTCCCATGAAAATCATTGTGGAATAGTAGTTCCCATCCCCAAGTAAAGATACTTCCCGGAGTTATTAGATAACTCTTTTTTAACCTTTCTTTTCCATTTTAGCCAAAATTTTCTTTAACATTGTTTTGTTGAAAGACTACTAAAACCTTCTACTACTTGAGTGGTTTCAGTGAGTTTAGAAATAAAATAAAATAAAAAGTGAGTTCTGTGAAGCRTTTTAGTGCTATATGGAACTGCCACCAGGCACCAGAAGAGGTTGCTTTCCTGCCTGGCCCTGTCAGATCAGCAGGGGAGTGAGTTAACAGCCACTTTTTTGAATGCAAAGTTCCTAAATAGACTAGAGCACACAGTAGACACCATGTGGCTGTATACAGTGGGTTTTTACTAAGAATTCAAAGCGTTATTGGGCATCTTATGTCTTTTTCCCTGTTTTTAKATAGTATCTAATATCACAGCAGTGATTAAAATTACAGTTAAAATGAAAATCCATTCCACTATCTGATTGTCTCAGCAACATTTAAATACGGTGTGTCCATGGCCTTCAAGTTTTGGTATCTAAACTTACTTCGTAATGTGGTTTTATTTCGTCACTGTATTTAGCAGGCTAATCAGTGGAGTTATTCTTGTGGTCAGATTATAGGTACAATTTCTGCTTTGGGTTTTCTTTGTTCTTTATGAAATTCTGTTATTGTACTTCGTTTGCCAGACTCATCACCAGTCTGGGTGGAAGTGATTACTAAGCTGTTGGGTGGGTATTTTCCTTGCAGGTCTGTGTTGGTGTGATGTCAGCGTTTTGATAAAATGAAGTCAGTGTGGRAAATATGGCTGGAAAACTGTCAGTTCACTAAAAGTTGTCCATCCTGCTGATTTCAGAAGATATCTGTAGCACATGCAACTGATGTGAAGTTCTAATTTGAGCCTTTATTTTCCTGTTTTAAATTTAAATCTCTCACTTTTAAACCGTAGGAGAGGCTTGAAAGCTGGTTGCAATCTGTTAAGTTCGTTTTGGAGAARAGAACAGAAAAGGCAGATATCAGCATAAATGCAGACAGCTTGGTGAAGGCATTCAGCCTGGCAACAGACTTTACCAAGCCATTTGAATATCTTCTTGCAACTGGTAACCTGCGATCTAAAACCGGTAAATCTTCAGGCTTAAGAAACCTTTTTTTTTCCTTGCTAAACAGAATGAGAAACAGCATAAAACTGAGCTCTTAACTGAAAACAACTGCTTGTATGCACATATTGTACACTGTAACTGAATTAATGAAAGTGGGTTGAGGAAAGGGATAGTTGAGGAGAAAGGCAAGATTTCTCCTCCAGCATAGACTTTATGCRTGGTATAAAACAGGTTAGATATTAAAGCAAAGCCTCTACCCAGATAAATTTAGCATTGTCCAAAASAGCAACCATATTTTGATTTGTTTTCCCAAAGATTATGTCTTCTTAGAAGRTGCAGTGTAAAACAAAGAAGGGGCATTTGTTTATCAGGACTGCCCCATTGGTCATGTGAGCTTAAATGGAGAGAAACTGCTTCACTAACATATATTTCAAATTTACCTGGTGCTTCCCTGAAGTGTCTGGTGTGATGATATTGTAATGGAGTGCCCACTAGAAAATGTAATGAGATTAGAAGGCCACAGAATTTCAGTAAAAACTACCAGCTGTAAATCCCCAAATCGCTTCACTGGGAATGACTTTCAYGTGTTTCTAAAAGGAGTTGGATTTTAAGCAATAGCGTGGAATTTAAAGTCTCTAGGCCTCTTACAGGTCACTGAGATGCCTGTGCACAGACAACAGCACACGTGCCTTCTGTTATTKGGATCCTGTGTGAGCATCTTCAGAGCTTGTCAGTGAAAAATAAGAAACTGCCTTATAACATCATACTGTATTTGTTAAAGCTGGATGATGTCCTGACATAAATCTCAATTTTGTTCCAAGGCCTGGGCATGTTACAGGACAGCGGTCTGTGTGTGGTGGGAGACAAGCTGAACTTCATTCGCTACCTTTCCCACTTCCGCTGCATACACAGAGGGGCAGCATTTTCCCAGATGAGAACTACAACTGTCCGCAAGCTGCTGCCCGAATCCTGGGGGTTCCTGTGCCCTGTGGACACCCCAGACGGAGAACCCTGCGGCCTGATGAACCACATGACAGCTGTGTGTGAAATAGTGACAGAGATGGTGCCTGTGACAGACATTCCACCTTTGTTATGTTCCCTAGGTAYGTTTTACTGGCTTGATCATTTAATGATTGTTTAATGAAAAAATTCCTTTTTACCTTTCTGCCCTGCAAACCTGTATCTGGGAAAGGTTCTCCAGATACCATCACTGTACACTGCTAACTTGAGAAGGTGAAATCAAGTTAAACCTGCACTTACTGTGCTTCTGCTTAGTGGTAAGTAGCGTGTTGCTTATACAGTCAACCTTTTGGAGAGTGTAAAGTTCAATGTAAATATCTCCTAGCTGCGTGCTGTAGAGCGAAGATGTTCACTTAAGCACGAGTAATTGCACAGTACCAGCTCTAAGAAATTGGACTAAGCAGTGACTGTCTAATGCTGCTGGTGACTTGAATTAAACTGCAGATAACTTGTGATTACCACAATAATGGGAATCCTTCTTTCAATGAGAAAAATGGGGAAGGGAATGGCATTCTTAGTTGTGCATGTTTTTATATTTTCCATTAAGTAATCTACAGCTTTGCCCTGTAGGTCTGAATTTTTTGATGTCTCATAAAGCTTTTTGGTGTGGATTGAGGCTTCCTGCAGAAACAACTTCTGTGTTTTGTTTGCTTTTTTGGCTGCTCCTTCTACTAACCCCCTCTTCTCACAGGTGTCACCCCCATTGATGCGACCCCAAGCAAGCCTTACACGGAGTGTTACAGAGTTGTGTTGGACGGCTCTGTGGTGGGCTGGGTAGAGTGGGAGCTGGCTCCTGAGATTGCAGAAACCCTCCGCCGTTTCAAGGTTGTCTTGTTTAAAATGTTTCTTAGCTGAACATCCTCAATATGCAGTGGTCAAAAATAGACATGTTTGGAACTTTTTTTTTTAAGTTCCATTTATTTATTTTTTTTAATCTGACCCAMTAAGTTATCTTTGGTTCTATGTTAGTATTGGAGTGGGCTTTTCTGTTTTTCTTGTTTATATCCGTGTGTTTGGTCTGCTGATTTATGAAGTCATCATTTTTAGAAGAACTTTTTTTCTTGAAAAAGGTAAGATAGACATATTCTGTCCTTTTCTTGGTGGAGATTTTTTTAGAAGTATTTTTAAAATCTTTTCTCCACCATTTTATATTGGTAGCTACACCTGTGGTTAGCATTTTCATTGTGTGGCCTGTTGGATGCAGCTTAACTAAACCAGTRTTTCTAAATTGGTATTTCTTTGCATAAACAGATAACACAAGAGAAGAGATTTCCTGCGCGGGCAGAAGTGGTCCTTATCCCAAAGACAGGAAAACCCAGTCTGTATCCTGGGTTGTTCATTTTTACTACCCCTTGCCGGATGGTGCGGCCTGTCAGAAACYTGTTCTATGGAAGGAATGAATGGATTGGTACTCTGGAACAGGTGGGGTTTCTATATTTCCTTTATAAAGCTCTGACTATTGCAGCAGTACCTGGTATCAAAAACAATGTTTCAGAACATATTTGTGAAAGGTGCTGAGGATGGGACATAGGGAGCTTGTGTTGAAGAGCTAGAATAGGTAGCAAAAGGGTTTTCTCACCTCCTGCTAATTGGTTTCCGGTAAATGTCTTAGATGGACTCTAGGGATCTTTTTGAGCTATTGAAATCTGCTCTTACTATTTACTTAGTGARGCTTTTGAGGCAAAGGATTGCTGTCTCGTGTGTCCTGTCTCATCTTGTGTTACATCATGTTCTCCAAATTGCCTGTGGGCAGCCAAGCAGTGGATTGCTGGGGAACTTGCTCATTTGGAACAGTTAAAATGGGAGACAGGAAGGAGGACATGTTACTGCAGTTTTGTATTTCCAGACTTGCTTTCCTTGCAGTTGGTCTGTGATTGTGATAGGTAGTTTAACAGCTGTCTGGTATTTTTATTGCCTGTGAATACACTAAGGAGCAGACAACGACCACAGCTAAAACTGAAATGGATAAAAAGACATGGGAGACAGCTTTGTTTTGCTTCCTTCCCTTTAAAAGAAGGAAACGAGTGAGCRTTGTCCAATTTGATGCTTGCAGATCTTCATGAACGTGGCCTCACTGGAGTCAGAGGTAGTGCCCGGAATGACCACTCACCAGGAGCTCTTCCCTCACAGCATTCTGAGTGTGGTGGCCAACCTCATCCCCTTCTCTGACCACAACCAAAGTCCACGGAACATGTACCAGTGCCAGATGGGTAAGTGCTGTGGTACCTAATGCTACAAGTGCCTGGGCAAGGGAGAGGGGAAAAAAATCTCTCACATGTCTATTCCAGTGTGTCTTCCTGCATTCCCAAATACAGCTCTTCCCAGTGTTGTTTCATCATTGAGGTTGATTAACAGCCAATTTTTTCATGGCAAAGTAAATGAGGTCAAGTTTATCATCCTGGCTGCCTTCCAGTGGGCAGTTCTAGATTGYTGTACTCATGTTGCCTTCCTTAAGCCTTTAGTAAGTTTTGTTTGTTTTTTTTCTTAATTTGTTGTTGTTGATCACATAGACAAGTGAAGGGCACGGCACCAGCTGTTTGGTGGTATTAGTGTCTGACAACTGTGCTGCCAACAGTCCTCTTGTCCCCACAACTGACAGAGGTTAACCTACTTCTGGCTGGTAGTTACAGTAGATGCTCTGCAGTAGTTAGTGTGAGGTTTTCTTGCCACCTGTTTTTGGTGAGCAACTGCTGCCTTGACAGTGCAGCTGTTGAGAGGACACTTGCTAGGCATCTGTTGCGAGAGAGTAATAACGGCGCTGTGGCAGCAGGGTGGGATTATTTTCTGACAACTATTTGACAAAGATTTAAATTGATTTATTTGGTTGTCTGAAAGAAGTTGGGATAAGGTATGTAGTGGGGCTTCAATCAGTTGAGGTGCAAGTGATGTGCAAGAAGCTTATTTAAAAAAAAAAAAAAAAAAGGCAGGCTGAGAGAAAGTGTATGGGTAGGGACATCAAGAGAGCAGGTCTCATTACCTCGATAGCATTGCTAGCATATTACATTTGTGACAGTATTATCTGAAAGATGTCCTTAAAACRCTACCACTTTGGTACTTTCAGAAAAGTATGAAAATGTGATTATGTTCAAAACTTGTTTTCCTTGCCAATATATTTATACTGCAGAAGCAAACATTTTTTGGTCTGGAAATATGTAAGGTGTGCCTCACTATGGGAAACTCTGGGGAGAGGAAAAAAAAAACCCAAAACAAAACAAAACCCCAAACAAAACCAAAAAACACCACACCRACCTTACTGGAGATTTTTAAATTGTAGGAAAGACACACAAAATGCCAAAAAGTCCCTATGAAATGCTATTAAAGGAATTGAGTATTGTGATTCATAGAAACTTTTATAGCTGGACTTAGGGCAATTATTAAATTCCAAGGGTTTTAAGWTTGATAATCCCTCTAAATTTTAAGTATTTCCAGCTTTCTTCATAAGAAGATGCATGGAGGATGAAACATTGATTAACTTTGAATTGATCACGAATAAATCCAACTTTTTCTTTATAGGAAAGCAAACCATGGGATTTCCAGTTTATAACTACAAGGACCGCTCAGACAACAAGCTGTACCACCTTCACACTCCCCAGAGCCCTCTGGTGCGGCCCAGTATGTATGACTATTACGGTATGGACAGCTATCCGATCGGCACCAATTCAATTGTGGCTGTCATCTCCTACAGTGGCTATGACATGGAAGACGCAATGGTAAGCCACCAAAAGGAGAAATCCTGCTGTCCTGTAAAGGAATTTGATGTGGAGGACTGGGAAGAAGGGTGGTACCTAGCTGAGAAGAGCCTGTTTTCTGCTTCTGCTCGTCCACAGACTCTGTTAGGGCAGATACAAGAGCACAGCAGTTAAGCATTGTTACCGCAGGTAATGCTGGAGGTACTGAGAGTAGAGGGGAGTGCCCTTGTGCAAGGCAGTGGGCTTCCAGCGTTGAAAAATACTGGGGTTACAGGAGGTTTGGACCTTTTGGAACAGTGACTTGCTGGGAGGCTTTGTTTAAGAAGGCAATGTTAAAAAGGTAAGCATCAGATCGGAATGGAAATGCTTTCTCTGTTGAAGTTATTAGCAAGTCTTTAACAGGCCTTTTTTTTTCTTCTTTTTAGATTGTGAACAAATCTTCATGGCAGAGGGGGTTTGCCTATGGAAGCGTTATCAAGATGGAGAGCATTGACCTTTCCCTTAAAGCCAGCAGGGCAGGCGATAATTTAGTATTTGGCGTCAGACCTGGTGATCCGAACCTTATGGACAAGTTGGATGCCGATGGACTGCCTTTCGTTGGTTCTATCCTGCAGCCTGGGGACCCCTTCTACAGCTTCATGAACCTTAGCACAGGGGAGACCTTCACTGTGTACTATCCGTAAGTACAGCTTGTCCCTCCTGGCTCCACACACCCGGTGCTGAGCAGTCTGAGAGCAGTTGGCCCTGATGATCTGCAGTATCTTTTCCTCCAGATGTTCCCTTTTCACCTCATGTGATAGTGTCCATGTCTTGACAGAGAGAGCATCAAGTTTATGTTGTAGGTGACTCCCACGTGTGTATCACAGCTTTTCTCTAAGMCAGTGTATGCTGCAGAGCCTGACCTATCCCAGGAGGAGAATCTGAGGCTGCTAAAAAGAAAGAGCTTGCAGAAATGTGTTTGCTGTCTCCCGAGCACAGTTCCTCTGCCCATCCCCTGCAGTCGTTTTCTGTAGCTTTTTGTTAATTGGCTCGCATAAGGTGTTCTGTCTAAAAAAAAAACCAAAGAAACACCAAACAGAAAACCAAAACAAAGTGCCTGGTCCCAGAGACTTGCCAGAAAACCTTGTAAAGCAAAGTTCTTACAGGATTAGGGGTTAATAGAGCATTTTTATTAACGTTGCAGCCTCCAAACTGCTAGAATATTAAAATGTGTCAACTACACCCCTCCCTCCTCCTGGAATATTTCGGGGATAAGTTTTGTAAGATTTTTGAACTTCGGTTGAAAGACAGAAGGCTGCTGAGGCTTTCATTAAAATCCTCTTAATTCTTTCAGGAAAGGGAAACAAAAACTGATATATTTAAATGTGTCCTGCTCTCCCAGTTGTCCGTACAATTTCAGGCCTTACCTGTGTCTCTCTACAGCATTGATAGAGTGAGGATAATGCTGTGTAGTTATTCACATTGTGAAGGTGAATTAGTTTGAGAAGCACTGGGGTAACACAGTAACCGGCATTACTGGGAAAGCTATTGTTTATTACTCTGTAACAGATGGTGCCTTAGCTGCACTGCAGAGACTGCTGCGGACTTGTAGAATTAGTTGTCCTGCTCGTAGAGCAGGGCTAAGAGATTTGGCACGTGGTAGCAGGGATCTGTAAGCTCAGCCTTGTCCTTACACTTGTTGAGCCCTCTTTGGCTCTCCTACCCCACGCTCCTGCTCCCCAGCTCTCTCATGTCAGCCCGGCCTTAGTTCAGGTTCCTTATCCAGAGAGCCATTTTACCTCTGTATCATTCAGCTTTTGTTCGTTTTTGGTCCGAATCAGATAATTATTTAGGTTCCTACAGAGAGAAGGTTCCCAGCTCTCAATGTTGGCTCCTGCCCCCAGTTTGCCCCAGAGACCTGCGGCCCTTAAGAGCGAGTTCTTCCAACTGTCTTAAGTGCTGCATACACACATCTTACCGTGTGGCTTGGAAGAGAGGGAGGACAGAGGCTTTGACTTCAAAAGTTTGAACAAGCTTGGAAGAGGCTTATGAAGCACGGGGTGGTGGTGGTGGTGKTGTTGGTGTTTTTGTGTATGTGTGTGTGACGGCCTGTACCCTGGTTGCATTTGGACACAGCAAAATAATAGCTTTGAAACAGAAGCTAAACTTAGGTACAGGTCTTCTGCAAACACTGTGTTCATTAGGATTTCAAAGGAGAAGAAGAGAAGTAACCTTGTCTTAACATGGGACAAAATGTATTTATTCTTAGCTGTCGTCTCCAAAACTAGTGGAGAGTCTGGGCTGAAAGCTCTATAGCAACAGTTAAGCCTGCAGCAGACACCTAGCATGTGGAACATCGGGCTGAGGGTTCATCTGGAAAAGCAGCACACCCCTGAAAGAGGCACTTGTTGGCAAAGCCCTCTCAGCTCACACTATGCCTTCCCTTTCTGCTCTGAACTTTCCTCCCTGCTTTGCACTGAACCCGGTTCTTTATATTGRTATCCCACCAAGATGGTGTGAATTTATTGGGGGTAGGGAGAGGGACTGCTGCCTTAACACAAAACAAATGGCACTGGGGTGCAGTTTGTCAGATAAAGTGCGATACAGATGAACTGGGTTTAAATGATCTTTATTTTAAATCATGGGTGGCATGATCACCTGATCACCTGAAAGTCGTAGCTGTGCTTCTAGTATTAGAAAAAGCAAATGAATGGCACTTGTGTGATGCCGTTGTATTGCTTCCTTGCCCTAATTCTTATGCAGTCTGATTTCTCTCACTACTGAATAGTACTTTTCAAGAATGGCGCGGTTCCCCAGCTGTCCCAAGGCATTTTATGAGACTTATGAAGTGGTTTGGTTTTTTTCCTTCATTTCCCTTTCCTAGCTAAAAATCATTAGCACACCTGACACCTTTGCTGTGATTGTTTTTCCACCTACACAGGAATAAGGAAGTCGGCATTGTAGACAACGTCAGGTTATGCAGTAATGACCGTGGCACTGGGAAATTCAAGAAGGCTTGCATCACCGTGAGGGTTCCCCGAAATCCAACTGTCGGAGACAAATTTGCCAGCCGTCACGGACAGAAAGGTATCCTGAGCCAGCTCTGGCCAGTKGAGGATATGCCGTTCACGGAGAACGGGATGGTTCCAGACATCCTCTTCAACCCTCACGGCTTTCCCTCCCGTATGACCATTGGGATGTTAATCGAGAGCATGGCGGGGAAGTCGGCRGCGTTGCACGGCGTCTCCTACGACGCCACTCCCTTCACCTTCACGGAGAAGAGYTCCGCTTTGAAATACTTCGGTGAGACTTTAGTGAGCGCAGGTTATAACTTCTTCGGGACGGAAAAGATGTACAGTGGCATCAGCGGCCTGGAGCTGGAGGCAGAGATCTTTGTGGGAGTGGTRTACTATCAGCGCCTGCGCCACATGGTCTCGGACAAGTTCCAGGTGAGGACAACGGGGCCCCGAGATGCTGTCACCAACCAGCCCGTCAAGGGGAGGAACGTGGAAGGTGGGATTCGCTTCGGCGAGATGGAGCGTGACGCTTTGCTGGCTCACGGCACCTCTTTTTTGCTGCAAGACCGCCTGTTCAACTGCTCCGATGGCTCCATAGCCTATGTCTGCATGAGCTGCGGCAGCATGACATCTCCTGTGCTGGAGAAACCGCCACACTCCTCCTCTCTCACAAGCAACAGGAGGTACTCCTGCTCTGTTTGCAGCGAGGTGGACACGATCGAGGTTGTCCCTGTGCCCCATGTCTTCCGTTACTTTGTGGCAGAGCTGGCAGCCATGAACATAAAAACAAAGCTCAACGTGGAGTAGCTTGGTCCTCGGGCACGGCGATGCTGCTGCAGGGAGGGAGGAAGCACATGTCAGTCCTGCCTTTGCCCCCTGCGGGTTTCAAGTGTTAACTCAGTTCTCAGGTTCTTCAAACGTTTGCAAGATTAATTTGATGTTTGTATTGAGACGGGGCGGTCGCTGAGCTGTATGGCGAGGAAATGCGGCTCTGTTGAAGTTTGTTTGCACTTCCTRAAGGATCAGTAGCTATTGAGATGTGGCATATGGAAATCAAGCAATATCACTGCTCCTACCAGGCTGCTGGGTTGAGAGCAGTGGGGGTTCTTCGTTCTCCGAGCGCTGGCTGCAGCTGCAAAGATGAAGAGATCATAAAACAGCATGAAGTGAATGCTGGAAATGAGGAAAAAAAGATAGTTTTTTGAAGAAAAATCCTTGCRAAACGTATGCCTTAATGATGGGTACGTGTGAAAGTGATTGGACATATTTTGTTTTGCTTTATTTCGATATGTATGCCTTGAAACTCATGAAGGCACAGAGTTCTACCACAGGAAGCCGCAGCCTTGACCGCAAGAGGACCAAGGTGGCCAAGCCAGGCCGGTCCTGGGAGCATTTGGTGTCGCTGAGCCCAGCACCTCTCTTGGTGCAGCACCGCAGGGGTTTGGGTTTTTTTGGTGCGTTTGTCTCTGGCTGAAGAAGCAGCAAGCAGAGGGCTTCCCCGCCTGGCTCCGACCCTGGATCTYAGCCCTCGGGAAGCACGGACGCTGTCAGACGGGATCTGACAGATCCCCGCCAACGCACACRAGCCCAGTGCTGGGCAGCAGCAGCCGCCCCGGTGGCTGCCAGCCCCCTCCTGCGCTCCCACCGGCGCCCGCGGGGGAAGCCGGGCGGGTGCCCCGGGCGGCAGCCTCACGCTTCTTGTTAAAACGAGTTCTTTTGTACGTTTCTACATCACCTGTCTGCAGAGCCGTGCTGGGGGCCGACTGGGGCCGGGGGGGCTCCGCAGGGCAGGCCGGGGCCTAGGGCCCGGGGCGGCGCTCCCAGGGCTTGGTGGGCGGYGGCAGGCGGGAGGCGGTGGGGCTGTCCCCCGTGGGCGAGGCGCGGGGGCGCCGCACGCCCGGCGGTTCCCGCCCGCTCCGCACCAGCCGCAGCACCTCGGCGAAGGAGGCGGCGGGCGGCGGCGGCGCGGCCGGGGCCGGGGCCCGCTCCATGGCGCGGCCGGGGCAGGGCGGTAGCGCCGGGAGGGCGGAGTGGGACGGACTGT
>JASVER010000043.1:7939366-7959907 GCA_030449065.1 Oceanodroma leucorhoa
GTGGAGGCGCGGCGGCGGCGGCGGGGGCGCGGCGCAGTGGGGCCGGAGCGGGGCCGGGGCCGGAGCGGGGCCGGGGCCGTGTCCGTGTCGGCGGGATGGTGGACAGCGTGTACCGGACGCGGTCGCTGGGGGTGGCGGCGGAGGGGCTGCCGGACCAGTACGCGGACGGGCGGGCGGCCCGCGTGTGGCAGCTGTACATCGGGGACACGCGGGGCCGCACGGCCGAGTACCGCAGCTGGCTCCTGGCGCTGCTCCGCCAGCACCGCTGCCGCTCCGTCCTCGACGTGGCCTGCGGCACCGGGTGAGGCACCGCGCCCCGCTCCCGCCCGCCTCCCAGGTTCCCCCCCTGCCCGTTCCCCGGGGCTACCCCGGGCTCTTATGCCCCCGGCCGCCCCCCGCGCCCCCCCCCCCAAGCCCCCCGGCCCCCCCCAGGTGCCCCCGGCCCCGCTGACAGCCGTGTCCCCAGGGTGGACTCCATCATGCTGCTCGAGGAGGGCTTCCAGGTGACCAGCGTCGACGCCAGCGACAAGATGCTCAAGTACGCGCTGAAGGAGCGCTGGGAGCGGCGCAAGGAGGAGCCCTTCGACCGATGGGGTGCGGGAGCCGCGGGGGCCGGGGGGGGCGTGCGGACACCAACACCCCACCCCGCTGCTGGGGGTCTCTGCCCTGAGCCCCTCCCGAGGCTCCCCCCGGCCCTCCCGCGGGGCGCCAGGCCCCTCGCCTGGGTGCCGCTGGCTGGGCGGCCTTGCTGCAGGGACCGGCAGGGGCCTGCCGGCGCTGGCTGCTCGGCTCTGCCCAGCAAGCCCGGGCCAYGGCCCTCACCTGCCTGCTGGCCCCAGGCCGGATCCAGCACCCGCWGGGGCCAAGGAAGGGCTGGGTGATGCTGGAGTGGGGGGTCTTGCATGCAGGGGAGGATGTTGGGGAGGTGGGGTGTCCCTGCCCTCACCCGCTCCCCTGTGCTGCAGTCATCGAGGAGGCCAACTGGCTCACACTGGAGAAGGACCTGGAGAAGCCAGGGGACGGGTTTGACGCAGTCATCTGCCTGGGCAACTCCTTCGCGCACCTGCCTGACTTCAAAGGTGAGTTGGGGGGGGGGGGGGCAGGGGGGGGGTGCACATGTGCACATGTGCACAGCATTTCCAGCAGGCTGAGAACGTGCCCTAACTCATGCCATAAGTGGGCCAGTGGATTACGCATGGTGGAGCTGCTGTGTCACCGCATGTCTCCAGGGAGTCTGAGAACGTGCCACAGTTCGTGGCATGAGTGGGGCCATTGGGTCCCGTGGTGGCGGTGGAGCTGTGTGCACCTGTGTCAGATCTCTGGCAAGGCTGGAGACACACCCAGACTTGTGCCACAAGCGGGCTGGTGGGTTCCCCACGTAGCATGCTCTGCCCCAGCGAGGCTGAGAACGTGCCTGAGCTCATACCATGGGTGGGACTGTGGGGTCTCCAAGCTGAGATGGGGGGGGGAGCGAGATGGGGCCCCATGGGCTGTGCCATGGGGTACAGCCAGTGCCTGGAGATGCCACGGTTTCCTCCGCAGGGGACCAGAGTGACCACAAGCTGGCCCTGAGGAACATTGCCAGCATGGTGCGGCCTGGGGGTGTCCTGGTCATCGACCACCGCAACTACGATCACATCCTGGCCACAGGCTGCGCGCCGCCTGGCAAGAACATCTACTACAAGGTGGGTGGCTGGCAGACCCTGCCCCAGCCCACTCGCCTCTGCCCCAGCCCCCTGGCCCTGAGGGGGCCATGCGGGGCAGGGAGCAGGGCTRTGCCCAGGCCGGGGGCCACTGCGTCCCCGCAGGACACAGACGTCCTCCTGCGGTCCCCAGAGTGACTTGACCAAGGACATCACCACCTCAGTGCTGCTGGTAAACAACAAGGCGCACATGGTGACCCTGGACTACACAGTGCAGGTCCCCCCCACCGAGGCGGGGGAAGCCCCAGAGATGAGGTGAGAGGGGCTGCGGGGGTGGCTCCTGGCACGGGGGCTGGCTGGCGCCATGCCCTGCTGTCCCCCCGCCTCACCATCATTGCCTCCTTGCAGCAAGTTTCGGCTCTCATACTACCCACACCGGCTGGAGGCCTTCACGGCCCTGCTGAAGGGAGCCTTCCAGGGGAAGTGCCAGCACAGCGTCCTGGGCGACTTCCAGCCCTACACGCCGGGGCAGGCCCACGTCCCCTGCTACTTCATCCACGTCGTGAAGAAGACAGCCTGAGGCGGCCGCGGAGACGAGACTGTGGTAGCTGAGAGCTGCGAGCAGCTCTAGGTTCAAGCACGGGGCTGGGGACATCGCTGAGAGCCGCCTGGGAGCCCTCGCCCGTTAATTAAGAGTGCTCGTGAGAGCTACCAGAGCCCGTGGTCCGTGTGTCCGTGTATCCGTGTATGGGCAGGGTACGGGGTGAGGGGGACGGCCGCAGCCGCTTCAGGACTCCCAGGGAAGGAAGTGCCCAGCCTGGGGGGAGCATGGGGTGGGTGCAGGCACAGCCTGACCCCCCAAGCCCCCAGCTGCAGGTGCCAGTCATGCCCGTGGTGTGGGATCTGGGGCTCCCATTGAAGCAGAGGCAAGGGTGGGTTGGCTCCCGGGTGGTTGCACGTCACTGCCAAGCCCACTGCAGCACCACTCACGGGAGCGTACTGCAATCAGTTTTCTCCCTTGCACTCCCCCCAACCAGATGCTGACCCCTTTTCTTGACACCCCTCAGCCCTATCCAGGGGTGCCCACTCCCCTGCCAGGGCTCCCAGGGTGGGGAGGCTTTACGCACCCCACCAGCACTTTTGCTTTGGCTGCAGCTCATTCCTTGCCCGCCCTGGGAAAGAGGTGGTGGCCAGATCCAGCAGCGCGTTGCGGTCAGGGACAGCTCTGCCCGAACACGCTCCGGTGCCAGAGCCAGAGCAACAGGGCTTGAGGCACGTGTCAGCTGGGTCTTCATGCACAAAACGCCCGCAGCTGCTGGAGAACCAGCCCTTGGGGAAGGAGGGCGGTGGGGAGGTGGGCTTCACCAGCCACGCTTGGCTCAGGGACGAGACTGCCAGGAGTCCCGGTGCARGCAGCAGCGGGGCAAAGCCTGGGAGCAACGACCCCTTGGGCTGGGGCGCGCACAGGCCCCTGGCTTAACGTGGGGCTGCCCATGAGCCGCAGCAGCACCTGCGGGGACCTGGCAGGGGCAGAGGCAGCTGCCAGCCAGCTGGCTGCCGCACGCGGCTCAAGTGGGGATTTATTTAGCATCCTTGGCAAAGGCCGGGAATACRGCAGGGCATACGCAATCACGCCGGCAGCTGCCGTGAGGCTGCAGAGGGAGGTGAGACGGGACTTCAGGGGGGTCTGGGGCAACTGCTGCTCAGCACAAGTTAGTGCAGACAGGGCAGCTCTGGGCTGCTCCAGACAAGGGTTGATTATTTCCAAGGCTGGAGCCCTCCCTCTCCCTGTGACAAGTATTTCCTAGTATCCGGTGGGAATTTTGCTTGCTGCCACTTGCCCCCATTGCTCTTGTCCTGTCACCCAGCGCCTCCAGGAAGAACTGGGCTGCCTCTGCAGAGGGAGCTCAGCTCCCAGCTGAGAAAACCCCACTCCCTCGGCCTCTCCTCATCYGCCATGGGCTCCAGCCATTCTGGCAACCTTTGCCAGACGAGGGTGGCCCCAGCCCAGTTTCTGGGTGTGCTCCCCCCTCTACCTGCAGAGGAATGGTTTCTCTGCAACACCCAGCCCACCCGAGGGCTTGCAGGGACCTTCCTGAGCCCACAGACACCATCAGCAAGCAAAGACCTGAGGCCAGGCAGCAAATACCTAGTGCCAAAACCCCATATTTATTCAGAGATCATCTTGAGCCCAGGCCAGCTGCGCAGCAGTGCCCTGTGTCCTGCTGCCCTCTAGCCAGCACCCCTCACTGGGGGCTGACACCCCAACAAGCAACTGCCTCCAGCTCCGCTCTTGCTGCCAAACTGGGTGCAGTTTGGGCCTTGCTCCCCCACCAATGCTCTGTCACCCCTGGACACACTCCTACGTTGCCCGCAACCATGAGACGCTGTTTTCTCCCCGTGGGGAAGTCACCCTGGTATGCTCCCGGCAGCCACAAAGTGCTCCCCGAGATGTGACAGACTGTTACAGAACCCACCACCAGCTTGGCTGAGCAGAATAGCGCTTCCACCAGGCTTTGGCTCAAAAAACTGCACAGCCACTTTTTCCACCCAAGTTCAAAAGAAGGGGGCCCAGGAGACATCAGAGAAGAGCAGGCGGGTGCCTGTTTGTGCCTGTTCTCCTGCACCCCTTAACACACTGCCCCCATCACTCCGCCAGTCCCAGCTCTGCTGAGCGTTAGCGGGCAGCAAACTTCTGCTGGATGAGTCTGTACCTGAGCAGCTCCTGCTCAGAGACCGACGGCTGCAACCTCGCAGCAGCCTGCAGGAAGTCTTCCATGGTCAGGATCAGAGCAGAGCTCACAGTATCCAGCCCTGCATGAGAGAGAGAACAGGAGAAGGCTGAGAGCCAAGCGCAGGGATGGCTGGCAAGATCCAACAGCCCTCTCTYCAGCCACTGGAGAGGCTGGAAAGAAAACCTGTGTCTCCTTCCCCCTGGGGCCAAGCACTGGAGGTGGAGATCTGCAGAAACTGCTCGCCTGCCAGTAAACCAGGGCCTAGCATTCAGACATGGTCCCAAAGCCGTCAAGGCTCTTCTCACACAGCCCAATTACCAGCAGCGGTAACTCTCCTCTCTGCCCCTGTGCTGGGCCGCCCCAACAAGTGGGACAGGTAGGGGCCGGGCTCCTACCTTCCTCGATCCATTCCACCTTGCGTTTCACAGCACACATCATGGCATCTGAGCACAGGGCATAGATGTCTGCTCCTGTCAGCTGAGCTGGGCATTTTTCTAGGATGGTGGTGAGATTCACGGAAGGATCCAGTTTAAACCTGCCAAGAGAGAAAACTGCAGGTGTAAAAGCCACAGAAAAAACAGACCTGGAGAGATGCGGCAGCCAGCGTGACTGGGCAGGAGGAACTGGAGGCCCCATGTTTAGCTGCTTCTGGACTGTGCTCTGCGTGCTCCAAAAAAATCAAAGGGGTTGGTTTGTTTGTTTTTTCAATGCAGTCACTTCTCTTTGAAACATCCCCACAGCAAGGTCCTCTCTCCTGCTAAGCAGGATCAAAGGCAACTTTGAGTTCTCACTCAGAGAAATTAAGTGTTCCACATGCCTGGGAACAGCCTACAGCCAGGGCTGGATAAGAACATGTTTAATTACAGACAGTACAAACCACTGTAACACCAAACCACCCCATTAGAGCCACGCTGCAGACAGTGAGCCTCCTTCAGCACGAACAACAGCACGGTACCAGAGGGCACGACTGCCAAGCCACATGGTGTGAAAAGATGCTCGCAGCCAGCCCACGCTCTCACCTCTCCTGCTAGCTTATTGTCAAAGGCAGCAGCAATCACAGCTATTCATGACAGAAAGTCCCTGCAAAGGCAGAATCACAGCTGTTCACCCAGCTGTGGTGGGTGGTACCTCTGCACCTGAATCGCAGGGCTTGCTTCTCTCCCTCCAGAGATGCTCTTAGGAGCTCAGAGCAGCTGGAGAAGCAGCCAAACCCCGCTGCTCGGTGATCCCACACAACCAGCGTTTGGAAAGACATACAGAGCACAGGCTGAACACCCCTCAGCATCACAGGAGGAGAGGCAGCAAGACGAACGGAGCTGCCTTCACCCTTGGACCTGCAAACAGCAGGAGATGTGCTACGGTGACTCTTGCAGGAAGCAAAYGGGAGCTTCCTGCCATGTTGCTGCGCTGCAGTCTCATCACACTGTTAGGATCTGGCTGAGCTCTCAAGAAGAACATGTGGGCATGGTGACTGGAGAACTCTACCAACCCCTCCACTTGGACAGCCAGCTGAGCTGCTCCCATCTTGTAGGAAAACCATCCCCAGTTCTGCTTTTGGAAGTTGCCCCATCCTCTTCCCCTACCTGCTGGCTGTGGGTCAGTGACTCAGGTGCTCCCCAGGGCTCAGACAAGAAGCCAAGCTGGAGCACACTACCCATCAACCCCAGGAAGGCTGCAACCCATTGGAGGGTGGTGGAAGGCTGCTGCGAGAGCGCAAGGTCACTCACTTCCTGGTGACGGCGCTCAGCACCTGCAGCTGCGACTCCCGGTCTTCGTTTATGCCCACATAGACCAGCTTGTCAAACCTGTCAGCAGAGAGAAGAGACAGTTGAGAACAGGCCAAGACAAACCTGCCACTGGTGCTCAGTGCTGTGCACCAGGAACTGATGGGTGGCCCTGGGGCAGCTCCTTTTGCTGCCAAGTTCGTGGATGATACAAAGCTTGGGGGGGAGGGAAGCAGTCAATGTGCTGGAGGGCAGGGCTGCTCTTCAGAGGGACCGGGGCAGGCTGGAGAAATGGGCTGACAGGAAGCACGTGAGGTCCAACAACAGCAGATACAAAGTCCTACCCCAGGATGGACAAGCCACAGGCATGAGGACAGGCTGGGGGGCAGCTCTGCAAAACAGGTCCTGGGGGACCAATTCCTCCCACCAGTTTGGTGCCACAGCAGATTCCTTATTGCCCTGCTGTGCTGCTGGGGCAATAACCAGAGTGGCGGGGGATAACACGCAGTGGTATCTTGTGCTGCTGCTGCTACAGCCATAGGCACTGGCCTCCTCTTGGCTTCCTATCTCACTCACAAGCCAGGGGGCTTTAGGAACTTGTCTGTGTGGAGGGAACATGGTGGGGACACAGTCCAGCTCATCACTGCCTGAGTAGCTCTGGGGAACTACCCTGGAGCCAGGCACGGTAGGATGTGACGTACCTGCCCGGCCGGAGCAGAGCTGGGTCCAGGAGGTCAGGCCTGTTCGTAGCTCCGATGACAAATACGTCTCTGGTGGAATGAAGGCCATCAAGCTCAGCCAGGAGCTGTGAGACAACTCTGCAGGGAGCAAGACAGGACGCTCACAACTAGGCCTTGGCAAGTCACCCACTGTCACCCTCAGCCACCAAATGAAAGGAGGAATAAGCGAGGCCACTGGCAGGTCCATGTCTTGGACTTCAGCTCGTATTTCTCTTCCCTGAAGAGCCCTGACACAGCCATCCAGACTTAGTTTGAGCGCAGCCAGTGAGCGCGTGGGCTCATTGCAAAGTGAGTGCAAACCCCTGGTACCAAGCCAGTCCTCCAGGCCTGTGCTTGGCTCTGAACCCTTCCAGGATGGCCACACGTGCTTACACTTGCTATCAGACACTGGCAACACAGTGCATAGGCAGGCACGCACGGCTATGGCTCAGGTTCCCCACTCGGATGTGCTGGCTGGTCCTAACTCTCCCCGCTGTGTGGTACTGCCCAGCAAGTTCAGCTGCAAGACTGCCCTGTCAGTCCATGCCGGGGACAGGCTGGCAAGCCAGTGACGCTGCCAAACAGTCCCTCAGGGTGGTGAACGGCACACATTGCAGACCTAGTGCTGCAGCCACAGGGCTTAAGCTGGTCTGGCAGCACAGTACTTCCGTGCTGCACAGACCTCCTGGAACAGGGATATCTCCACCAGGTTCTGGGATCACCTGAGGCAACCAATGGGCACCATACCCAGCCCCTGCCAGAGCTGCTGGTTTGTGTGTGTGAAGATGGATGCCGGAGGCACGTGGTGTCACTGGAAAACTCTGCAGAACCCCTCATGGATGGAGAGGAAGATTGGATGGGGACTATCAGCTCAGCAGGAGAGGCCTGGGGGAAATAACCCTGTTTCTGGGTATCTCCAAGCTGTACATACTTTGCTTCCACCAGAGGCAGCTGAAAGGTTTCCCACCACAGGGAAACAGCAGCTAATAGGAGGAGAGCACGGCAGGGGTGTGAAGGATGACCTTGCAGAGGCCAAAGGGAGCAGTTGGCAGCCACAGAAGCAGCTGGAGCAGACTCTGTCTTAACCAAATGTTTGCACAACAAGCTTGGGCAATCAGGAATCTGTGGCAATGCAAACAGCAGTACTAATGTCCAGGGAGAGGAGACAGGCCATGCAGAGGAGCTGAAGGGAGCAGGGAGGGAAAAAGTAGAGAAAGAGAGTTGGGATGGACTCTGCCTCGCAGGGCAGTCCTGTGTATCCCCCCAGCTGAGGCAGCTATGCTGCTCTGCCAAGGATGCGTGATGCTCACTCACCTGTCCATGACACCTCCTGAATCTCCACTCCGCCCACGACTGGGGGCCAGGGAATCCAGTTCATCAAAGAAGATAATGCAGGGAGCAGCTGCCCTGGCTCTGGCAAACACTGGGAGGAGACAGCACAAAAGGTGAGAAAGACCTGGAGGAGCAGTCAACAGCAACAGGGCCTGCTACATCACCAGCAGGGAAGAGCTGTGGATGGAAACCAGCTGCCCACTGCCTCACCACCACCAACTGCTCCTGCCTGAGGGGCTCAGTAGGAGTGGGAACAAGCAGCACCCAGCACGATGGGCCCCGAGGCTCAGCTGTGTCTCTTGGGGGCTGCTATCCCATCAGGAACACCAGGGACAAGAGTGACAGGAGCAGAGAGAGCAGGAGAGGAAGCTGCAGCAAGGCAGGGAACAGACTGGGTGTAGGAGACAGTTGGGTTCGTGCCCTTGCTGGCAGCTGTGGGTGGGAGTTGGGAAGAGGGGTTTAAGTACTACCTCCTTCCCTCCAGCACCACAGAAAAGCCCCATCTTCCCACATGCAGAAGCAGGATGCATCTCCTCACCATTACGCACGTTCTCCTCGCTTTGCCCAACGTACATGTTGATGAGCTCTGGCCCTTTCACGCTGTGGGGCAGGAGAAGAGGGAGCCAGTTAGAGCATGCCCACCCACTGCCAGGAGAAAGTCAGTCCCATTGTGTGGCCCCCCGACTCTTCACCTAAGGAACGTCATGGCGCACGTGGTTGCCACGGCTTTTGCCAGCAAGGTCTTCCCTGTCCCTGGAGGCCCGTACAGCAGCAGACCAGAGCGGCACAGACCCAGTGACAGCAGCTCCGGATGCTCCAGGGGCAACTGGATCGTGTCCAGGATCTCCTTCTTCACCTCCTGGAGCCCACCAACATCCTGCCAGGACACGGAGGGGATCTGCCAAGAGAGAGAGAGTCCCTGTCAGCCCTTCTTCCTCAGCCCCGAGCACGCTGGGCAGCTCTTGCTCCGGTGGGGTACTAGTCATCAGCCCCTGGTGCCATCAGCTGTGTCTGGCTATGCAGCAAGTCAGCCCCACGCTGCACTGCCCAGCCCAGCCATCCCGGCTGTGGGATCCCCCAGCATCCACATTTCCCCTCTCCTGAGCTTTGCAATGGGGAAAACAAACTGCCCATGTCCCCAAGCAAGCCACGCTTGCAGCGTGCCACCTTCTCTCCAATCCTCCGTTGCACCTCGTATCGCCTGTCAGCAGAAATGCCCCAGGGAAAGTAACTGCCAGAGTTGCCTGCAGCTTTGTGGGGAGAGAGCCCTGCTGCAGACAGCCCTTGGGACACATGAGGGAAAGTAAAAATAAGAAAGAAAGAAAAAAAAAAAAAAAAAAGGGAAAGAAACCCGGACCTAGCAATTACGAGCTACTTGTGTTCAGTGCACCTTGCCCCCCAGGGTGGTGAGACTGTGCAAGGGCTTCACACCAGAGCGACAAAACCTGGGCTACTAGGGCCTCTGTCACGTGAAGGAGGATGTGAGACAGGCATCCTGGAGGACACTGTACATAAAACTAGCTGCTTTTGAAAGGGGGGGTGCAAGAACAAAGTCCATGGATGCTTACAAGAAATAGATAGGGATGGGGTCAACTACAAACACACAAGGGATCATTGCGAAGAGAGGAAAGACAGCAAACTTGAGAGGGGTGAGCCATGCCACTTTCGTTATTTTATGCTGAGCAAAACAATCTTGGAGGATGCTGCTGCTCTGCTTACAGCTTTAGAAATAGCAGGAATGCCACAGTCTGCATGACAGATCCTCTTGAAAGTCAGAGCAGCTCTCCTGGGAACGCACAGAGAAAGCAAAGCCCTAAAACACTTTGCCCCCGCTGCTGGCTGGCTGGGGAACAGGTGCCAGCACAAGCGGGGAGTTTAAAAATAGGCTAGAGCAAAATTCTTTCCCCCTCAGCCAATTTAACTCTCCTTCCTTTGCTACTTGAGATGATGTTATCTCATGCTATTTCTCCAGCTGTCCAGCAAGTCCACCAGGAAAATCAGGTCAGACAAGATAAGGATTTCCATAAAAAAATCTTTTAAACCAAAAGGTCACAGGCCCTCCTTCTTCAGTGCCGATGAATGGAAGGGTTGCCCTCTTGCTTATACTGCCTCACTAGAAAAAGCTCTACAGACATCAGCACGGGAGCTGGAAAACTGCAGCAGGGCTGTTTTCAAGGGAGAACATTGTAAGTCTAGGACATGTTGCAGGCACTGCTAGCAACTGGAGATTTGAAATCAGTCTCTCTAGGAGGATCAAGCTGTAACTGCAAACAAATGTGTGACTAACCAGAAAATGCAAGCAGGAAATTGAAAGTTTTGTATGTTGAGAGTATCCAAGTCTGCTGACGGACTTTGTGAACCGCAGCCAATTACTAAGATATTGATAAAGGATTGTAAAATACAAACAAAATTAGCTCCCATTCACACAGCTCACTGCCGAGCATGCTCTAGCATTATTAGTCATACAGCGAACTTGGCAAACACGCCTCAAAGCAGAGCTCATTTCAGTCTCTAGTAAATTTATGAATGAATTAAGTCCTGGAGTAGCTCCTGGATGATGACACCAGCAAGGTGTCACCCTGCTAGGGCCGCAGCGTTTCCTCTCCTGTGCTGAGCTCAGTCATTCGCGCTCGAGGGCATGGAGAAGAGGCTCTGATCACTTTGCTTGGTCCTAACAGCATGTTACCCAGCAAAAACAGTCACCCCAAATGCAGTTTCCCTGGGTGCCGAGCTGCCAGAGGTGGATCACGCCCCTCCCGAGAAGCTGACTCTGCTGGTTTTCTCTGACACTCCATGCCCTTTCCCTGAAGAGCCCCCAAGCTCTTCAAACTGCCCGGCTGTCAGAAAAGCCCGTGCCAGCTCGAGCAGCGTCCAAGGCCAGGGATCAAGTATAAAGCTTCTCACACGTGTGGGGAAGCTCCCTCACCAGCTTGTGCCCCGGCCTTCTCTGTTCCCATGCGCCAGGTGGCTGGAGAGACCTCAGCAAGGCAGCCAGCCTGCAGTTGCCTTTGCCTCTCGAAGGGCTGAGCTACACAGCTGGCACCCCTATGGCACTAGCCAATTGAGCAGTCTCCAGTTAGAGCGGCAAGGGCCTCCCTGACCAAATTCAGAGCCAAGAGGGTGAAAAGCACTAGTGGGGAAAAGCCCACAGTGGGACTGTTTCCCACCCAAGGCTAGGGGAATACGTGGAAGGACACAGCAGGAGGTGATGTGCCAGAGCACAGCCCCGTCTGGCATGGTCTGCGAGAAGTATCTTGAGCCATACAGCTCTGGAGAACCAAGCCCTCTTCCTCTGCCCCAGCACCCTACCTTCGGGGCTCCCACTGCCTGCGAATGGGCGTCATGCAGCTGGTCCAGCGCAACACTAAAATCCTCCTCAAGCACCGGGAACCCGGCAGTGCAAAAATCTCTCTCCACTTCCTCGGTCAGTCCGCCTGGAAAACTGGCAAAGAAAGAGAAGGGAAGGACTCAGGCTCTGCCCCACTCCTGGCATTATCAGGCTGGCTGCAGCCCCTGCCCTCCCCCGCCTCCTGCCCTGTTGCCTCTGCTACCTCAAGGCCTGGATGCGGGTACAAGCAGCCCGGCTGCTGTGGGACAACAAGGCACAGAAATCTCCCAGCACAAAACCCTGTGAATGGGGAAACAAACAGCATCAGTTCAGTCCCTGACCACAGCTCCAGCTAGGCCAGAAAAGGTGTAGGGGGGAAAATTCCTTGCAGAGCTCTTCTTTGAGCTTCTGTGCCCTGGTTAAAGGCTCTAGCTTCTTTTTTTTCTATTGGCTCTGTCTTCTAGCAGGGCTGAGCATCAGCCAACACCTCTGCAAAAGGTGTGCAGTCCTTAGCCACTAGAAATCTGCAGTTAAAGCTGATGTCTGAGGACCAGGGTTAACCACTGAAGAAGTTGACTGGGCTGTGGGAACTTCCCCCTTTCTCCATGGCCAGGTAGGGGAGGTTGGCCCAGCACTCCCGGCGTGCCCATCTCCACACGCTGCTGTGGTTTCACTCACGGCAGTCCTGCGGGCCAGCTTGGATAGGCTCACTTCTTTGCCTAGAGGCAGACTGGCAGTCAGCATGCTCAGCATCAACCTCCTCTGCTCTTCTGAAGGGGCTTCGATTTTCACCTCGTGAAGGAAAGCAGTCTGCACATCTGTAGGAACATCCTGGGGCTTGCAGGTTGTGCCGATCACCAGGACAGGGTGGCTGTTGAGAAAAGGGGGACAGTGCATGGTCTCAGCTCTATGGAAGCTTCCCTCTTACATTGCCATCACACACACCAAGTCGTTCTCCAGTGGCTAGCCTTTCCTCTGAGAAACGTGCACATACTGGCCAAGGTGTCTTGCAGCCACTCTCCTCCAGCTTGCCCTTGAACTGCTTTGTGAGCTCTGTCTCCAAGTCAAGGCCCTTCAAGTGACATCTTATTTCTTCACTTGATGTCTCCCTCCCTGCACCCTGGTTCTTGTCATCAGCCTCAAGATTCTCCCGGGGTCCAGCTCCCTTCCAGGGTCCCTGTGACCCTGGGAACGCCTCACAGCAAACACGCTGGGTTTGCTCATCTGAACAACTCACAAACCAGCTTCAGACAACAAAGCTTCCTGATTCCCTGTGCCACTAAGCTGGAAGAACAAGGGCCCTCTGAAGTAAACAAAACAAGTCTGGGAGAGACTCCACCAGATTAAAAATAAAACAGGGCATGTTAGCTATCGGTCACCTTGATGTAACGGTGACTGCTGCCCTAGGAATGGCAGAAACAATCACCTCAGATGTCCACAGCAAACGTGCAGGGTCCATACCTCAGTGCTGGGTCTCTGTCCAGGAGCAGCTGTCTCAGAGTAGCGATGACCCTGGCGTCCTCTGCTAGCCTGTCCCGGTCTCTGCCAAGGACCTCGATGTCTTTCAGCAGAAGCACACACGGATGGTAATGCTGGGCCTGGGCGAAGGCCATCTGTACTTTCTCCTCTGTGGCTCCACTAGTGTCACTGCACAAACTAACGCAATCAACCTGCGAGACAGACCACACAACACACAGCCTGCAGCGGTTGCAACATGGACAGCTGGGGGCCCCAGGACAACGGTCACTTCCACAAAGTTTTCCACATGCAATTCATAGCTGAAAGGAGCTCTAAGTGGATGTTTCCCAAAGACACATTCAGGACATATTCAAAATAGACACATTCAGGACTCTCTGGCATGGAAAAATGGCTGTTTCTTGCTTCTCTGCAGGATGTGAGGGGGGCAGGAGGGTCTTGTCTGAAAAAGGTGAGGCCAAGGGACCGGAGAAGTCGACACAGTGGACGTCACGGCTCAGCAGCCTAAGCTGGAAGGGACGGGAGAGCCATGGAAGAGGTCAAGACAGGGAGAACAAGGCGTCTCAGAGGAACAGTGCAAAGAGCAGAGGGGGATGCTCAGGAAACTGTTCAACCCAGTGTCACACAGGCTCAAAGTGCAAGAGAAAGGTAGAGGGTAAGGGGGCAGGGGGGGGAAAAGTTAGAGGTGGCTAGAGGCCCAGACAGTGTTTACAAAGCAAACACTTGATGAAGTCATCCAAAAGGGAGAGGTGACTGGTGGGCCTTGAACAGCAGCTTGAACGCTGCTGGAAACAGGCAGTGCTGCCCCCTGATGCTGCGAGGTTGCGCAGGGAGAGCCAAACCATCTCGGGGATTCCCCGGGCCTCATCCTCGGAAAGGGTAGCTTGGAGCAGGGAGGACGCCTCAAGAGCTGACGTAAAGGGTAAGGACAGGGACGCAGAGCAGAGGAACTCCTGTGCTCCGCGTAGTATAGAAAAAAACAGGAGTTAGGATTGTGGCAGGCACAGCCAAATGGCAGCAGTATCTGTATGCAAGTACAAAAGGGCAGAAAGAAAGGACAAAAAACTGCTGATCGTCAAGCGGTGGAGATTACAGTGTGGAAGAATTACTGTGCAGGCAGAACAGTCAGAGGAAGGGAAGGGAAGAGAAGGTGGAATGGTAATGAAGCATTGCAGTAAGTGAGAAAAGGAGGGTAGAGTGTAAAAGCTGGCATAGGAGGAAAAAATGGACAGTAAACACCTCTGGCTTCAATAGTAAGAGTGTTAGTCTTTAAAAGCAGCACACAAGGTCAAAACCAGAGCTATAGCCTTGCACATCACACTAGAACCTGAGGCCACCTGCCAGGACATGGCAGTGCCACAGTGCTCCCAAACACATCCTATACATGGATCTGAAGGTACTGTGAAGTCTCTGCAATCTTGTACTGGATCCCAAGAGCTATGGCACATCTGCAGAAGAGTACGAGCTCAGCACCACTAAGGATCATGTCCGGAAGATGAGCTGCACAGCAGCTGGCCAAGGCTGTAACCACCTCCCCCACTGACCCACTGTTACGGCATTACTTGGATAGAAAAGAACAGTTGAAGAGGGTAATGTCAACTTAACAGGACCCGACTTCTAAACAGAAGAAAACCCAAATATCCAAAACGCTTAGCTTGTTTTCTATGAGTTTACTCTGAAAACACCCACAAGAGGAGCAAGCCTATGCTTTCCTTCCACCAAAAGGAACCTTCCAGTCCTCTTCTTCCCATCTTTCTCCTTCTTCCAAGTCCTTTCAGAGTTTCAGAAACTCTCCTAGAAAAGTCACCATGTGACTTCCAATCCCCTCACTTTTGCAAACATAACTCTACAGATTCAAGGAGATTAAAGCGTTTTTGGGATATACCCAGCCTGTCAGAGTGAACAAAAGAGGGGTGTAGAAGGAAAATAGTATTTTTAACAAGTCAGTGAAGACTGCCCTGGTGCCCAGAACCTTTGGTGCTGGACAGAAACAGGGGCTAGATCTCATTTTGGCCATGAAGCTTACCCAGTATAGCCACAGCTGTAAGCACATAAGAATGGCTGTACTGGTTCAGACCAAGAGTCCATTTAGCCTTTTTTGCCTTCGAGCATGACCACAAGTGGCTGCTTGAGAAAGAGTAAGATCAGGGTAAGCACACATAGCCCTCTCCCTTCAGTACTCTTCCAGGTACCTACCATTCCCACCAAAAGGGATTTTTCCGAGTCAGATGTGGTTTCACAACAGTAGATTTCTCCTCCAAATACTCTTACCTACACAAAGAACCATCTCCTTTAGCTTGACTGTTCCCACTAGCTTCACCTGGCAGCCCCAGGCCTCATGCTGGCACAGAGAAAAGTAAACACTCTCCACCCTCTGCTGACTACTCAAGATCTTGTAAACCTGTATCAAACTCTCCCTAAGTTCTCTATTTTTCAAGCTGAAGAGCCTGTTCAGCTATTCACCACACAGAAACTGGTCTAGACCCCTGATCTTCCCCAGTGTTCTCCTCTGAATTGTTCCAGTTCAGCTTTATGCTTTTGTGATGGGGAGACCAGAACTGTGCACGATATTCAAGCTGTGGCAAGACACAGATCTGCACAGCAGCAGCACCTACTCTCGAGTTTGTTTCCTAAAATATGATCTGATTTTTGACATATATGAGGAACAGAGCCCAAGTTTTCATAGAGCCACTGACATAAAACCAAATTCTTGATACTGACTGATGATAGTCAGCTTGAAATCTATCATTTTCCATGTAAAACCAACTACAGTGAATTTTACCTGCCATTTCACTGCTCAATCACTTGGTCTCATTGAAATTCTCCTCTAGTCTTACCTTTAATATTTACTTATCAACAAACCATCACATCACCGTTCACCCCCTTTCCCAGGTCATTTCTGAGCTCCCAGTGCAGATGCCTGCAGAGCTCTGCTGCTGATTGTGAAGACTCACCAACTACTCCCATCCTGTTCCCAACCTTTAACCAGCACTTTATCCATGCCAGGACTTTCCCTCACATCCGACCGCCAGTTTCCCAAAGAGCCTTTTCAAAACCCAAGTAGACTGTGTTGGTGAAGTTACCCACATGCTTGGTAACACCTTCAAGTAACTTTCTGAAGGTTCAGAGGACAGGACTTCCCATTGCAAAAACTACATGGATTCTTCACAAGCAGCAAAGTCATCCCAGGGTGTCCTAACTTTACCCTTCACTCTAACCTGCTGCAGGTTTGTGCCCCTTGAAGAACGCCTCTTGTTTTTGGTGACTGCCCTTTCCCTGCTGTTCATCTGTTTTGTCTTCCATTTACTTTTCTCAAGCCCATCCCAATAAGATCTATGGTGGCCTTGTGTTGCAGCACAGTGTCCCTCATTCACCTCCACAGCAGATGTAACACTTCCTTATCTTGGCCGATTCTTTCTTTCTAAAGAAACCTCATTTTGATGCTGTTCCCCTTTCAGAAGCCAAGCACTGCTATGGAAGATTTGGGGCCTTTTATGCTCTTGGTGCGGGGTGGTGGTGAATGTGAACACAGTTACAGGGCAGCTCTTCCACAGGCCCCGAGATTTTGAACCAGATCTGGCATACATGCTGTTATCAAGCCAAGGGCTGTATTTCTATTATAGGCTTCCCACCCAGCTACAGAAGATCTCAGCATCATCTCTGCCTCTCTTTTCAACATGCCTTTTGCCCAACGTATGCGGGGACAACTGAAAACACCCAATGCCACTGCAATTCCTGCCCTCATCACCTCTCCAATTTCCCTCAGTATTTTTTTACTTACCACCACCCTCTGGGGTATAGTATCAACTCAGTGCCCTACCAAATGACAAGAAGTTAGTCTGCTGAAATACAACTGTGTATTGCAGTATCTGTAAAGTACATCAGACTGACAGCAGTAATAGCAAGTCAGTAAAGGGACAAATACACCCCCTGGGCCAAGAGATCTCTAAATTACTGATTCCGGAGCACTGGAGGGTACACGCCAGAGGAAACATCTCTTGGTGCTTATGCCCTCTTCCTGAGAATCTGTTACTGGCCAGTCTCAGACACGGGCCAGGGGGCTAGACAGCCCTGGAGGCTGAGCCAAACGGCTGCTCTGAGGTTCTGCCCACCAGCAGTCATAATCCGTGACACAGCGAGCTGCTAAGCTCAGCATACTCAGACTCCTTTTGTCTGCTTGTGTGCACGGAAGCAGCTTCTGGGTAGGCTCATGTCACAGTTGCAGCAGGGGTGTTGGTATGGCTAACTTAAAGAATATTTCCATAATTCTTTTATATGTTGTAAATCCACCGATCAACTGACCGCAGGAGGAATTACCTTAAAGAGGTGGAGGTTGAGGCAGCTACACACAGCTCTGACAGCCAACAGCTTCCCACTGCCGCTTGGCCCTGACAGGAGAACGCTGCCGGCCCCGCTCAGTGCACTTGCCCTGTAACACAGAGGTAGTCCTCCTGGTGACCGGGGAGCAGGGTCCCAGCTCTCCTGGGGCTTGCTAGGAGGAATTCTAACTCACCGACTGTTCAGGTGAGGCCGAAGAGCATCACAGAGCTGCTTCACGACATCAGAAAGTCCAGCAGGAGACAAACTGCTCCAGAACTCGTGGCTGTTATAGGCTGGGGCAGATGGGACAGCGCTGTTAGTTGAACCCACCTATGAGGAAGGGAAGAGAGCACTCCGTGGAACACCGCCTGAGAAAAGACAGGTACCAAGTGACAAAGTCTGTCCTGAAATGCCATTTTTCAATGGCAGGAGACACAAGCCTCCACAGGCACCTTCGTCATCCATAGTGCAACCTCAGCCTCAGATCTCCTGTACACCCTCCCTGCTCTCCACTGACATCTTACCAGATACAGAGAGGTGTTCTGGGTGTCCACCAGGTAACCCTCAGACTGCTCGCCATCCACCATGCCTAAAATCTTCCTCACTTTGAAGTAAAGCTCTGGCCACCTAAGGGAAAAAACAAGTAGTCTAAATTGTTGAGTCAAGATTTTGAAGGCAGGAACGAAACAGTTGTCAACAAGAAGACAGCTGAAAGGCACAGGTAAGCAGAGATATCCTTGCCCTCTCCCAGGACCCACATGGATCCGTTACGGACCCCACTGTGCTGTCTGGCCAGACAGACCAACAAGACTGTCAACAGTTACAGCTTCTGCTGGTGGCTTCAGTCCACAAGTATGGCTGTACTAACCTTATTTCATCTACCTAAGAGCTCAAGATATTTTCTCTTCTGCCATCGCTTCTTTCACTAATACAGCTCCGCAGAGATTCAACTGCAACGTATAAAACCTTACAGCGCAGAGTCCTCTAGGCTGCAGACTAGGACTCACCCAAATACCATGAGAACCTTACAAGCATCCTGCCCTGGACACCTCGCAGGGAAAACACTTCTTCCTACATTGATATGCCCCTGGACAGATTAAGGGATCTGCAGAAGTTTCCTCCAGACTTTTCTCCAGCCTCTGAATAATTGTACCACTTGCACACCAACACAGTTCCAAGCCCTTTAGGTCCCATAAACTCTGCTGTCTTCTCTGGCTTGCCACAGGGCTAATATGTAAGTCTGCAAATGGAAGACTTGTGCCTCCTGTGGTCCTGCCTCCCTCTGAGAAACAGCCTAGAAAATACTCATTGTAGTAGTGCTATAAAACTATTAAATTTTAAAATACATAGCGGAGCGGAGCAGTGTTACAACATGTCACTGGTACATCCTGCGTGAACGACTCAAGGCAATTCTTCACATCACACGCCTCGGTTACCTGTGGCAGTTCCCTCAGTGACACAGCTGAAGCACTTATATGCAAGCAGCCCTACTCTGATACAAAAGTGACTTTCATTTAGCACAGAACTGTTTCAAAGCTGTATGAGCAAAACGAAGGAAGGCAGAATTGGTGGCCAAACAGAAAGTTATTCTAACATGAGCTGTAAGGGCTTATATTCACACTTTGTCACACGTTGACAAGCCCAACTTCCACTTTGCYTTCTTTATGTGGCACTGGCTGTCCCCAGGCCACCCCTTCCTCCTCTTCATTCTTTTTCCCCATCAGTTTCTCTCCCTCTTTTTCCTTTCTTCCCTCCATGACTATTTGAGCGAGGTAAGGGAGGCCTCCCTCTTAGCTGCAGCCCTCCATAATCCAACAAAACCATTTCCCTCTTCCCTCTAAAATAAGAGGCAGATAAACTCTAAACTCCAGGGACAAGTCAGAATGGAATAAACTGTCTTGTTTCAAGAGAATCAATAGTGGAAAAGTATCTTTCCTCTTGCAGTACCCATGTAATAGAGCCACAGTTTGTTGCCACCTACCTTAGGAATTTGTCTGCATTTACTTCTAAAAACTCGGCATATCCAAATGTTGGAACACACAGGATGTCTCCCTCCTGGACAAGCCTACAAAAAAAACAGGGAGTTTCAACAGTGAAAGAGAGTAAATCCTTCTGGCTGTTTGCCCTCCCCGCCCCATATCACATGCGCTCTTACAGAAAAGAATGGAGCTATTCATACCAACGCGTTCCTTTCCTGTAAATAAAACTATAAATAGTCACCTAGATTTAGCATGCGCTGCAAGTAGGCGCATCCAGACTACTAAGGGGAACCTTCTGGGAATGGTATGGAAGATGAATGCCATTAAAGAGTGTCTCTTCCAGACAAAATAGCCTCCGTATCCCTGGAACAGCTGAGTGTAAATCCAACGGAAAGCCTCGACAGTCAAATGAAAGAGGCTCAGGGGCAGGTGTCATAAGAGAAGATGGCAACACATCCAGTTTCCCAATTGCTCAACTTCGTTCAAAGCTGAAAACTGGGGTTACGAACATGCCCCAGAATGGAGGATTGCGGGCAGCACTTTGGGGCCCTCAGCACTGGATGGTAGATCACAAGGAAGGAGACTTGAAGATGACTTCTGAGGGACAGGACAAGAGATGCTGCGTGCAAGTGAAGCACACTCATGAGGAGAAGACAGTACCAGTGGCTACTCTAAAACCACTCAGCATCTGCATTAAGGTGTTGACTGTGCACGCCGCGAGTGTGTTATCAGATCTGGGTGCCACAAATTCAGAGCGAGGGCGCATCTCACCAATACACCTCACGAACAGAGACGTGTCTCCTGCCCACGCAGCTCACCGGGGCGTTTCGAAGTGCTTGTAGAGGACGCGGTCGTAGCCCCCCCGGGCGCTGTAGGCCGGCGAGCAGACGATCTCTACGCGCAGCTCCTTGGCGAAGGGGGGCACGGACAGCACGGACCGGCTGCCTTTCCCATCCGCGGCGCCCGATCTTTCGTACCTCTGCGGAGGGGAAAGGGCGCACCGTGAGACTCCGCCGCCGCCGCCACCCCCGGCCCCCTGGGCCCGGAGACCTCCGCGTCCCCCGGGGGTGCCCGCCCCCGCCCCGGCTCACCCGCAGGCGGAGGTGTGCGGCGGCGGCGGGGTCGCAGCCCAGGTTGAAGGCCAGGGCGGGGGCCAGCAGGGCGGCGCCGTCGCCCGGGCCGCGGCGGGCGGCCCGCGGGTACTCCCAGGGCGGCGGCCGGGCCAGCAGCGCCGCCAGGTGCTCGCGGGCCGCCCCCTCGACGCCCACCCGCACCCACTCCCCCT